>JAVJGJ010000060.1:64844072-64897477 GCA_035590215.1 Microhierax caerulescens | reverse complement strand
TAATGTCACCTGAAAACAGTAAACCCTAACTCATTTTTTCTAGCAGTATACAATTACCTTTGGATTAGTAATCAATAATTTCCATTACCTTGTCCAATACAAATTTAGTATTTCCTACAGAAGACAGCGATAGCTTGTGCGATCCAACAAGGATGAAGTTAGTAGTGCGTATAGCGTTGGGGCCACCTGGACTGGCCATGGCTATAGAGAAAGAAATTAAAGTCAATTCATAACACAACAAACAATCAGGATGCTACAAGGCTTAAAAAGGCTTTATTTATACTACTGCATGCGTGCCCTACTCAGTGCTCCAGGAGAAGCACTCCGCAGTACAGCCCAGCAGCACGTTCAGACAGAATTTCAATAATGCACAATAGTCCTTCTCAATAGATCTTTTCCTTCAGAAAGTTTTGAAATATCCACAAAGGAGGAAACAAAGCAGTTTAAGAAGCGTCAGAGGGACTGAGAGCACTCCAGGGCACACTACAAAGCACACATGCCCTGCAGTAGGAACTTAACTTTCAAATCTCAGCTTCAAGTGACACACTGCAAACTTCCAGAACTGTATGCCTGTATTCTGCTTTGCACTTGTATCAATAGAAACAAGCACTATAGCTCTGGCACTGGAATCTGACTAGTTGCAGCAGCATGATAGACGTTCCAGAGTTAGTTCATGAGCTCCTTATTGCTGTAATTTGTGCTAAAGGTAGCTCAAGTGTCTCATTCTCTAGGCAGACAAGCATATAATACATTTCTATGTAGTTAGAAAAACACTCAGAGATGCTGCTGTTCTCCACCAAGAGTCAGAAATACATAAACATGTTAAAAACACTAGACACAAGCAATACTTCAGAATCTGTTCATGTTTTCAGGTTTATTCTGTATCACTTTGTTGACATCAGGCTCTAGTTTAAAATCTTAAAATTCATTTGAGTCCACCTTTTCACAAAAAGAAGGAAAAACAGTCATCTAATTCCACATACTAATTTTGATTTTGTGAACAGATCTTCCATTAAACATAATGATAACTCAGATATAAACACAGGGTCAATTTCTGGGCTGGAAAACTGACATAAATGTGTTTATTACTCCCAAATTATCATCTATTACAAGTATTATTTATTAATATACTTGTTTAGACAACAAGTATAGGTTATTCATCTTGGCATGTTTGGATTTTACTTACCTGGAGTAAGAAGGGTGCTTTTCTAGAAAAGAGAAAGAAATAAAAGCTTAGTGGAAAAGTAATTTCTGACAATTTCTACAGAAGACCAAGCTAAGTTAGAAAGAAACTAGATCTGAAGTACTTAAAAACCCAACCCCAATACATAAAACTTGAAAAGGAAGTCCAAATAAATGCATAGTAACTGCGCATTTCCAGCATTACATATTTAGAGCTATGTCTTGAGCTGATGACTGAATAGTTTGGCAGAAAGCTGGACAGTTTACAGAGTTTCAAGTAAGGGTCACAAAGAGCCTGCTATGGGCACAGCCTCATTCAGAGTAAGAATATGGCCTTTGGAAGTGGTCATAACCAGATCTTGTTACAATACTGCATTCATACTTACAGAGGTAATAGATGTTAACAATCTCTTCGGAGTAATAACCTACAAAAGAATGTAAGATAAATGCATTTGCTACTGAATTTGTCCATCACGTTAGCACGAAAACTAGACAGTGAAACTACCAAAGGCTTATCTAAATAAATTTTGAATGGATACTAGTTGTTGTAAGGAGTAAGTCTCGGGTTTTGACTGTATGTAATATTTCACTAAAAGGAATGCTACATATCAAATATTTAGTGCAGAAAAGTTTAAGCATGCGTTAGGTTGGGATGGACAGCATGCATTTGAAAAAACAACCTTAATGGACTTTTTTCCTTCACATAACAGCACTTCAAAGTTAGGTTTGTTAACTCTCTTCTTTAACACACAATACAAGTACAGAGATGTTCAGTGTGCTGCTGTCATACATTATCTACATTGTCAGATAAAATTCTGGAAGTATAAGTGAGACTGTATATTAAACATGAACTGGAACTACGTACTAAACTATTCTTGAAATTGAAAGACAAGTATAAGAAGCTTGTCAAAAAGCAGATTCAGGATGCCATCACATCAACCTATAACCTCACATCAGTGATATGCCTACAGCGTCACAAAAACATTCAGTTTGAAGTAAAGATTTCTCTAAACTACAGCACAGGAGAGAAATAAATCCTGGACTTCAAACTGGTTTTATTGGGGGATAGGTGGAAGCATGCTTTCATTGTGCCAAATCAAAGTAAAGATTAAAGAAGTTCCCATTTCTGTTTGCAAAGACAGGATTAAAATACTCATTCCAACTGTTTTGGAAGACAGTCAAGTTCCTTGTTGTTTTTTTTTTTTTAAGTAATAGATACCTTGACAAGGAGGAAATCAGACCTAAAAATCATTAAAACACTGTGTGCCCAGCTATTGGAATGAAAGAAAAAAACCAAACAAACAAACAAAAACCCCCACTAAACCACCAGAACAAAAACCAAACCACCCCCAGAAAGCTACTGGCTTGTTTGGGGTCACAAAGCCTTAATAAAGCACAAACACTTGAAATGCACTCTATCCAAGCTAAAACATTTACGTCCAAGGAGTTACTAAACCATTATTTGCTTTATAAAATAAGTATCTAGATCTTTTCCTTAACACTCATAAGAAAGAAGTGTTGCAGTTGATCAATAGAACTTTTAAGCCAAATCAAACTGCGGGGTAGGGCATATTGACTGGTGTAGTTAAATCAAGTGGAGAATAAGGGCATTAAATCACTATCAGAGGCATCACACCTAATAAATAAGTTTGCAAAGGATAGCGTTTTGCAGAACTAGTAAGACTTCTTCTTTCCCCTCTAATATATTTCAGACTCAACCAAGTGCTGCAGGTCCAATATACCAATAGCTTCAGGACTCTATAATCCATCTGTCATTGCAGATGTTCCAAGAAAGAACAAGACAAGTAAAAGTAACCAACAGATTGTCTAAAACTATTAGTCAGCTCTCCCTGAACACTGCAGTCTTCCTAGTGTACCTTCTGTTGAAATACAACATACTGATTTCATGTTTCATTTACCTTAGATTTATTTGACTTCTTCCTTTTGTCAGTGCTTGTAACTTCTTTTCTCTGCACCTGTAAGGCAAGAGGGTATTAAGTACATACAACACATCATTCTCCCTTACACATCCTCTTGACAGGAAGAGATACATACCAAACTGTAAACTTCTATATTTATTTCAAAGTCATTTGACACATCGTGCCTAAGAGGGAGGAGGGGAAAAAAGAAAAAAGTTACATTACAGACTGAAGCAAAAATGTTTTTTTGTTTTGTGGGGTTTTTTTGGCTTTGATTTTAAAGTTACTCTTCACATCCTCCCTCCTTCCATTCCTTAAAACTGTCCAGAGAGCTAGGTTCTATGCAAAAGAAGCTTAGCCATTGTGCCAATAGCTGATCTTTTATTAGTAAGTCATTGTTTGTTCCTGTAGGCCAATAGGGCTGTTTGAGATCCTTTCACTTCTACGACAGTACCTTTCAGTGCAAGCAGCACTGCTGTTTTTAGGACTTGAGTGTATTACTTTTTCAAGATACTTTCTAGACCTCAAAGACCAAAAGGGAAGGGAGGAAAAGGGGCAGATAGAGCGCATCTACCATTGCTCAGATTGCACTCTTCAGTCAGTCCACTGCTGGCACATTTCTAGAAGCAGAGGTTATTTAATTTTTATTTTTTTTTTTAAATAAATAGCCTTAAGTGAAAATTCTAGTTGCGCTGGACTTCAAGAACGAGTTTGCTTTTTAATAAGAGTTTTGCTAACAAACAGCCATTTTAGCTCACAACACTTTTAACTAACATGAGAGTTGAAGTTTTAGGTTTAAAAGTACTATTTCCTCCAGATACCAAAAGCAAAATGGCTATATAAAATGTTAGTTGCTGCAAAAGAGAAAGACACATTATCTCAGGCAGAGCAATCCATTTGTCACTGCAGGTGTTCCAGGAAAGAGCAAAAAGCAGAAAAAGACAGACAGAAATTAGCTGATGGATGGTAGAGTAAGTCTAGATTGCTCTTTTGAGCAAAGTGCATTCCAGCTATTTCTTGAAGCAGGAAATACTCATACTACAAGATTTCATCATATTGGCTTACAGAATATGACATCCTTATACGAAAGTTTTAAATATTTTTATGCATGTTCCACCATCAGAGTTGAAACTTGTTCCAAAAGAGTTTCTTTATACTTACATATTAAATGTTGTAGTAAAAGTAAGAGCATCTCCGTTCAGGGAGCTAGCAGTACTTGCTAGTGGAGTTGCAACCATGTTTTCTGCTCCAGATCTCAGTATTATTACATAATAGTAATTTGCTGCTTCTGTAAGTACACATCAAATTGTTTTCTTAGCTAGAAATGTCCAAATACCTAAAACTCCTCAAGTACTGCATTGCCATTGAATGCATCTCTGTTTCAGCCCACTTAAAACACTTTGCTACAGTCAAGATTTGCTTATAAATTTACTCTTAAAAGAAGTTTTTACCCTTTGTTGTGTCCACTAGTAAGACTGTCTCCACAGGATTCCCAACTGCATTGCTGCCTGGGGCCTCTAAGGCCAGAGCTACACTACCCAGTGCATGAGAGGAGAAAGGAAGAACTCTCAGGCAGATTCAGCTCTTGATCTTAGTTCCTCACACTCTGTTGTAGTTCTCTGGGCCCGCCAGTTAACTGTGTATCAGCTTTCGCTACTGCCCATTCTCATGCTTTTTCTCAGTTCTATGAAGGAAATTGTTTATTCAGGCAACTCATTTCACTAACTTTTCACATCAGGGGAAAAAGAAAAAGATGACCACAAGCACACATCTCAATAGTGTCATGAGGTAATTCCAAGTTTGTGCAGCAAACTGCATAAAAGTAAAGCACTGTATACTATTGTACCATGTTAAAAACCAAAAAAGCCCACCAAAACAGTTTCAGTACTCTGCTGTACAGGACAAGTCACAGCTTTCTGAACAACTGTTGAAGACTCCAGCAAGCATTGACTTGTACTCTATAGTTGACGATCTCTTCATAGATGAAAGTGATTAATAGAACTTAATAGTGCACAATATATATATAGCAAATACTGCACTTCCAGAATAAAGTTTTGATGACAAGTAATTCATAGTTGTTTGTTTAGACAATTTGGTTTTAAAAATTACTGCTAGAAACTAAACTTATATTTTTGCAACCATTAGAGGGGCTTTCCTATAACAGAGATGAATTTTCTCATGCAACCTGAACTGCAACATGTCTGGAATGGGGTGGGGGTGGTAAATTAGGTCAGATATTTACATTTATACTGCTGGCTATGGTTTTATTTGAAGATTTAAAAAACACACTTCACGTTTCATAGGACAGTTAAACAAGAAAATACAAAAGACTACTACATTTGAGTTCATTAGTAGAAGTTTTGCAACCAATGTTAAACAAGACTCCGTCCAAGGACTTTTGTCCTCAAGTTTCAGTGACGATTGTCCAGCTACAAGCATATATAATGGAAAGCTAATCTTTGTAAATTATTTTGGGATATTAAAAGAAGGACTAAATAAAAGAGGCTTAATGAGCATCTCACACCACCACAGAGGTCAGAATCTATGTAATGATATTTAGTACTAGACTTGCATCCATTAAAAAAAATTCCAAGGCACAAAGAGAGAAGCCAATCTGAGATACAGAATTCTACTTCTTCCCCAACAGGTTACAGAGGGCCACAAAGATATTTAAGATTGGCTAGGAAAGTCTTGATAAGTTTCTTGAACCTCACAAACCAGAAAAGGATATAGCTAAAACGACCATGGAAAATATTGAAAGCCAAAAATCAGATCAACTAAACCTAACTGTGAAATTTTTGTTGCCCCCAGATTTCTGAGAAGCATCAATACAGAAGATAACCAAGGAGAACAAGCCATAAATATATGTAGCAGCGATGGGGGAGGGAAGGGGTAAAGCTTTCAGTTGCTGATTTTACCTGGCTTGTGAATTGTACCACAAACAAAGTCTGCTTTTAGAGGTAGACGCATTTCTGAAATGGAGACAGAACCCCTGGATGGAGCAAATTCAGTGGATGTAGAAGCAGCTTTATTTCTTTTATTGTGAGGTCCCTCACTCTTCAGTTTATTCAATTCTTCCAATAAAGCAGTTCTCTTCTCAGCTGCATAGAGAAATTAAAGTTTTAACAGGAGAAAAAAATAGTACTGAACAGTTTGGGGGTTTTGCCTTAAGTATGTAAAATGCAACAGAAATGTTCATTATCTTCCAGCATTGTAGGAATATTAGGGACAAGAAAGATACCAAAAATATCCTCTAGACTATAGAAGCTGAAACAGAACAGATATCCCATTTTCCAGGTGAAGAACTATAATTAAGCAGCTACAAGATAGCAAAATAAATGGATTGTGAGAGTTCATCAATTATTCCCGAAGTCTTCATGGTAAAGAATTGAACCGGAGTCTAAAAAAAAAAACCACCTACTTGCAAAGAGAAGAAGTCTCTCTGCTTCTGCTTCTTCTTGTGACCCTTTTCCATGTTCCTCATCAAAACAGCAGTTCAGAGCTTGACTGGCTTGATAGATCACTGTCTGCTGCATGTTGATTTCATTATTCAGCTCCTAGTAAACGAGCAGTAAAAATAATTAGCAAGAAGAGAAAAATTTAGTGTTACATTCAAACAAGGAAGTGTCTTGAGATCAGCATTTCTGGGGCTATGCTTCCAAAAAAAAGAAAATCAGAACATTTAGATAGCAAGCTACAAAACTCTCGCAGTTTACAAGCATAATGCAGCACAATTTTTTTTTTTACTTCAGAGACAATGTAAATATGGCGTGAAGTGAATTACTTTTGTGTCTGAACATTCCACATCCAGTCTAGTCTTCCCTTCACCAGAGAAAGCAGCAGTTAACCAGAAATTCAGCAATGCAGATGAACAAGGCACCAGTACAGATCAGAATATTGCCTACTAGAAGTATGTAGCTATGAATCCTGCCTAATTCAAAGTGAGCAATTAGATAGAAATTGCCTGTCCCCTTCTCAAAACGATGGCTTGTTCTCTCCAGACTTACCCTATAGCATGATCCGTCCAAGAGATCATTAGCTGTTCAAATTATGCAGTATCATTCCCT
The DNA here is from genome assembly GCA_035590215.1 of Microhierax caerulescens. Lineage (NCBI taxonomy): Eukaryota > Metazoa > Chordata > Aves > Falconiformes > Falconidae > Microhierax > Microhierax caerulescens. The sequence goes on along the minus strand of JAVJGJ010000060.1, from coordinate 64,890,309 downwards.
ACCATTAGGTATTTATGCTAAACAACCTAATTTTGCAGTTCTAAGCAGCATGTTAATGTCTTGGACATTCACAGGGGAAATTAAGCAAGGAAATAGTAGATCAGAAAAAGGATTTTAAGTATTAGATACCTGCATTTTCTTTTTGATATTGACTTGATCAGATAGGCCATTCTTTTTCATTTCTAATTTGGAAGAAACATCTTCTTTGCGAACAATGATTTGCTTTATTGAAGGACGATCTGTTTCTTTAAATCTTTGAGATCTGTAGGTATCAACACTTTTAAAAGAGAAAACTCCATTAAATGTTTCAGAGGAGTGCCAAGCTTCTTTTTTTAATGTACATACATATGTATCATGTATTGATGTTTTCCAACTTGCCTAAATGGCTTTTAAAAAGCATTCTATCAGCTTGCTTTAAGTTTAAGCAACAATGACTACACACAGACAATACTTGATAAAGCCCAAGACCTTGGAAAAAAGCTCTGTTGGTAGTTTAAGCAGTATGCATCATTAGAAGAGTTAAAAAGGCCAGTGTCTTGAATTTGCACACTTAGAGTCAGGGGTGCTTTTTTGTGTTTATTACCTATATGGAAGGTTGCGATCTTCTGATGTAGAGCCAATACTGTCTGCAGATTCTGCCCGGGGGACTTTAGTCCTTTGGAACTTTTCAGACTTCAGACTTACATCACTGATACTGCTACCTTCACCAGATGACTTACAAGGAGAAACAAAGGCCTGGGGAGAAGAAAAGGTTATGTTACAGATCTGTCCCCATTGATCATTACCTGTTTCTCTCACGTTTACTTGATTTGCATGTAAACAGTAAATTTGGAGGCTGCTCAATACTATTTAACAGACATTTTTCAAGTATTTCCTAGGACATGGAGCAAGCCAATTAATTTATTTTAAAGATACCAAAGATCATTGAACTCAAGGAGGATTCACCCTTAGCTTCCAAACTGGCAGTTACATAATTACTTCTCTTCAATAAAGTAGTTACTGATGACAATCTGAATACACATATACAACTAGAAGACTAGCACAAGCAACAGATGTATATATTCAACCTTCATTTAGCAGAAGTTCAACCACTTGTTCAGCAGAGCATCCAACATGCTATTTGCAGAGGAAAATAACTACTTCATTATGTTTTCATTAGCAAAATGTAATTTGTAACTTCTCTATTCGCCCAGGTAGCACAACAGAATACCACTGTTCACAAGCAAATTGCACAACCCTGTGATAAAGAAGCCCTTTACCACCTCCCAAAAACTCTCACCTCTGGACCAACAGATTCCACTAGAGGGGTTAACAGAGACATTGATGAAATATTCAGTGACTCTTCCTGCTCATCCTCATCACTTTCACCTTCCAGGCTTAGGCTCATTTCTTTCTTCAGCTTTTCTATGTCTGGACCATCCTCTCGAAGAACTTCAAAAATTTCATTTATCACTTTCGAGCTGTTCATCTCATCATCCACATTCATTTCGATTTCATATACTTCATCTGAAGGGTAACGTTTTAAAAATATTAGCAGCATCAAGAATAAACTCTTCATTCTTATTAAATGAACAGAGATATGTTAACAGATAAGCCAACTATTTCTGCTTTTTGAACAAGATTGATTAAAAAGCACTACTTAACTACTTACAGTCAGGCACATAGAACCCTAAAGTATACTTCCATCCTTATTTTAATATATTATAGTCACATATATTGCATAATTGATACAGAGAGGGAATAAAAAAATGCATTTGTTTGAACTGAAATGTTGAAACTTGTCTAACAGATCTGAAATTTAATTGCAAGTACCCATAGCAGAGCAGTCATTTCTGTCCTTTCCCAATAAATTAGTATCAGCATCTTCATATTCCTTGAAGACTTTAATGTCAAACCTAATCCTTTTCTCGATTTGTTTTATACAAACTTCATTACAAAATAAACAAATGTCAGCAGATTATGGTGAATTCATTGTTCAGACTCGAAGGATATTACCACTCCGCTGGACAAGTGGCAACAGATAGCTAAGTGCGCTACTGTACATCTACTTAATACAAACCTTTCGGTTTCTCCACAAGTTGTTCAAGTTTTGAGACAGACTTCACTTTTACAGGACTCTTTGGGTCAGTGATCTTCAGAGGACTGGGCTTATCAACCTCTTCACACTTAGGAGCACCTAAGTAGTTTATAAAAAAAGAAGTCACTGAAGATTATGTCTAGCCTTCAAAAAATTTCTTTTGTTATTGAATTTTGGAAGTTTGATAACATAGATGACAAATTACAAAAAGCCTGCTAAATGACAGCAAGCTAACTGGAGTACTTAAAAAGAAATAAATAATCAGAATACTCTCCATAACTCATACAGCTAGACTTCTGTCTTATAATCAGAAAATTGATAGCACAAGAAAATGTTGAAACCATGAGTGTAGCCACTCAAGAGCAAAAAGGGAAAATTTGAAAAGCAAACAAGAAAACCACTACATCCAAACCTGACCCCAGAGCAGGGTACTATCTTGCCTTTCTAGACACACATTTGATATATAAGAAGCATTAAGTTCACTCTTTCACAGAGAACTGGAGCCTCTTCCACTCAGTAAGAACCAGAAAGGATGACACTAGCATCTCAGAATTCTTTTCATGTCCACTGTTAGAAGAATTAATATCGTAGGAGGATACTGATAAGAGTTGCCTCCTGTGAAAGTTTGGATACTTGGGTACAGTATAGATTAAAACTATAACCAATGATTCTTATTCACTCTCCCTATGCTTAATATATGTGAAAGTATGAAACATAGGAAAACCCACTGAGAAATGAAAAAGCAGCCTTGCCTTGCCAATCTTTCAAGTGATATAGGAGTGCAGAATACTATCATATGAGAAGATTCAGACAAATCAGTAACCAAATAAGAGGTCTAGTTATATATGTCAGTGCTACTAGCCTCTTTATCAAGCACAGTGCTTCAGTGTTAGTCACAGGCAAACAGTGACAGTTCTTACCTGAAGGCTCCACACTAAGAGACTCTGCTGGCATATCACCTGCTGGTGTGTCTTCTGCTGATCCAAAAACAGTGACATCTGAACTAGAAGGACGTTTTGGACTAGCCTGAGATTGGCTTTCCTGGTAAGTATGAAAACATAGTACATTCAGGAGGTCACATTCAAAGTAACTAAAAAACTACCAGAAAGAAATACTTCTCAGCACCTGCTAGGAGAAAGAGGTTGCCTATCCAAAATGAATAGGATCCTTCTTGATATATGTAAGAAGTTCAGCTGAAGTACTAAATGCTACATTGAATCTTCATGCAAGAAGCTTTGTTTTGCTTTTGAAGTTATAGAATATAAACCCCCAAACACTTAACATTATCAAAAATAAACAAATTAATTGGCTCAAAGCAGTATCATGATCAAATCTCCTTAGTTGATTATTCAGGAGGAAAAAATGTAATAATCATACAAACCACTTGCAGAGTATTCTTGCACAGCCTGGGCACTCACAAAGTATATGTTTTTGTCTTTTATTTACAACTGCACATCTATCCCTGTGTTCAGAGCATAGTAAAGCAATTCACAGACTATAATTTTTTTACATGGAGGTAACACATTACCATTTTAGGTTCTGGAAGTTTTCTCTTCGAACTTTCACTTTTTTCTGCACTCCACAGATTGCCCCTATCAAACCGGCCACGAAGGCATGCAAGTTCTCGCTCACGTTCCTAAGCAAACAAAGGGGAATGGGAGAAAGCTTACAGCTTTAAGATGTCAAAACATTTCAAATTCCTCAGTTAAGTGTGGAACAGTAAGAATCTTCCCCAAGCTTATAAGCAGGCTATGAATGTAGCAAGTCATACCTGCTTAAGCTGAAGCGCTAAACTGGCAGTAGAGGAATTTTCATTTTGTTTGAGAAGCCTTTCCTGGATTGTCCTTGTATTTGGGGTAACAATGGGTGTTCTGCACCTTGGAGTATTCGTACTCTGTACACTCTGTGTACTACACTCTTGACAGCGCTCCCCAAAGCGTTCCAGGAAGGGCTTAATTCCCGATCCCCCTACAAGAACAATTATTTTGCCTTGAAAGAAACTCTCGAAAACACAGAAAGAAATCACTGCAGTTTTGCATCCTGCTGAAGTTTCTCGATGAAGCAATTAAGCTGTCTGCTTTACAGCTCTTACTCCGTTATACTTCGTTACACACTAAACCTGAAGTGCAAATCACCACAGTAACAGAACACTGAAGTTAATAAAGCAGCAAATCAGAGCCAGCAGATGTCCTTTTCTTAATGTCCACATGTGATCTACCAGCTAAACTAGTTCACTTTTTCAACATTTCCTCTACGACCAACCTCATTTGCATCCTTCATGAAAATGAGCATTCTAGTACATAAGGTGGGTGGGTACATTGTTTGACATCCACTCTGCTTTATTGAGTTTGTCTTTTACTATCAGAGACACAACTTGCTCTCCTGGCCATCCAAGCTGTTAGTCCAACTTCCAAGCCCAACAGGCAGTTGAATTCAAAACGGTGGATGATCAGTGCTACCACTGAAGGAACAGACACTATGCAAGGTTAGAGATTTATATAGCATCTATATAGCATTTAGCTCCGATTTCTTCTAACACATGCAGACTCTTTACCTGCTATTGACTGGATACATGTAGTATTCATCATTTTGACAGAAGCTTTGAATAACTGATGTTAGCAGGATACGTTTTTACATAGAGAGAAAAGTTATATTGACTTTGCTCTCAAGAGCTGCTAAAACCACGTCCAAGAAAATACCCTTGCAAAATATGGAAGCTGTACATTTATGATAATTATCTTCAGCTCTTCAGGACCTTACTCAAGTTACAGCAGAAAATAGGTATTATCTGATACATTACTGTAAATGCTTAACTAATATGTAGTTTTCAACACAGGACACAAGCCTAATTTGAACAAACATTTATTGAAGCTGAAAAACAGCTTACCTGGTGTTGTGGGTTTACCCTTCGGTTCAAGTTGCACATGTGTTCCTTTGACTGGCTCTTCTTTGGACTGAACTGGTTGAGGCAAAGTTGATTTTGCTGTTTGTGTCTGCTCTTCAGTTTTCTGAGGGCTGCAGGGATTCTCTGTTAGTGGCTGTCGTACTTCAGATTGTTTAGAACAGGGAACAGTGACTCTTGAGTGTTGTGTTAAAAAATTGTTTGGATCCTTAACAAGGGAAAAAGGAATAACATTAAGATAAGACTGTCTCTCAAGAGGAAAAGAACAAAAGCATTCTGCACAGCATACCACAATGTAACACACCTATTCCATCAACAACAGAAAAAGCTGAGAATGAGCATTATAAGCTTTTTGCAGATTTTTTTTTTTTTATCCAGCATGTCAGATTATTTCAACACCAGATTCCAGATGCTTTTGCCAGCCACTTCAGCTATTTTCCCACATTTCCCTAAATGAGACCGAAGGTGGCAGATATTGTTCAATTTATGCTTTTTATGAAATGACAACAGGTATTTGGTAATACTAATTTCAGCATTCTGACTAAATTTTCATAGAGCAATAATATATACAATTTAAGTCAATCAGCCATATTAAATTACAGAGTGGAACCCAATATCTTTGTAAGAAGCACCTTTCAGATGGTCAAGAGCAGCAATAGATTACTTTAGCACCAACTTTTACAAGACTTCCAAGCACACTCATGTTTAAGTCTCAATAAAAGCTGTTTCAGGCCTGCTATTAAAAAAGGACATGGGGGATTGCAATAAAGCAAGATTTGTAAACAGGCTAAGACTGCTCACACCAAATCTTTAGCTACAGATTAAACAGTTACAACCTAACATTTGCCCCCGATACTCAAATCGATTTTTAATCAGCAATTAAATCAAACACTCACCGCTAGCTTTGAGTTTGCTGGTTTATTAATAGAAGCCTCAACAAGCCTTTGAGAACAGGATGCAGCTTCCTGCTTTACACTGCTACTATTGATTCTAGCAGATGCTCCACTTGTAGTGGACAATTTGGATAAACAAGTAGTGCCAGGCTGTTCTTGTGCATTGTTTTGCTTTGCAGATGGATGACTTAGGTCATCTTCCCAGGAGCCAATTGTAGCAGCAAGGTTAGCTAAACGGCCTCTTCTCCCAATAGGGGTATCACTTGCCAGGGCATTAGATGTCTGCTTAGGTGGAGAAACAGACAGATCTTTGGACTGGAGAGGAGACAGAGGAACATATTCAGAGGGATCTGGAAAAAAGAACACACATTTATTTTGCTAATAAAATATATTGAGTTATACTTGCATCTTAAACTATATATTAAGTTTATCAACAGTTAGGTGTTCTTGCCATCAAGAGAATCACGCTACTAGCTCTGAAGGCATTGAGACTACATTAAAGCTCACTGCAAAGCCAACACATTTTTAAACCAAGCAGTTTACAAGTTTTATGTCACTGTTGTGAGACATCACATTAGCAGGGGAAAAAAAAAAAAATCTGTATAAAATTAAACTGTAGTCAACAGTTTCATTATTTTAGGCCTTCCCAAGTGCTAATAGTTCTTTATGAAAACTTAGCATTCACCTACAAAATTATCTTCTGCTAGCAAACAATCATCCACACAAACACTGAAAAACACCGATACTGTTTAGCAAGTGAAAGGTACCCTCGCTATCCCAGCAGCGTCTCTGTTCCGCCAATTTCTGCATACGTGTCTTGACTGAAAGGGCTGCAGGGGTTTCTGACTTAGTGTCTGCTTTTCCTTTCTCAACAGGCTGAGCTAATGAAGGCTCGTTAGAAGCAGGTACATGCAACTCTGAAGTCTTCTCAGGTGAATGACAGCTCATGGAACTTGAAGGAACTGGCTGTATGTTCTCCGAACTGGAAGCTTGAATCTCCATATTGTCAGGGCAGAGCCTCTTTGATGGCGAAGGCTTAGTACCAGGTTTCACTGTACAGGTCAGAGTATTCAAGCAAATTAGCATTCAAATAACCTAAAATATTTTCAGAGACAGTACAAAACTTTAACACAAAAAATTGTGATTTATGAACACCCTGATACACCTCCCAAAAACTGCCCTTCCCAAGTCTACCAAGCACAAGGCAGTATTTTTGGCATTATACAATAATTTTTAAATAGCCTGCTAACTACTTAGAGCATCTGCTCTCAGGTTAAGCTAAACAGTAGCCATATTCAGTTCTAGTGGTCAGGTAAACTAAACAGCAATGGATGCAGTTAAGATAAACACTGAGGGTTTTCACTTGCCCTTAGGAAAAAGGAGATGGGACTTGTATCAAAATACAATCTTTATTAAAGTTGTTGAAAAATACCTTCTCCACCAGGAAGAGGTGCCTGGTTACCAGTTTCCATCAAAGGTTCTCTGACCCTCTTGGTCTGCATTGTGGGTCTCGCTCCCATCTTGGGCCGCTCAGCCATTTTCTTCTGCAGGTTCTCTCGCCTGGCACGGGTTCTTTCAAGGAGTTTCTGAGTAGTTAATAAATCAAGTGTCACTATACATTGCAATAAGCATGTTAACTAGGAGTAGCTCAAGTTAAAAACGTTTGAATTTTATATAGCATATACTAAGATCCACAGTACCAGAAATTATAGCAAAGGCTACATTATGGCAAACATAGCTCTCAGATGATGCTAACTGATGTACTATACTGCATGCAATGTGATACAAATATTCAAAGTCTGGTTTTCCAACTGGCTATCCCTTCTGAAAGCAGTACAAACAAAATATGTTTTCTGCACTGCCGACTACATGGGTTTTCTGTCTCTCCTTTTTCTCACTGTAATAGCCCCTGATCTCCATACTTGGATTTTATCCTTGCAACACTCACAGCTACTTGCATTTTCAACAAGTACCTGTTAGATAAAATGTAGCTCACATTGTTGCAAGTTCCAAGCTATCTTCTTGCTATCTTGCTAGTCAGTACATGTTTGCAGGGCAAGTGAAATTCTTTGACCTACCAGACAAACAACAGGCTGCAGCATTTTCTTCAGAGGCAATGGTTTGGGTCTTTTCACCTAGCCACAAACTTACAGGAAAATTGTAGAAAAAGTTTGAGACACCTACTCTTTTATTAAGAAAAGGTGAAGCTACCCAGCAAAAAACTTTGGTTTCAAAGTTCCAATCATTAAAACAACTAGTGTCTCCCCATAGCTTGGCTTTCAAAGGAAATCAGGCTAAAGAGACACAAGCAATAGCAAAATTAAAGGGGGGGGAAAGAGCTTTCTGTGGAGCCTGAAGTAGTCAGAAATGTTTGAAAGTAATTTTGGTTTTTACTGAACCACCACATGACAGTCTTGAACCATCAAGTCTTGCTAGTGGGCCTTTTTGACACATCGCTAAGGCATATGGCCAAGCCACCTGATTGGCACTAACCTAACAAAATACACAACATAGACGTGGTTGCCAGGCAGTTATAAAAGAAAATTCAACAAATTAAATGCATGGCTGTAAATATTAAAAAAATGAATTGTTGCCATTACACCTTCTAAATCAAAAGGTGAATTTATTTTCCTCAAGCCTAAATTTTAAGGCTATTTATCACACTATTATCTTTATAAAGAACATACAAAGAGATACCAATTAAGCTACCAACAGCATCCTATTTCATTCCTTATCCACTGGAAATTTGAGTACTATGATCATATTCCATAAAAAACAATGTTTTAGTAAATATCCCACACTAGTTAGAAAGTGATTCCTTACAGCATCTAAGTTTGAAATAGGTTGTGGGTTTGTTCCAGTACTGCATTCATTAATCATTAATCACTCAGTTTGATCACATCGAAAGGATACTTACCTACTCCTTTGATCTACGTTTTAAGATACTATGAGACAAGCAATTGTGTGATTGAACTAATGGCCTTTGAAGGCAAGCATATAAACTGCACTTGTTTGGTGGCACATAAATTATCGTGAGAACTGTGCCAGCCATTATCTGTCCTGTTGCACAGCAATTAAATACACATTTCACATTTTTAACTGTCTAAGGCTGAAGTCTTAAACAATGTTCCATTGTAGGGCAACACAGGACAAATGGAATGCTAATCTCAACAGCTTTTTTGTGAAAGCAAAAATCAGCTTCTCTAATTTCCATGGAAGAGGAGGATTTTTGGGGAAGGGGGCGCTGGCAGGGAAGGCTGGAGGGGACAAGACATGTCGCAGATGAAATGCCAGGAGTGTTTGCAATGTAAATTTTCATGCTAGTTGTAGCCACAAGTCAAGTTTCCTTATTTCAACCTACAAAAGGCAGAGCTACAAAGTGCATGCAATAACCACATAAATAAAATCCTGAGGGCTATATAAATTAACTGTTCTTCTTGCCCAAAGTTGAGTATATCTTCCACAACAGCATTTCTACAGTTCTATTCAAACACAGTCACATTCCTTTCTGGTTTAGTACAGTGACATGGAGTTTCAGTTGTTACAAATAGGATGTCACTTCCCAAGAATGCACATCTCTGTTGCTGAGCTCCAACTCCTATTGGCTTTTTGTATCTCAAGTTTTCCATGCAACTGCCATAATTCAAACTCTGCTATTACACACGATGAGTAAGCCAGTCATCATAACTCGAGGCTTACATTTCAAGTTCATCAACGGGGTGTTTGCTACAAGTACATTCTCCAAATCAGGAAAGACCTTCCCATTTTAACTATTGATGGACAATCTTGGTTTTAAAAAAGTATGTTTTAAACTATATATTTAGCAGCATTAGAGAAGATACTCAGACCCACTTGTGACTGCAAGGACGTGTTCTAACTACCCTGCTTTACTAGCAGAGTGCAGCAAAGGGAGCAAGTCTATCCACCACACTGAAGGAACAATTAGCTTCGAACTTCACATACGCAAACTGTCCTGAGCAACTGCATCACTCTTTGGTCATCTTCCATACCAGCAAACCATACTTGGCTCTATGAATGTTATTAAGCACTTTGAAGTACAAAATAACCTAGACTATTTCTAACATTCTGTAGTACCAAACAAAGCCTTTTGTGCAAGAAAGGAATTATACAATCAGTGATACACTGAAATTCACAATTAGTACATTCATTATGATCCCAAAAAGGTATACACTGTACCACCTCCTCAGTGCATCCTGTATTAATAATCTGGTTGTGATTCAAAAGGTTATTAGTTTTTACTTGCAAAATGAATCAAAAGAAACATTATTTCAGAACTGTCTGATTTGAAAGCATTCCACTGAATCTCACAGCAAGATTTATTTGAGGTTAAATTCAGTGAGACCAGGACAAAATTTGTCACTGTAAAGTGACCAGCAAACATCGAATTAACAGCATGCTTTGGCCAAATAAAGCTTGAATTACACTGCTTTATATAATCAACTCTTACAATGCCTCACCGGTTCCCAGCAACTAAGAGAGCATAGTAATTTGTAGACAAAGATTATCTGAAAATAGTTAAGTATTAAAATAAAAAATAAAAACACACTTCCTAGTAGGTGGTAAAAAATTTCCATGTCAGAAAACTTTTTTTTTGAGGAAAGTTATTAAGCTTCAACACTAATATGGATCAAATTTGTACACAACATCAGAATAAACATTTGTTTTAGTTTTTGCTGGATATGGATACCTCTGTAGCATAAACATTCTTGATAAGTCAAGATTTTAGGCACTCCACAATACTAGCTAAGGTTGGAATGAAGTTTACCCTGAGGAGTGGCCTCACTGTTGATCAAGCTTTTGAAAGAAGGGTGTGTTGAGGCTGGACTAACTCCCAGCATGCAAAACCATTTTCAATTTTGTGCAGTAGTCTGGACTTGAAATTTATTTAAGACTAGTTGGATCACGTCACTTACTACCAATTAAGGAAAGAGGTTTAGGATGTTTATACTTAGCAAGCCTTTACATAGGGGTATGGTAAATCTGCCTTGATGTAACACATTTAGTAGGTATATTCAGATCAACACCTTGGGTTTTGCTTTTTAGATCAGATCTGTGCAGTCACCTGTTTTGGGCACTCTATTTGAAGTATGTCAGTTTGATCAGATTAGTTTCAAGGGGAGAAGAGACTATTTCACCAAAGTATTTTATTTGGATGATTTTTTGAAAGTAGTTCAGGTTTTTGTTTAGACAGGCTGTGGACTGAAGGCCAGTTTTACTATATTTCTCAAAGCAGCCACAGGACAGCTCCACAGCTTTACACCTGTCAAACACAGAATCAGAGTACAGCACAGCATCTTTAAGAAACCTCTAACCTTCACACAGGTTTAAGCTGGTCAATTCCACTCAATTTCACCTCGGGCACACCACACACAAACCCTCCCTGACAAATTACTTCCTTCTTTTAAAAAAGAAAAGGGGTGCCTGCCAATGAAAGTGGCCAATCGTAGGTTGCAATCATGTCATACAGGGGGCATTTTTAATCAGATAATCGCTGCTTTGGCCAAACTTCACACTCAACCTTTAGATAGGGCAGGCCCAAAGCGTGTCAACACCACTCCCGTTAGCTCCCAGGGTCCCTTCTGTGTCAGCCGAAAATCTTAACAGCCAGACGCAGGCGAAGGGCAAACAGTAAGGCGCTGGGACACTCAGTCAGCTATCAGCTGGGTTTAGCAGAGGCCCTCTCCTCCGCAAAGCCTGCCGTGACGAACCGCTGTCCCGCCCCGCAGAGCGCTGGCGGCCCACAAGCGCCCGGGCAGCTCCAGCACGGCAGGCCCCAGCACCGGCACGCCGAGCGGGCAGGGCGAGCCTCCCCAGCGCAAAGCAAACGGCTCGCTACAAGCAGACGAACCCCCGTGAACGGGGCCGAGGGACGCTGACAGGCCGGAGCCAGGGCTTGGAGACACTGTTGGGCCCCAAGGGCGCGTTCGCAAAGAGCCGCGGCCCCCGCCGCTGCTGACAGCTCGCCCCCGCCCCCTGCCCGGATCGAGCCCCAGCTGCGCCCCCTCCGCAGCTCACGACGCGCCCTCACCTCCGTGAACGGGTCCATCGCCACCGCCCGCCGCCGCCCGAGTGGCAGAACTGTCGCCCCAACCGCTCCGCGGATTTGAATTTCAGCGCGCGCCTGAGCTGCGCAGGCGCGAGGCGGTGCGCGGCGGGGGCGTGGCGGGCAGCCCCGCGGCCACGTGACAGCAACCAGGGCCGTCACCGGCGGAGGGAGGTGCATGCGCTCGCGCACAGCCTCCCGCCCGGGGCCGCCGCGGGGGCGACGGCAGCGGCAGCGCGCGCTCCCGTTGCCTCTTGCCCGCTAACCAGGCTGTCGTGGGCACGGGCTGTGGAGTTCAGGGTAAGCAAAACCTTGGGGTGAGGGGTGCCCCATGGACTATTTACAACTATTCGCAGTCCCGCACGGGCAGGCCGGCGTGTCAGTGGTCCGCACCGCACGCACAGCACAACGCAGCAGTGTGCCAGCGTGCCACTTTGTCCCTGCGTGTCGCAGGCACCCTTAACGCAAACACATGGCTCCTGTACATACACACACTTTGTGCACAATCACAGAGCCACGTCTCACTGACACGGCCTCGCCACTGTACTTGGACAGTGGCTTTCCCATACACAGACAAAGTAATATGTGCAAGCAGAAGCGCGCCTGACTCCTGTTCCAAAGCAGTGTAATTCAGATGTCACTTCAGTGCAGCACATGAAACCACTGAAAGAAATCCTGGCACACGAGATCACAATCAGACATTCAGGATAACAGTGCACATTCCCAGGCATAAAAAAGGCCCACATAGATACAGACCCTCAGAAATTTTCACAAACATCAAAACTGGCACACACAACTAGCCTCATGAAAGACACATTTTCAAAGCTCTGCATATGGACCGGCTGCTGTTAAGAGTCAGTGTGCTTTCACAATTCCCACACACATTTTCACACTCATATATAATTCCACTGCGTATTTACAGCGGCGTACAAATACCTCTCTGAAGATCCCTCTCCATATACACACAGGAGCCCCTCAGGCACGTGCCTAGCACATGCAGTCTTGCACTGAAAGCCTGGCTCACACAGAGGGACCCTACAGGGTCTGTTAGCCCTTTGCTACCTACTCTCCACCTTCCAAACTACATTCATACAAACCTCATTTGTCTCTCCTGTGCTTCTCCTTCATGTTTAAATGTCTACTGCTCAAATAAATAGAAATATCCTTAGCAGATAAACAAGAACTAGAGGCTTATTTTAAAAGAAAATACAAGCACACCTAGATAAAAGCTTCATTCTCTTATGCCAGACAAACAAAAAGAAAAAAGTAGGAGCTAAGAGGATATTTCTTAGTATAAAACCAGAACCTGAGGCAACACCAGGAGAAACAAAGGGCAGACCAGGGCTTTTCAGTTGCAGGGTGGTGGTGTAGCATAGAAGAAAATGCAGTGTGATTCAGCTATAGACATGACAATAAACACTGACTAAATTATGCTAAAACTTCTTATACCACCAGTGTTTGTAGAAGCTTGAGAATACTCAAAAAAAGAGGAATGTTCAAATTCGCAGGCAGTGTAAACCGTCCTTGCTTTACTGAAGTCTATCAGTGCAACTTGCTCGCTACCTTCTCTACCACAGATCTTAACAAGTGCCACACAAAGTAACAGTATGCCCTAGCATGCCCCAAGGCTGAGTGAGGACAAGCTGTGTGATTCTGATCAACTACCTTAAAGACAGGGCAGCCTAGGGATGCAAAAAACAGATCTTTCATGGTGAAAGGTACACAAGAAAATGGCACAGAAAGCAGGTTGATTTAGAAAATGGGAGATAGAGAAAAGACTCATCCACAGTTTTAAGGGTAGAGCAGAATCTGATTACTTGCATGTTGCAGGTGATACCGTTCAGGTTATACATCTTTCCAGGAAGCAAAAACAATACAAATGGAACATATACACATAGCCCTTTGCCCACCTAAGTGATATATCAGCCCAGAGAAACTCTAAGATGCTTTAAATGTTGAAACAGACAGGAGACAAGAACTATAGTAGGGCATTAGCATTAGTAGGGCCCAGGGCTGTAAGCAAGGAACCTTACCAACCACCTCGGAAAACACCTGACCCAAGCAGAGGCATGGAGGAGGAAACCAGCACCAGTGTGTTTCCAACAGAAATCTGAAGTCAGAAAGAGATTCACTGATGACCTAATTGCCCCATTCAGAAGGTTCCTGATACGCAGTAGCAAGAGAGGCTAGAGGAGCCACACAGGGTCAGGGTCTGGGTAGACTACACTTTGAGAGCAGCTGGTGTGTTTGCAGTGAGCTGATTTTGACGGAAAACAATTTTCTCCAGAAAGATGCACCCTGGCTGGATCCTGACTATGCAGAGATTAGCTCTGGTGTGAGCTGTCAGTGAATGGGAGACCAGGGTGGAAATGGCCTGGCAGGAAGGTCCTGCTCTCCCAGTAGCTGATGTTTTAATTTTGCACTTTAACTTTTATCCAGGCCGAGGTGAGGCAAGCAGGGAGCCATGTGATTGCCTGGCACAGGGTCCGCAGGGCTGAATTAACTGATATAAACAGTACAATGGTGGGTTTGTACTCTGGAAATGGGCTGCTGCTGACAGAGGACTGCCTGGGTAAGGTGGGTATTTACAGTGTGGTGCAGAAATGTAACATTAATCTCTTCTGACCCAGCACAAATGGAGCTTCCCCTCCTTGAAGCTGTGCAGAGAGGTCTGGCTTTTCCTTTCTGAGAAGGATGGAAAGGAATAGTCACTGCTGGCTGGGCCTGATCTGCTAGCCTGAATTCCCCAAGAAAGAGGACAAGAGTCCTGCAGGCTGATTTTGGAACTTAAGGAGGCTTCATCTTCTGCAAACCCCTCTGCACACAGCACTTGCTGAGCTCTTCTCACAGCTTTAGCCAATTTCTCTTTCTAGCAAAGAGTAAAGAAGGAAACACTGATCTCAACATGACCATCCTTCTGATATGTGTGTTTTTTAAAAAAGTACCAGGATGAGGCTAGAAAGGACTGTAAGATTAAGCTGGCAGATCTGGAAGCCAAAACCCTCAGTGTGGGCAAATACAACACAGAACTGCACATGCAACAACAGCACTAGCTTAACCTGTGAGCACAGCCTTTGTTTGCCATCCTTACCAAATCATGCCCTGGTACTGGTGCTCTCTCACTGTGGGAGGAACAGGAATAGTTCTGGACACTCAGTCTGTGGCCCCTGAGCAGATCATACCCAGAGGTGCTCTAGTAAGTGCTACCCATTAGGATGACTTTCATAAGGCAGCCTCTTGCTTTTGAAGTCAGCAGTTCTTCTCACACCTGGACCAAATGCAGAGCAATGACTTTTCATCAATGTTAGCCTTGGACAGAGCACAACCAGAATGCTATAGGCTGACGGAGCAATAGGCAGTATCAGTTCCCTGAGACATGCAATCCCTAACCTCAGAAAGAAAGCAAGAATTGCTAAGACGTGTCCCTACTTTTGCCTGGTCTTCCAAGAGATGACAGCTGGAGACTTTCCCCCATCCTTTCATGACTAATCTGTTTTTGATATATTAATTTTTTTACTTTTTAAAAACTTTTATGATGGAATAATGATCGACTTTCCAGCAAGCTGACTGATTGACTGACAGAAATTTCATTTGGTCTAATATAGGAGTAATCTGCAAATCATGCCAAACAAACTTGATTTCACTTGTTGATAAGGCTAGGTTTTTTGTGAATAAGGAAAATGCAGCATAAGGAGAGATCTAGTTACTTTTGGGGCTTTGGGATTTTTTTTCCTTTTATGAAGGCCCTATTATTGTATTCTCACAAGGAAGTCACTGAAGTGGTATCTGTGCAGGGCAAACCCCGTACATAATAATGAGACCTAAGCTGGGCAAAACAGACTTGTGTACATACATTCTTATCTTCTCTGCTGGAGAAAGTGGAGTTCAACGACAAGAGACCTTTCCCAGCCCCTGTCTCATTTAAGGAAACAACAGTTACAGAGGAGTCATTGTGATGAATTTAGAAGACAACCCTTTCACACTTTTGAGGCCAATAGTACTGCTTGGACTTCACACAAGTCACTGTGTTGCATGTCCTGATCCCTCTGCTTTGCCAGGCTAGTAACCCTGGAGAGAAGCTCAAGTCCCCTGAGCACAGTCCCTGATTGCTTGATTGCTGGTAGGCTTTTACCACTCCCACATATATCCCCTTCCATGGCAAAGAGCTATCCTAGATACAGACTCTATCCGTAAGGACAAAACAGCCTTCTTTATTTTGGGCTCTATTTTCCCTCACTACACACAAACAAAGCAGTTTGCTCTCTCCACTAAAGGCAATATCTTGTTTTATACCAAACTCCAATAGATTTTTTCCCTAAAATCCCTAATTGCCGTTACAAACAACATGCTTCTGTCTAAAAGGTATCACCACCATCACTGCTAAAGCTCAACATCTATGTAAGCAGGAAATAGTTTTCACATTGTAATTTTTAAGTAACTGCCTATCTGAACAGCCTTAGACATGCTTCAAGCATAGTCTTTAAAACATCTGTGTTATAATTCTTAACCTATAGACTGCCAAACCATATCATAAAGAGGTTATGTGGCTTGCCCCAGATCAATAGGAGCAAATCTGTAGCAGAGCAAGAGTCTGAATACAAGTGTCTTAACCCTTACTCTCCTGCTTTGAATAAGAATTCTCTGCTCCAAAAATGTGACCTTTCATTAAGTTCTGTGCTTGGATATAAGAGTGTTAGGACCCCTGAGATAAGACATAGTCCCTACACTACTAATGAAAAGTCAAGACTTTCTTTTCATAGCCCCTATTTTTGTAGGGCCAATGCTGTTTTGTGTCCTTCTATACCTGCTTTTGTCTCTCTGCAGTGTTAATAGCAGGACTTTATTTCCAGAGCAGAACATGTTCCTGGTGACATCTTAGATGAAAGTGCACATGCAGATACACAACACACAGGAAAACAAACCAGGCAAAGCCATACTAACTTTTGTAGAGTTCAAAACAAGGCATCAGAGCCAGAGGCAGGCACAGAGTATTTTACTAAATGGGAAAGAATAAAGATGATGGGAAGAGAGATATTGTTTTCCAGATGTTGAGAGAACTTATAGTAAGAAATGTACAGAGAGGCAGGAGATGAAGTTACATAGTTGGGATTATGCCTTTTGCTCTCGCATTATCAGTTAGCTGGAGTAATTCATAAGAGTTTCTCCCCTCCTTGCCCAGAAACACTGTCGTTTTGCTTTAGTCAGTCTTCGCCTAACTTTTGTTTAGCTACGCAGGCAGAAACCTTCCGCTAAAAAAATAGGTAATTACAGAGATAGATGGATCTCAGACTTCAAAGGCTTCAAGGGAGAGCTGTGATCCAGCTTCAAATTTTGACCTGTTGCTGATTTGTTTCCCATGACACTAACCCTAACTTGGGCTACTGTGGTCAGGCAGAACATGACAAAGATGTTGACTGGAAAGTGATTTTATTCACTCTGACAGCTACACATCATTTACTAGTGCACTCACTGCCATTTCCAGTCCTCTTTCCAAATTGCAGCAAAGCAGAAATGAATCCTTCCCCCTCTATGATGCCAGATGTCCACAGAACTGTAGCTGGGCTATTTGTTCATCTACCAGGAGGAAGGAGGGAACACAAGGCATCAAGGAATCTTGGAAATGCCTCTGTTTAGCTGTTGTCAATCCTCCAGCACAGAGGCATCACATACTTTCCTGGTATGGTGGTTCATCCTCTCAGATGAGACATAAAGTCAAACAGCATCTCTTCACCTTTAGCTTTCTCATCACCTTAGTATATTAGCTTCAAGACTTGTATTGCAAAAGGCCAAGGAAGAAAGTCCAGGAGAACAAAGGATGCTTCTTCATTCCTCTAATCTGGGGATATTTGCTACTTTTCTCTCCAAGTCCATGCATTCTACTCGCCTCAGGACCCTAATATTCACAGTATCAGCTTACTCACTGAAATGATCAAAAGAAATATCTGTATATTCAGGAGGAAATAACAGTTACTGTTATGAAGGAAGCAAAGAATTAAAACTTTTTTGGCATGTGCATTGATAATGCCAAGTGTCTCAACCCAGAAAAGGAGTGGGGCTTAAAGAACCAAAATGCTACAGTCACAACTGTTAAGCAAGCATGCCCACTGAGGGCTAGGCAGTGAAGATGGAGGGTAATTTTTCCAAGTCTGCAATGGAAATGGGAACTTAAACACATACAAGATAAATTATTTCCCAGCAACAGCAAAGAGGTAGTTGCAGTGGCCCAGACTTTACAGTTTGAATACTATGACATGACCAAAAAAATAGTTAAGTGTGCAATTTCCTCTTAGCTGGGTTCTCTGAGCAGGTAACAGAGTCCTTTTGGAAAGTGATTTAGACAGTTATAAGGAAGCAAAGCAGTGAAAGGACTTTCCCATCCAGGGGATAAAGGATGAAGAAAACAAGGATTAAAGGCCTTCCTTTCCTTACAGGAACCTCCATCTGGCCTTATCTGGGCACAGTCAATAGAAGACTATTGACTTCACCAGGTCAGCCAGGCCAAACACAGAGATGCTCACCGACAGTGGATCTATGCAAAAGTATTTAACAGTGAGATGAACCTGCAGGTCCCAAGTGACATTAGGAAAAGTGATGCACAACAGTCTGGAAAAAGCAGAGGTCACCAAATGATCATGACTGCTCGCCTGGTCACCTTCTCCAGCCTCAGGATATTCCAGTTTCTAATAGTAAGGGTTTTGGCTAGAGCCAGATGTGACAGAGGCTGGCTTCTTTCTGACATACAACTGCGAGTCTCCTCTGCTCTGGACCTCCAAACAACTCAGTTAAGTATAAGACCATTCTGAAAATTTTTTTGCTGTACTAACTCAAGTGTTTGAACAACACTACAGATATTTTTTTTTCCACAACTCCCTCTTGACTTTCTTTATTACTTGAGCTACGTTTATTTCACTTTCTGGACAAAAGAAAATTGGTGTGATAGATTATTTGATTAGACAGCTTTGCCAACAAACCCTGTTCCAAGCTCCTTAACATACTTCTAACTTCTGAGTTTCATGAACTGTATCTCATTCAGACACCTGCAGTAAAACATGTTAGGAAATCACTGCTCTGTCTACATGTCATTAACATTCAAACACTATGCCTACAGACCATGAATGATCATGGTTTTGTGGTATTTCTTCAAACAAGAGATGGAAAAATAACAGGAAAAAATTCTTGCCAATACCACAAAACATGATTTAGAAGACGCAGGGCAACTCAGGACCATATAAATGTCTGCTTTGGCTACACAATATATGCATATACAGTATCCTTCTGTTACGTAGCCCTGCGTACTCCAAAAGATGGCAATCTCATGTGGGGAAGTACAAGTCCCTGGGAGTCTTTGTAAAGGTCTTATTGACATGACTTCCAAGTCTTTAAGTTTCTCAGAGATCCAGGCACAGAGGCAGTTGTGGGCAGTGGTAAAGCCTTCTCCTGATGGACCTGAACATGCGTCACTGGATTTCAGCAAAAATGACTTCATCCTTCAAAGTCGCATATTGCCAGCTTCACTGTTCCTGTGGCAGCATTAGAAAAGATTACTTTTCAGTATCATTGTTAAGACAAACTTAAATCTCAGTCCCATGTGGTCTGAGGGTGACTTTGGCGCTGCAGCCTCCTAGCAACAGGTCCCCTTGGTCTTCACAGTGTTTACAAAGGAAAATCCAGTTTTGGTCTTTTGCTGCTCTCTTGAAAACCATTATTTTAGTGCTGATCAAAGACTACCAATGCCTTCCCCCTTTGCTCCTCTGTCGAACATACCAATCTTCCATTAAATATTTATAGTCAGCTGAACTCAGTAGTATTCAACTCATCTTTTAGACCCTGCCCCTCAATATTTGGCAGTATTTCATAACTCACATGGGTCAGCAACTCAGCAAAGGGCAGGCTTTTATGACATAACTTCCAGAAGTTGCTACCCGGTTTGTCCTGCGAACCATACAGACTGGGGACAGCAGTTCTCCTTGTTAAGCCCACTGCTTTTTCAGAGTACCAAGAAGTTAGAAGCAGGACAGAAGGAAGATGGTAGGAGAGAAAGACTATCACTGATTCAGATACAGAGGTCAGCCAAACAGAAGATGACAGGGCAGCCGGGAGGGCCTTGTCTTGCTTCTGAGGGAGAAGGTACCAGGCAAGAGTATCTTGAGAGACCACTTTGTTTCCAGAGTCTCGTTTCATGAGAGGAATCATTAAACTGATTGGTCAAGCAGGGTGGTTAAAACATAGGTCATTAGCCTTGATTAGCCAGCAATCCTTTGGGCTGAATCAGCCCATTTCGCATTACAACTACAGGTATGGGCAGCTGCATTCCACCCAGCTAGACTCATGCCTCTTCTGAAGGCAATATGAGGGACCATCGTTGGCCTGCAACACAACAGAATGCTATGCTAGTACACATCACATAGGCTACCTGCCAGCACTATAAAGATGCTGAGAACATGCCTTGCATGTCCTAGTGCGCAGCAGGTATGTTCTGCCTGCAGAGGCAGTACTAATACTTCCAGAAATGTAGGATACTTCTGCACAGATAAACCTAGATGACACCCATCAGATGAGCAATAAATATCTCCAGGGGTTGTACTAGGATACAAATGAAGAGCCTTTAAATTTGACTATATACTTGCTATGTAAGGACCGCCTTTTTTTTTTTTTTTTTTTTAGCTACTACAGTTCATACACACAAAGTACAAGAGCACTAAATATTTGGCAAGGTGGCAAATGCCCATTAATGAGATTCTGTAGGTCAGTTGAACACACAAGTGAGAGCCTGCACTCCTAAGTTATGTTCCCAAACTTTTACCTGCATGCTGTGGGGCAAAGGATTAGCACTCAGATGTCTCAGCGTTTAGCTCTTCCCACAGTAAAACATAATCAAAAAACTACAGTGTCTTAGAGTGGTGTAAGCATTGTGAAATGTTTGTAGGATGCCCATTAGCATCACATGTCCAGTGCTCCCAAGCAAGAGTCAATGAATGCTAGGTGCAATATTCAGGGAGATGCCCTGTAGTGGTTTGTCAGAATAAGGTATGGAGCAGCATGGCAGAACCAGCTTTGCCTGCACTGCTATACTATTTCACCTCAGCCAAAACTCTTGACATAACAAACACCCCCCCAAACTCCTCTCTCGAAAAGAAGAAAATGTTCCTCCAAAAATAAGAGAAGCTGGGTCATCAGATGAGGGTGAAATTGGTTTAAAAGCCATTAAGAAGAAAGCAACCCAGGCATTCAGGAGCAATCACAGCTGCTTGGGCTGATCAGGAGAGACAGAGGAAATTATTTATTTATGGACTTCCTGCCCTCCCTGAGCGGGTGTCTCCACTGGGGAAGCTTTAAGAGGAGCGGGGAGCTGGAGACAGGTGCTGCTTGGAATCCTCCAGAGGTTTTCCTAGCCTGGGCCTCAGGAGAGTTAAACACACTTCAGACCCAAACCATCCAGGAGCCAACAGCTTGTCTTTCCCGTAGCAGGAAAGGCCTGAAAGAGCATCACACAGGTCTCTGCTGGGATGGAGCACATAGAGAGCCCCAGGCGCCCAGATTGCCATGCAAGCTTTGCACAGCTTACAGTAAGATCCCTTCAGAGCAATAGTGCTTGAATACACAGCCGTTTCTTTCTACTCGTGGTTCAGCTGCTTCCCTTTAAACACAGATCAAGTGTCTCTAGGGACTCAGCAAGCATTTAACAGACCTGCCTGATGGAAGGACCTCCAATGAGAAAACCAAGACCTGAAACTCCCAATAGACATCCTCAATTCAATCCACAGCTGAGATAAAGCAACCCTGAAGTTACATGCAACCAGATCCTAACTGCATAGAAAGCATACCAGTCTAGTCTGTATCCAAAGCTCATCTAAACGTTCTAAACTTAAGGGGGAGGGAAGGACTGCCAGATTAAACAGGAGGAAATTTGTGAACTGAAAAATCAGCATAGAAATACTAAATTCTTGATATCGTATCAAAAATTCCTTTTCAAGATACAGTACTGTACTTCCTGATGCAATTTCTTATTGCTTACCCGAACTGAAGGATGAAGAGGAGTTATTCCCTAAAATCACAGAGTTCCCATCAATATGTGGAGTTCACCCTTCACCACTGACTAAAAAAAGAGCTGTAGAGACAAAGAAATCTGCCCAGTCAGACATCTGACAATTATCTTCTTGTTCTGGCTTTGGTCAGAGGGCCACAAAGAGGAACCAGGACTTGGAAACCATCAAACACCACCAGAATGTTTCACTGGAAGATGCTGCAGAAGAGTAGTGTTGCAAAAGGGTCACTGATGGGGACTGAACAGATTATACGAGTGATACAGCCTGCACTGTGTCAATTTGTGTCTCCATGCAATTCATTACTGATGAGATGCCAGAGATTGAGATGAAAAGGGCAGGAGCAGACAGTGAACTACTGCTTTAGACTCATTCAACATTCCTAGTTTATTCCTGCTAGTACATTTTGCATTACTCCCCAGCAATGATATGCTTCCTCAATTCTTGTCTCAAATAAGTTCATTGTTTTGTGCCATTAAAGCTACAACAAAACCAGTTGTGACAGCAAAGTAACTCTTTAATACATAAAATGCTTTGGGAAACCTTTGAAAAGGAAAGGACTGAAGAACGAGAGAGTATCATCTTCATCAAGATCAGTGACCCAAAATAGGCACAAAGCCTAACCATATTTCAGACGAGTCCTAACTCAGACTGCCTCCTCCTCAGTCTGCTCCTCCCCACACAAAACAAAGTGATTTCTGCATCTAATAAATACATAAAACCAGGTTTGTTCTCCCAGTCCATGTTCCTCCAAAAAAGGGGCAGTATAGAAAGGATCCATTCTCCATTCAGTCAGAGACAGGTTACATTTTTAAGGTTTGTGTAACCTTTGTTTCCCACCCTGGGAAGAACATCATTAAGCACTGATAACTACTTAGCCCTGACAGGGAACTGCTGCACAGAGGGTTGCATCCCCTAGGGAGCTACAGCACAGACAACTCAGGCCTCTCTGGGGAGCTGTTCTGCTTTGACCATTGACTTGTGGCTTGAAAATCTTTATGGGGCCAAACCAAATGCACTGCTAGTTCATAAGTGCTGGGGTTATTCATTTGCGTGCTTTAACACACATTGTTTGGGAAATTCAATTCATCCCTTGATTTGCTAAATACAGCTTTAGGTTCTAAAATCCTCCAGAGTCTGGAGTGTCCTTTGCCCCTTCATGCTCATTTGCCTTTTTTATTTCCCTTCCAACTTGCCAAAAGAAGAAAAAGTCCATTTCAATTCTGTTCCTAGCCAGTCGACCTTGCTTTCAGAGCCTGGCACACCAACTTCCCCTGCTGCAATGGTCAGGTTACAAAAACAAAAGAAGAACATTTGCTTCCTTGTGAAACACTTCCCATTGAGATTTTTCAGTCACAGTCATTTCTCTAGCATGCTCTGTGCTTTCACAGAGTCTCAGTTTTGCAGAAATACAAGGCTTAATCTGCGCCCATTTACATGCATTTGACAGCCAGGAGGAGGCCTCTTCTTCCTGCTAAGGTATGCTCAGGTCTCTCCACAGATGCCAAAGGCCTCTGTACTCCTGGGCATAGGCGGCCCCCAACGACATTTGGTATCAGTGATACCCAGCAGTGCTCACCTCCTCTCCTTGCAGGCTTTCTTTGCATGAGAATGTTACTGCAGTGTAGTTCAAGGTACAATTTTAAATAGATTAACTTAAGCTGGTGCAAAAGGCACTCATTACTATTGGAACTGAACCTGTTTAGGCATCTAATGAGCAAAAATGAAGCATCCTCAAGGAGAGCATACACAGTTTAGATTTTCACTAGTTTAAATGGATTGGTTTAAAATCAATGCAATTTACAGTGTACAGCTTCCTTGTGAAGAAAATATCTTCCCTGGACTGAGGAAACAGCAGCACTTCTAAAATAAATGATGCCTGTTCAAGGGTGCAACACCCATTAACAACTACCACAAAGGAGCAGAGAGTAGAAGGGGCTGAGGAGATGGGGTCAGTTGCTTGCACACAGCCTGTTAGGAAATACTGCATTCAAATTGACTACCTATAAGCACCCAAGAAAGGGTATCCAGAAGTGACAGCCAACTAATGAAAGTTTCAGGGACATCCCAATATTCTCAGGATCCTCCCTTGGCTGAAAAACATGTAGGAAAAAAACCCACCAAACACATGTGGGTACACCTTCAGAGACACAGAATGTTTTTGGGACACTCGTACAGCATGTGCATTACATAAGAGTGCAGGTCTCTCAGTCAGCAGAAGATGCAAATTAGTTATTGTAAAGTGAACGCTGCATAAAGCAAAGATGCACATCTTGCAGTACTCCTGCCCTACACCCAGGGCAGCCCCCGGAGCCTTGCTATTAAGAAAAGCCTCTCAGAAGACACAACAGCCTTTGTGGGAGGCTGGGACCAGAATCCGCTCCTGTCAAACAGCTCTCTGGTCCAGGATGTGACTGCGGCTGCCGAAACATGTTAGCTAATGAAGATTGAGTCAGGCAGGCAGAGATGATCCCCTCAGCCTGTTAATCCACTTAGGGAAGGAGAAGGGAAACCTGAGCTCAATTCCTGTGCTCCCTTTAGAGGGACCATGCTGTGTTGGCTTTAGCACCTAGGCAGAGCAAACGCAGCCAGAGCTGGACTGGGGAGAGCTCTGGGTGCAAGACTAGTGGTTTTGGGAGACAGGAGAGAACAGAGGCAGGGAACAGCATTCCCTAAGGAGAGAGGCAAGGCCGGATTTTGTGTCCACTGGGAACTAATGAAGCAAACTGAGCTTTACATGCCTTCTTACCACGAGAAAGCAAGAAGGAGCTGAATGTGAGCTTTTGCCCAACAGCAGGGCAGGGAGAACACACACTTGTACCCATTTGACAGGGCAAAAAGGATTCCCAAAGGGTCAACTCACATTCCTGGGTTAGAAAGTCAGATAAAAGGAGTTTGTGCCCCAACACCCATCCCAGCAGAGACAGAAAGCCAGCATTGCCTCCCACCCACTTTAACTGGCAGCTTGCGGGGATGATGGGTGCCAATCCCAGGAAATGTCAGATCATCCTTAACCACCAGAGGGTGCTCCCCATCTCAAAGACAGAATCAATGTCACAGATGCACCCAGACAGCTAAAGGAGCCTTTATTTCAAGCAATCGTGGAATCCGAGCAAGGGAAAAAATAGAAAATTAATAATAAATAATAATTAATGAATCTGATCCTGTGGCATACCTCTGTTTCCCCATCCTTTCTGGCCGGGCAAGGTAAGGCCCTCTGTCCCATTTGTCCTCTGTGTCCTGCTCAGTCAGGTGATTTTCCTCACATTGGAGGTTAAATCACTTTTATTCTTTTCTCCTAGATCGTGGATCCAGAGCAGCAAATAAACATTTTCCGCTTGGCAGGTCCATAAAGAGTAAGATTCTGACTTGCCTGCCCCTGAGCACGGTTAGGATCACACCCTCAGGTCACACACATTTTTTGCGATGCCAAGGCCTGACCTTACCCCTGCACTGCCCCAAGTGGTGTGGGGGCCACCAGCCTGTATGTTCAAATTCATTTTCCCCACTCTGTCCTAAGCTGGTTTTCCAGAGAGCAAAGTGCCTATTGTGCAGAGATGCCTCAGGACAGTGTTTTCAAAATACCAGTTTTGGGGCACTAACACTACCTAACTCTGTCAGTAAGACACCCACAGGGAAAGACTGTTCGCTTTGGCAGTGTAGTGCCCACAGCCTCTCTTCCTTCTCTCACTGAAAGGGAGCAGAGGCATGTGACTGAGGCTGCACACTCAGATGCTGTGCACCTGGCAACGTGCCACCTTGTGCCTCGGCTTCCTGTTGGTGTAGGTTAGAAGTTATACCCCAGAGTTGCATCATACGCAGAGAACGGAGCAGTTAGGATTAAATCCTAATGGTTATATTGCACCCTGAGATTCAGAAAAGGAAAGAGTTTAAAGCATGCCAAGTAAGATCAGGTGCCTATGCAAAACAGACTAGCTCTGCTGATGTGTCTGGCATAACATCTGTTTGTCCCAGCCTCAGCTTACTTTGATAGTCCAGGTCTGTATATCCCATAGGGAAACCAGCTCTCATTGATGGCTCCCACCCAGCACATGTGCTGCATCTTGCTGTCTGACCACTACAAGAACAGATTGTTATTTTTTTTAATTGTCCTTTCCCCTCTCCTTTGGCCAGTAGCGGCAGGCTCAGCCTGAGGGGACTTTTGTCAGAGTTCCTGCTTTTGGGTACCCTGGCATCACTTTTTCTTCTGTCCACTTCAAACCATACAATACAGGTGTCTGATGAAACTGTTAAAACTGAAAAGTTAAACCACTGCACGAAGAATGCTCATTCAGTCTCCTACACAGGTTAATATGTTTGGTAGGTTTGGCTTACTTCATTTACAGAATGAGCCATTATCTCCAGCACATGTGGGAACCAGTGCTTTCCAAGTCATCAACTGGCCAATAGTGATACTGGTCATCCTTGAGAGAGGCATCACATTCTACAGCCTAAATAGGCTAATGAATTCTTCTTCCGGTTATTTGAGATTGTGAATGGGGAACAGAAGGGGAAAGATACAAGTGGAAAAGATTTTATGGTACATTTCTTAGACATTTGCAATAGAAAATTCTACTCCTACAAAAAAAACCAAGACAAAACTCAGGGATATGTGTCACAGCTCCATTTTCATACTGTTCATAACATTCTCCCTTGGAAATATAGCAAATACCAGTCATGCCATGGAAAGGTTAACCAGCATTGGGTTTGGACACTGATCGTCCCAGCACCATTAACACCCAACTTCTCAACTTGATAGCTTTTAAAACTACTCCATTACCACTGCAGTCAAAATATATTTGTTCCTAAACATGCACATAATCAGTCATCAAAAGTGTGGTTATTTAAAATTAGGTATTTTGAGCATTACCTTTCTGCATACTTTCGCTAGGAGCTTAAGCTTTGCCATTCTTCCTCCACCCATTACAGCAAAGACTTTTAAAGCCATTTCATAGCCCTAGTGACATTCTCCTCCCTTGCATATTGCTGCATGGGAAAATTACTGGGGGTTTTATTGTTTTAATTACTGCTAGTGGGTTGTAAGATCTCAAATATCCCCAGTTCCTTTACTGTTAAGAACAGCAGCATCTGGGTGTCACTTTTGCTCATGACAGCAAATTACAGGGTCAGATCTGCCTTTCTCACTCACACAAGTCCACACCTCAGTGGAGATTACAACTTGTGGAATACATAATAAGTAAGATGACCAGGTTTTGACTACCTGCAATTAGCTGATCTGTAAGTACATGAAATAGCAACACTTAATCCAAATGGAGAGGCCAGGACAACACCATCTTACAGCACATAAATCTGCAAAGCTTGACAGAACCCATGAAATAAAGACAAACCAAAAAAATTTATGTTAAATAGGGCAGACTACAAATGAAATCAAGAATTAGGAAATGCCAGAATTGTGCTTACTTGTGAGAAATACTCTTAGCCCTCATGTGCATATGCATTATTTCAAAGCCCTTAATTACATGATCATATTTTTTCCACAGTACCACATCTCAGACTGCGCTCAGAAGGGATTGTTCCCATGTAATGAGAAGCTATTTGAGATGCTGGTTTCTGCTCATTGTTCAGTGTGTGGCCCCAGGCCTTATTTACTGCACATTATTCAAACCTGACTCTAGAGATTCATTCATTTCCTTATGTGTTTTTCTATGGGCTTATCATTACACTGTCCAAGAGCTTTGCCAGCTCAAGATCATTTATTTTCACACACCTCCATGAGAGGAGGGGGTATTTTTATTCCCATTTTATGGTTGAATGACTGAAGACCGTATTAAAATGTATTTGCTAATTCTGAGTGCCCAGTCTGAGACACCAACAGCCTGACTGATCTATGCTTGTATAGCAATTTGGGTTCAGTGGATTCCCATTCACTTCATTTGCAACTGTAAGCACTCTGTTTCTGGAAAGCAAGTCCTTTGGGATCAAAAAGGTCCCCCAGAAAATCAGGAACGCACAATTAAACAACCACTGGCACAACAGCTGCTTCAAAAAGCCTGAAAACTATCATACAGAGATGGTCACGGAGACAAAGTCAACTGGCAGGTCAGAATTTCTGTCGCAGCTATAAAAGCTTCACTTTCTCTCCTGCAGTCCCTTGTCTCACTCAGTACACACCTGACAAATGAGGCAGAGGTCCTACAGATGGTCTCTTTCACTGTGCAACTCTGATTTATCTCAGAGCAGGCCCATCACATGCAGTGAATGAGGCAGGGGTCTTGTGAAAGAAACAGCACACAGTGACGTAGCTAAAACATGAGTTGTGTAAGACACACAGTCGGGTAGATGGAAATGCATGCAGAGGGTAAGTGGTCTTTCCCCAGCTTCCAGTTCTTGCATTAGCACCTTTCAAAATGCCCTTTTCACAGGTTTGTTTCTTTTAAAGAGAAAAAAAAAATCACTCGTGAAGCATCACAATGACACTTTTGTAGACTGTCAGAAGAGACATATCCATCATGTGGACTGCTACAACCAAGGCAATGGAGTAAATGGGCTGCAAAGGTAACTCATCCTTTGTGAAGACTAACATGAGGAGCATCAAATAGCGTGTGAATTTCAGACCCTGATGAGAGCTGAGGAAGAGGCTTTTCCAAACATTCAATCCAAGTCATGCTCTCTCCTCTCCAGACCATCCCAGCCCACTTTCTTTTCTTCACTGCCTTTGTCTTCTCACCCCAAACCTTTCCTTTGCTCTCATCTCACCTCTCCAAACACTATTCCCCCAAGCTCCACAGCCCAAGCCTCCTTGTTCAACAGTTGCTTATAACTATTTGCTTCCCTTCCTCACCTTTTCACCCAGCTCTCCTTGCCCTGTCTTTCCATCACTGTTTGGCAGCCCCACTTTCTGACACTGCCTCTGACACTACCCAGCTGTCCCTGCAGCCTAGCTCCAAAACAGAAGCTGATTTAGAGATTTACAAACAGGAATATTGACTTGTTTTTAAATGGAAGGAAGGCATAATTCAAGAATATGGCATACTCCCTGCTTTTTCTTTAAAAAAGAAAATAAATTGCTGATTTTGATAAAAATGTCCACAAGTCTGTCAGAGGCACAGAAAGTATTTACAGCAATGATTAAAGCTTGGCAGTGGTATGAACAACCAAACCTAAATTTTACAGGAAGCACTAGTAAAAAAAGATGGTGCTACTAGCCCGTTTGTTGTATGTGGCAGTGAAAATGAAAATATAAATTAAGGAAGTAGGTTAAGCAAGAAAGAGTGCTGCTTCCATCTCTTTTTAAGACTTACCATGGTTTGGTAGACTAGCATTTGAATAGCAGGCCTCCATACAATATCCTGGTAGCTTATAGATGCTAGTGCTTACTTGATATATACACCTGTACCCATCTCGAGCTTGCATCAGCTGTACACAAGATTATACTTGTCTTAACATTTCACAGAGTCACAGAAAATAGGGCTAGGAGCAGGTCAGGTGGTTGGTGCTCCCCTCTGTCCCAATGTAAGATCAGCTACAGCAGCATTATTTTTGACAGGTGTTTTTCCAGCCTGTTCTGAAAAACTTTCATCCCTTCTCAGACAGTCTCTAATGCTCCTGCATCATTGCTAATACAAGTTTGAAACATCAAACGGAAATCTCCCACACTGCAGTCAAAGCCCATTTATTTCCAACTCTATCAACAACGGACATAGCAAATGGCTTAATCACTTCCTCTTGGACAAAGCCTTTTACTATTTGAAGACACATTCCCCAGACCTTGCCCAATATCTAGATTTCCATGACAGAAATATTAACCTGACTAGCAGAAATAAATTAGCACCTCAGTCCCTCTAACTTCATTCCTGCATCTCCAAGCTTACTATCTGGAAGGCCACAGATTTTTTATGAACACCTTCAACAAGGAACAAGGGTTGCAACTAGCAGGCTGGATTGCTGTAGACAAGCCAAGCCTCCCTTCACTTCTAGGGGACTCCAACTGATTCAGTAGTAACACCTCACTGCAGTTAGGGAAAAAAAAAAAAAAAAAAAAAAAAGCATTAGCCCTTCACTGAGGCAAATCTCCCAGATGGATTCAATTTCTCATGCTCTTTCAGAATCTTGAGCTGAAAATTTGGGAAACTTGAGAAAATATCTTCTGATAAATCAAGGCTATAATCTATTACATTCACTACGCTACTAGTTAGAGCGGCAAAATTTCTTAGCTGTCCTTGATGAAGCCGAGACCTGTGCCCATGGTCCTGACTTCCAGTGCTGTGCCTTGAGCACAAACCAAGCTTTTCTGACTGACAAGCAAGAAAGGCCTGCCAGATTTTGTAAGAAACAGCTCCCAGGAAACTGAAGTCCACATCCTTGGTGCATGTGGGTGTAAGAGTGTGCAGAATGGCCGGAGTTGTAACTAGAAATGTCATAACATTAAAAATGTAGGTCAATATTATTTGTTTAACACAGATTTGTCTCAAAACTCTGAGCTCCGAGGGAAGCCAGAAGCCATTCTGAGCAGATAGGAAACAGAGGGCCCTTTTCTACCATAGGTAGTGTGATGGGGGAAGGCA
Organism: Microhierax caerulescens; assembly: GCA_035590215.1. NCBI lineage: Eukaryota > Metazoa > Chordata > Aves > Falconiformes > Falconidae > Microhierax > Microhierax caerulescens. Next base: position 64,859,805 of record JAVJGJ010000060.1, on the reverse strand, counting down.
AACAGCTCAGAGGCGCATGCAAGTGCTCTGTACTGTGTGTTTGCACAACTGCGTGAGAGTGTATCCCTTGGTGATGTTATTCACAGGCCTTGGCCGACAGTAAATAAGACGGTGGAGCTTGATTCATGAGGGATGACAGGAAATCTATAATGTGTGGGCTCTATAATCTGCTCGCTACTGCGTAGCAAAATGAAAGAACAACAGTCCAATTACCGAGTCCTTGCTGATCCCAAGCACATCCTCCAGATCTTGTTCTGCTCAGAGCAGTGGGAGTCTGTTGGCACCAAGGGAAATCAGACTCTGGAACAAGCCATCTTCCATGCTGGGGTGGCAACAGTATTTTGGAAGCACCAGACTACTTTTCAGTGGGTACAAACATAGCCAAGACCACAGCATGAACTTCAGGGCAAACTTCAGAGAAAATTTCAGGAGAGCAACAGGCTGCTGAGCTCAGTTCACCCAAGGACTGCTTATGTAGAACACCAATTGCTGCACTCCGTTGCAGGCATCCCATGACCCAAAGGCCAGGGAGCAGTGATCCACCATGGCAACTTAGCCCAGCCACTTGGTTTGGTGGGGACAGTGAACACCATTCCCCTTGTGATAACACAAGCCCAGGATGCAGCTCCATGATACTAAAGCCAGGGCTATGATCCAGCAGGACACAACAGCTGGGTTACAAATGGCATCCAAAAAGCACCTTAAGGGAAAGGATGCAAAGGCTGGAGGGAGATGTGGATTCTGGGGCCAGACAGAAGAGGCATGGCTGAAGGTATGATTCACATCAGGTGGAGAGCTGGCCCATGAGAGAGCAGGGAGGCAGTCTGTGACAGCAGCAGCCGCAGACCAGACTGCTCTCATACAACCAATGCTGAGGACACATGGAAAGACAGAAGGTGGTTTCTTTTGGACAAAACAGCAATGGTGGCCATGGGAGGTAAAAGAGCTGCCAATTGCAGACAGAAGGAGAAGGAAATAATTTTGCTTCTTACTGTGCAGTGGTCAGAAACCTCACAGGGCTGCCCAAGGCTGGGAAGGCACAGGACAGCTCAGCAGAGGATCCTAGCAGCTTGGGAGAGACAGTTCTCTCATTTTTCTCTAACCAAACTTATACTTTCATTTCTTGTGTCTCTGGTTCTTAGCACTTAACACCTTTCAGATCTATCTTCTGCCCTCTAGGAAAGGTCCAAGGAGAACCTTTCTCACTCCGGCAACAGGTAAACAGTATGGCAGGATGGGGAGTGGGGAACAATTTCCACTCCAGCCCTAGCACAGGCCTTCTTTGCTGAGCGCACACTCTGGGGACTGCTGTCCTTTCCCTGCTTCCCCCTACAACCATCTCTGCTGCCACCTCCCCTCCCTTGTTATCTGTCAGTAAACAGTAATTAAAGAAGTGGCCTGCTTGATAAAGCTCCCGCCTGCCCTCACATGGTGCTGCCCTCTCGGACGTGTCTAATTAAAATCCTGATGAGAAGATGAAGAAATCCCAGCAGCTGGGAGTCTGCTGACTCTCCCTGCGCTTAGACTCTTCATTACTGACGACGAGGCAGAGAGATATAAAGGACCCCAGGAAACGCTCCGACAGGCCAATCGATATAGCCTTTTGTGGGACGTGACGGACTGCTCAGGACTGCCTTTTGAACTGTGTGGATAATGAGGATGCTGGAGCATGGCTCGCTGCATGGGGCTGATGGGGCTAGACTTGCCCACTAGTTCCTGTGACACCACTGCTCCCAGGAACAGCACCCAGGGTCCCTGTACCTTGCCAGTCACTCACACCATATAGTGAATTCATGCAGTTACAATAGCTGGGGCACTTGCCTGTCCCCCACAACCCAAGCTCCAGAAATCATTGCTTGTAGTGCCAGAATATCATCAAACCTCTAACCAGTCCCATCATTTCCATGCAAACACGGAGGGTGCATGTGTGTACATACACTCCAAAATGCTGAGAACCAGCACACACATTCCCTAAATGAAACCAACACCATACACAATGTGCACACCATTGTGTTTATATGGACACTTGTTCACAGGAACAGTGTGTTTTCACTGCTCTCCCAGGATTTTATGCTAAGGTGAAATTCTTGGTATGCATAAAATGAAATAACAAAGGTTTACATGAAGTGCACAGCAATATTATCATCATCATGAATCACCTTAACTGTATTTAGACACACTTCAGATGCAAATACATCCATTAAATGGTTTTATTCTTGTGGGTTTTTTTCTAATATGAGATCAGCTTTACATGGAAACAAGCCTATTTTCACCGGCAAACTCATGTTTATACATAACACCTGAGAGTTCATTGCTATTATTTCTTTCATCTTGAAACTAAGAAAGAGATTGAAGTAGATCTATAGTTTCTAAAGTCTGAAAGTGCATCTCAGGCACCTACCTCCATGTCCCTTTTGAGCAAGTCCACAGGAGGTACAGTCACCCTGGGAATTTGGATCATGTGGAAGAATGGGAGTGCATACATGATCACAAGTCCAAGTGCACTAAGTATGTGCATGAACGAAATGCACGTTCCATGTGTGAAATCAATAAAAGCACAAGCTTTGATCTGAGTTCACACTTCCCACTTCACAAACCACTACTTCTCCTGCAATCAGCATCAGTCCGGCAATAGTTGGTGCTCTTTTCAGAGCCTCAGATAGGTCCTTGGGATCTAGTTTACTCAATAAAGACTCAGTAGGTGGTTTTTTTTCCCCACTCCCCCAATTTTAATTACTTTCCCAGACCACACAGAGTGAAAAAAAAAATGCTTAAAAAAATACATTTCCTAAAAGTTTTATGAAATAAAAAAACCCTATGTTATTTTCCAGATTGCCATAATCCTGCCTCATTGTCCCTTTGTCAACCCAGGCCCAAAGAGAAACTAAGTAACAAATCATTCCTGGGCTGGTTTAATACCAAGTTAATCTTGCCAAAAAACCTAAACCGCCTCAAAAGAAACAGTCCATAGCAAAATACAATCAGTAACAGCAAGAAGTTAACCACATGCAGAGGTAATGGACCCAATGGTAAAAGCTCAGGAGCACTACTGGGAAAGGACTTTGGAGAGTCCCCTGGAAAAGGCAAGTGAAAAAGGGCAGCAGAGGGGAGGTCCTGCTGGGAATGGTGGCAGAAGCACTGCTGCTGGGAAGTTCACAGCCTCTCTGGGACCTGCAGCCTCCCTTGGCAAGAGATGCTGTTGTGCAGAACAAGGTAGCAGCGCTGGATGCACAGAGCTCTCCATGCAATCCCTGCCTGTCCCAGTACCTGTACTTGATGGAATGACACATTGCTGCGGCAGCTAATAAATAGAAGTAATTTGATTAGCTTTCCCTAACTAGCGATAAGATCCTGACAAACCCTTTTTAATGCGTTTCTGGAGCAGGATGAAATTGTTTCATTTGGCGAGCAGGGCCCCACGGGAGTTGCCTCCAAGCTCCTTTAGTGAGAGGTAAAAATATGCCAATCATTAATGAGGGGAGAATTACGGAGACTTTAATGCAATCAGAAAAGAGGAGCCCTGAGGCAGCTGGGGAATAAAACCTGCCCTTAAATCAGAGGCAGGCAGCCGAGGCATGGAAATAAAGGCATACACAAGCATGTACATGCACACACACATACCTACCGCACACACAGAGACCATGTGGGGCTGCTGTAAATGCACTAGGAGTTTTGCCTGGGCAACAAACACCTATCTCAGCAAATGGTACCCATCTTCCCCAAAAAGCATCTGTAAAATCACAGCAAGCTATATCCATTTGGCAGCCCACTACCCCTACCAGGAAGGGACCACTGCCCTGCAATCTCCCCTTCGCACACACATATATGCACACACAGAACTGCAGTTTTCAACATTTCAAACCAGTCTTTTGTGGAAGAGGCATAGTAGCTGCTTGGGTGTCAAGCAGCAGCAGCGAAGCAGCTTTGCCAAGTAGAAAGGTGCCTCTCAGGGCCAGACTTGCTGCATGAATACAACATGTATAAACCCCTCACTCTGTCCTCCAACCACGGCACTTAATGCCAGAGGCAGCATCTACTGTGGATGTTGAAAGGCAACTCCTCCCATCCCATCCCCTCCCCACTTCTCCTCAGCCACTTCAGTGAATTCCCTTCCTCAGGTGAAACAGCTCTTGCACAAATCACATAACTTCTTATTTCTAAGCAAAACAGAAGTCTTTAAGTTGCTGGCATTTCTCCTGGCTGGCAGGCAGGAGCTGGGGCAGACACTAGTGCCCTGACTGGCCCCAATATTGCAGGTGGCTGTGTTCTTTCAGAAACTCCTCCTCTGACAGAAAGCATCCCAACTTTCTGTAGCAATGCTTTATCCAGCCAGCACAATACAAGTGGCTGCGTCAGCACAGACTGTCCCAGAGAATGCTAGCATCCAGTTTAATGGGATAAAAAACAGGCCAGGAGTTTTCTCATGTCTCTTCCAGATTCCCCACCTTGTTTACTTGAAAATAATGAGTACTCGGATATCAAACACCAGCCACCTCTCCTCTGCCAGATACACAAAACATGATACCACAAAGGCCAGGCATGCAGTGCTTCATCCCTTTTCCCTAGTTTGGGTTAGCACTAACATGGTAGGGAGCAACTGGCTGCTGAGAACTCCAAGAGGAAAGTCAGCACTTACTCTTGGGCTTAATATACACTTGAGGGGATGCAAGACAAGTATTTCTTCCTCCTGTAACTCCTCCACTATAGTGAGCGAGTATCTGTGGCACCCTTGCCCTCTGCTAGATGGCATGACTATCCTGCTTAGCGTGCACTCTAAATCCTGTATTGAGAAAGCTAAACGGCTGCTTCTTCTGCCACAGAGATGCATCAGGCATCTCTGCCACAAAAAAAGCTGTGCTGCTCCATAATATTCTTACATACAGTAAACAACTGTGGGACTAAAACACTGGTGTGACTTACCCATTTAACCCTACAGACAAAGCAGTTACACAGTTACCAAGACAGAGTAAAAGATGAAGGATAAGTCAAGAGGGACCTGTCCTGAGACACAGAGCCTGAAGCTTAGCAGGCACATTCCCAAATGGGTATCAAGCATAGAGCTGCATCCCATTGCTAAATGATCACAGAATACTTAGTCCCAGGCAAGGGGGGCTTCATGTCCCTCAACAGCAACTCCTACTGGCTGCTTGAACCATTCCCAAAGTAGTATGGCAAAGCTCCCTGTGGGTGAAAGTTCAGAACGAAAAGCACCTCAGAGGGTAAAGAAAACCTCCAGGGTTCTCCCAAACTCTCAAATTCAGTGTCTCTAAGACCAAAAGGATTGAAGTAGTCTTGCTGTTGGGCCACATCACTCAGCCAGACTGCAGGCCCTTGGAAGTCAGAGAAATCACTTTCCACAAACACGAACAAGCAGAAGACCCTACCACAGAAACTATCAAGGATGCAAAAACTAGCTACCCGGAAATTCAGCATGGCTACAGCACAATGCTCTCTAGCATCTGGAAACTGTATTCCTGCCTTGTTCTTATCAGGGCCCATTTTGATCCAAAAGTCCAGTTAAATTCTGTGATTTCTTCTGGTCAAGAGCTTTAGGCCATTCAAGATAGTTACTAGATTCCCTCCCTGGATCTGTTTCTAGCAGTGATCCAGGTTTTACTGTGGTCACAGTCCAACCTAGTTTGTGGTGGCACTCAAGCACAGCAGCCTTGTGTGACTGCTGCCTCTGAGCAGCAGGCAGAGGTCTGAAATGATGTCACACTCTGTGATTCCACATGCAGGCCTGCCCCACTGCAAACAACTCCTTCTCATTCTGGTTTGTTATGATTAAAAATGCACATCACCCAGCGACGCCTTGGAGTGGAACCCAGCTGGAAATTGGATCATTAATATTCCTTCTCATGCCCATTGCCACAATTTCTTACCTCTCCACAAGTAATTGCTAACAATGCAACAATTTAGGGTCTCAGACTAAAAGTGAAGAGAAGTCAAGACTAAATTGCCCATTGTTACTCCAGTTCACCTACCCTTGCCCATATCCTGGCATCCCATCAACCTTATGCCATTATGCCACACATACAGTATGCTGTATATCAGATGTCTTTCATCCCTTTGAACTGCCTGTCCCCAATTTATCTACCAAAAGGTTTTTAAGATCCAGTCTCCTATGGAGAATCAGGAAAGGGATTCAAGATTATCCTCATTCCTGAGCAACTGGAAACACAAGAAAGAAAATTCAGTTGAAGAGTCTAGCCACTGCGTGGCTTTCACTCTTGGCCACCACACTTTCCACACAATTAAAGTACTCTCAAAGGACTGGAGGGATAAATGCAAATCAAAGGTAGGACTTACCACATGATGTAGAATCCCACAAATGTAAAAATGGGGATATTTCCATTTCTAGCAGAGTTACCTACATGAGCTCATCTAAACATTATGTGCTGTTACTGCTGCAACTCATTAACTGGGCAAGCTGTGAGAGATGTGGAATTTTTCCATTGCTACTACAGTGATCCTTCAACGAAAAGGATCCGAAAGCAGAGAAATGGCACAGGACACACAGCAAGTCATTGAAAGCCTCCACAATAGTCATTACAAGCACTCACTGGCCTGTTTGAACCTTCCACCCTGTATGGCATTTACATTAGACATCAAGAAGCACAACGAAACCAGGACTACAGTATTGATTGTGGAAAAATAAAAATCAGAAGACATTTTCTCTTTGGACTTTAGCATCACCACTGTGGCTTGCTCATGCACACTGGCACCAGGCAGAGGAAGTTTGTTCTTGCTTGTCAGCTCACTGAGCTGACATTCCTTTGGCTGCAGGCAGCACAACCTCCAAGAGGTTGAATGTCTGGTCGAGAGGTGGAGAAGGTAGAGGTGGAGAAACCTGCTAGACAGCAACTAGCACAAGGCAGCTGGGAAAACAGTACTGGTCACAAGAATCAGGACAACACCAACTAGAAATTCTACTTCAAACACCTATTAATTGCCTCATTCAACTACCCCCAAAACTTCTGCTCCCGGTAAGCATTTTGCATCTTAGGTGACAAAACTCTTTAGGAATCAATGGGTCTGTAACATATAACTGAAATGACCATCAGGCTAAGGACTTGCTCTATATGCCTCTCCGTAACACAAATAGCTCCAGAATGAAGTGTTCACTAATACAGTGGCATAATTTAATGTTAAACTGCTTCTGACACACACAAATTTGTATGTTTGGCACTTGCACTTTGATGTCACAGTTTTTTTAGTTTTATGTCGGAGATAATAATTTTCAGTGAAAAAACTTTTGACAGTAAAATGCATAGCTACATTACCAGCCATCTCAGTGCAGAAACATGAATAGTGACAGTCTCAGGGTGGTGGGCTCAATGAATGTACACAGCACTAACAGTGCAAAGGAATTTGGAAAAGGAGCTGTCCTATCAGTCAGCTATAGTAGCCAAGACCCGGCCACACCAATCTGAGATAAGCATGAAGAAACAACAAAAAAGAAGCAGGAGGTCTGGAAACGTATGACTGGTCTTACTTACTTAAAATATGTACCCATTTCAAAAGCAAAACCCTAATAAACTTACTGCACCACACCACAGACATTTCACTTCAAGGAAGAGAAAGTAACCACCACCATTGCCTATTCCCTCTAGCAGCCCTGGCAGTTGCTGGTATCTCAGATCTGTTCACAAGGCCAGAGCCTTGATTATTACTGAAAGCCAACAGAGCTCCAGCAAAGTCAAAGCTGCAGCCCACATGAAGTGGTAATTGAAAAGTAAGTGATTAAAGGTATTTTAAAGAGACAATAGATAAGAAAAAAGCTCTGCCATGTGATTTACCAGCTCATGGCTCTGTCAAAGAAATACAACATGCCATCTCCACACAAGGACCAGTAACTTCAGCGCATCACTGAAAGCCACAGAGTGCTGGGTGTGGGCAGCTCAGTCATTCAACCTTACCACAATGCTTGACTGTCAACTTTTCCTACCCAGACCAAGAAGCAATGCCTCTATCCTCCTCATCCACCAAGCCCCAGCCTCCCCAGCAGTCCTGGGACCAAATCACATGCCTTTTCAAACGACGCCTTCTGTGAACCTGACAAGGGCAGAGCAGAAGAGTGCTCTTAGTAGTCTTGCTCAGGGAGCACTGGCTGCCATGCCACAAATTAACATCATCCTCAAATTATTTAGGGGGGACAGTCGAAAAAATCTTGACTAGTTTCTCCTTTCTTGCCAATTGTTCCCATCTTCTACCTCAATCCTGGCTGGATTCCCCCTTCCCCCTGTCCTCAGCTAGCACTGCCAGGCTCAGTCCTCCTCACCCTAGCCCCCCCTCCCCAAGGACAAGCAAAGTTATTACAATAATGAATTAGCCAGGCTGCTTACTGCTGCCAGTGGCGAAGGCAATTATCCCACTCCATGTCCCCAGCCACCGCTCAGCTCCCTCATAAAGAAAGGCTTTTGGGGCCGCTTTGTGCTTTGATTGGAAATGAAGAGATTGCTAATTAGGGAACCCCTGCTGGGATCGGGCTGGCAGGAACAATGGTGAAACGGACGGAGCACGCGTCCATTTAGAGAGGGGGGAAGAAGAGAGAAATGTGAGCTCCTCTGTAATGTAGTGCATCCTCCACTCACACCATAAACAACAGGGCAGACAATTTTATAGAGCTTTTCACCTTTTAAAGCATGCTAATTTGTTTATAGGAAGTGATAATTTGGTGTGTGTTTGCATAGGTCAATGCCTGTAGTTTCTGTGTACAGTATGAATTGACGCATGCATGCATGCATACATACACTCTTTAAGAAAATGCCTCTGGAAACAACTGTGTGTATCTACACAGCTGACTGTATATTTCTTGTTATTCACTAAGCAGCACACATCAATCCTACATTAACAGGGAAAGAGGCTTAGAAAAGCCTGTTGATGAGTATTAACACAGAATTTTAATGCCTGAATTCACAAATCACCAAAGTTGAAAATGACTTACCAAATTAGTCAGTTCACCTGAGGCTTGCCCAGCAACTGCTTCGCCCAAGTGCTTTAAATGACAAGTGGACCTCCAGGAGGAGAAAATTTCACTATTAACACAACATTTTCTTAAAGCCATTCTGAAATTTCTTCCTAATTCAGTTGCTCTAACTGTCCGTGGGGGGGTGTCACAGGAGCTAAATTCACCTTTCTCAGCTGATGAATTGTGCACCAAAAAATTAGAAACGATCTTCCTTGCAGTGCCCCAGCATATCTGGACATCTTCATAAAACTGTACCAACAGCTCTTATATACATAGCATGCTCTTCTTTTGGACTCTAGACACTTTTAACTCTTGTCAAAGAAAAAAATACCTCCCCAACAGATCAACATGCAAATCATACAATTTATAAAATACAGCCTGCCAACAAAAGCAAATACCTCACCTTTCTGTGCAAAGCTGATAGAAAGCAGTTGGAACTTATCCTGCATTGCTCAGTTAACTAAGTAATTCCATCAGGGAAGCACACAAGTACCATGTTCAAACTGAAAGTACAGCTTTCAACCACATATTTGACTTGCCATGCAGAAAAGTTGCATATTGTTGATTAGCACGATGTACTGTGCACTAGGTGACTTATGTAAGCTAAAGCAAATTTCACATTTTAAGCTTGAATTTACATGTCAGAATTCCCTTACAGATACCAAAGCATTTGAATACACAAGTGCGCTTTTCCCTGAAAATGTTTTCAGTAAAGCACAAGTCTTAACAGAAAGTGAGCACTAAAGGGTGGAAACACAGTTGAACTAAAAATGACTTTCAAATTCACAGACTATTTCTCCCTGCTGTTTGCTCACCTCTAGTGTTTATATCCTTCAAACAGTTGTAGGTAGTTTTCATGTTCCCTTCTTAGTCATCACTTAGCCAAGCTCCACATATTTAGTTCTTTTGATCTTCCCTCATAAAAACAATCCCTCCAGCTCTGTTATCATTTTTGTTGTTCTTCTCTTACCACCTTCCAAGTTTCCTCTGCGTTTTTTTTGCTGCTAGTGCCCAGAGCTGAAAGTCTCATCAGAATGGTACCAAGCATGAACACTACCTGCAGCACAATCAAATCTCCTATGAAGGCCAACATTTGCAACCCGCCCGCTTTGCCCCCTTGGCCTGTCGTGCTACAATGCCAGCTCAGGTTGGACTTGGCCATCACTATGATTCCCCCACACTCCCTCGCTCAGTTCTCCACTGTGTTGCACTTACCTGGTGGGAGTATTTCCCCTCATGTAGGTATAATCTGAAAGTAAAACCCTCTGCTAGAACCACACTTAAGAGTTCTTTTAGGTTGCTGACAAGCCTGTAGTTACCTATTGCACATACAAAACCTGACCACTTAAAAGCAAGGAAACATCTACCTAACAACACCAAGGGCCAAATTATAATGTGGTGTACAGTGGCAGAGCTCATTTGGTTTCACTGCAGCTGTGCTGGTTTACACTAGCTGAGAAGCTATTTCCATAAATCTTATACTGTCCATATCACAATCACATTATTCAGAGAAAGTACAAGGAAGGGTATATTTCACTCCAGTAGCTGCAATTCTGATGCATAAAGCCCTGTTACCTTGATTTCATAATCCAAATATTTTCTTTTTAGGGATACAGCTACAGTGAATGTACAAGCAATTCAATATATCTACCAACTGGTTCTGGAATTCTTTAGTAAAGCACTTACAATTGCTCTCTTGATAATCAAATTCTAATTTAATTGAAGAGGAATAAAACTCATGCTAAAATTATGGATGTACAAGCCACCTACATTTGAGGCTGATGAATGGGCTTCATTACTGCATCCATTCACAGGGTCTGATTTGACTAGCCTTAATATCCTAGCAAAGGGGGATGAAAGGAGGTGGCCTTCTCATGGCATTATAGCAGGCAGGTCAGGGGAGACATTGGAAGAAATAACCAAATGTTCTAAAATCCTGCAAGAGAGAAGAAAGCCCATTCTCAGATTGACTCTCTCATGACCCTAACAACAGGCTACTAGTTCTGGCCTTGTGTGAAACTTTTTCTTTTAGAATTTCCTTGAAGTAACTCTGTTCTTAACATCCATTCCTGTGCAAGGCAGGAAAGTGTAAATGTAAAAGCACCTAGGCCAGCATTTCTTCCCCACATTCTTCCTGGAGCAACACAATACATTCTACTACATACAGTATGGGTAAAGCCCAAATACTTTTAGAGCACATTGAGTTTCTTTCTCTGGGAGATTTTAGTATAATATTTTTATTTAAAAGTCACCAACGAAAGAATTGCATCTCTTCCTCCCCTCTGCAGAATTGTAGATTTTTCCTTTCATTTGATACAAATAGGATATGCATGTTACATTCAAAGAGCATAAAACTACATTGTTCTTGCCTATTTATTTCTTTTAGGAGTTCAGCTTTTACACATAAAGTTGTAGAAAAATGAAGTGCCTCTACATGGGCTGCAGAATCTTTTTAATCCACCTCTGTTGCTGAAAGAGGAGATCCCACCATCCTTCTCACCCCAGCTACATTTGTCCTGTCTTCTCCCTTGTGTTAACGCATGTGTTTTGAACAGCTCAGATTGAGGAGCTGATCTGGGTTAAAAATGCCAGAAGGTTAGTTTAATTCAAACTGACCACAAACAGGATTACTATAAGTCCAGGTATACACAAATATCTGTATGTGACATATGACCCCCACATTACAGCAGTTGTGAAAGTTGAGAAACTATTAGCCATGTCAAATGGTTTCTTAAAAACACTCATATCCAGGGCATTTTTCTTTGAAAACTTCCCTATTCAGGTAGGTAAATAATGACATGGTTGAGACAGAATGAGATTGAAAGACATAAATTACTGAACTGAAAAGTGTGGTGCTGTCAAACTAATACCTGCTTGAAACAAAGTCTATTCAGTGAGAGATCTGAGAAGCATAATAAATTTAATTCCAAGAATAGGCTAAGGGGTGACCTGATCTAATTGTAAGTGGGGGAAAAATTAAAAGTGGAAAGTTCTTTAATCTAGCCTTAAAAGGATGTAAAGCAAGACTATTCCTGGTATCCAAACTTAGACAAATTTCACTTAGCAATAAAGACATTTTTGAACAGCAGGAACTGGCCATTGGGACAACTTGCCATGAGGCATGCTGGATAATCTATCACAATGTCTTTAAATCAAGGTTGTACATCTCTCCAGAAGACACTGATGAGAAGCTGCCTGGATAAGCGCAGGAGTTACTAGGTGGATTTTAATGGCTTGTACTATGCATCAGCGTGGTATGGGTCTGCCTTAAAATCTGTTTAGATTTCTTATGGTCCTGCAAGAGTTGTAAAAACCAAGACAACTGTATGCAAAGACAGTATCTGCTTTGGTCTGCTGAAACCATTCACTAAGAAGTGTTTGTGCTGTATCCACTATCCAATACTCGTTTGTTCCCTGTAAGCTTCAGTTAAAAGGAGTCATACATGGGTTTTGTAAGGCAATTTCTTACACATTGCGGTAATCTTTCTATGAAAAACTAGCCATTTTTACCAGAGGACATATGCTTCACCTACTAGAATATATAAAGCATACATAAAGAATGTGTAAGCAAGGGCTGTGTATTGCATGAATCATAAACAAGAGGAAAAGTGGTCAGCTAAGTCTGTCCATGTCTTGAATTCAGTAATCTTGCGAGCAGAAGAGGGAGCGAGGTGAGGAAAAGGAGATATTTTTTTTTTAATTATTTTTTTTAAGACCTTCTTTATTGTTTTGAAAGTTCATTCAAACTCCATAGAGTAAGTTGCCAATAAGAATAAATACTACAAATCCAGTACATCATGGTTACAGAATGAGTGAAGAGAGCTGTTTGTTGATCAGTCAATCCCAATACATTTGCCTCACTACCCAGGTCTGCCTTCACTATTCAGTATGCATTTTTGGTATGGGTGCACTGGAAGCTTGTACTCAAGCCATGAGCTCTGCTGTAGCACATGCTCATAAACAGGAGAGGAAAATCCTTGTTCTTCCAGTTTCCCACATATTCCAGCTATCCAAACACTATTCTAGTTTTAACAGATAAAACAAATCTGTCATTTAATTCCAAGTGAATGTAGTCATGTTCTATCAGAAGAGGGTCTGTCATAATACTGGGGAAAATATTTTTCTATTCTTCTCCATTACATGTCAATTTACTACTTTATTGCTTATTGAAGGCTTCTTAAAAGCACACACTGCTGTTCTCCAGCCCCCTCTCTGAACTGTTTCATAGAAGGCTGCTGTTTAAGAACTGATCACCTGTCCTTCCTGCAACATCTCTCAAACCTCAGCTTCTAAAACAACGTTAGGAAGACACGCTTTCTTACTACAACTTACTGCCCCTTGGCTCTAACTAAGGAAAATCTATATTGCTTTTCCTCTACAGGGATCATACCAGCCTTTTCATCCTGCCAGATTCTACCTTTCCATAAGGGTGACCCAGGACTAATTATGTTCACCCCATCATTCATCTAGAAAGGCAAAGAACTTACAAAAAGAAAAGAAACTGTATATCTACTGAATATTTTCTAGAGTTTTCTTCACTCTGAAATTAAACTCTTAACTCTTAAATATTCTAGTTGAATTCATTGATTTTTAAAATCACTTCCTGAAACAACAAATTGTAGGGGTAAAAATCCTTGGCAACATGATGCCCCAGCCATACTTACTCATCTGAAGAGCTGCACTGGCACAGTCTGGGGAGAGAGGAAACAGAAGCGAACGGAGTAATTTGTGTTCTCAATTTCAAGTACCTGACCAAAGAAGCAGTCCCTGAATCTTGGCAGATGCAGACTATAATTGCAGAGCTCCAGCGATGCATCCATGAGGGCTGCAGCAAGGCTGGCCCAGATCACAGGTGCAGGATGACTCACCAGGTGGTAGCCTCTCTAGGTAGGATAGCCCTGTATCTTAAGGAGTGTTTATTGTCTAGACCTTGATGGTGACATTAAGGTTGAGTGTTTATGGGTGAAACAGGAGGAAGGCCAACCAGGCAGATATCACGGTGGGAGTCTGCTGTGACTACCCAACTGGGATGAAGAGGCAGATGAAATAATAAGCAGCTGGGAAATGTTTCACAGTTGCTAGCCCTTGTTCTCACAGGGGACTTCAACTTACCAGATGTCTGCTGGAAATACCACACAGCAGAGAAGAAACAGTCTAGGAAGTTCCTGGAGTGTGTGGAAGATAACGTCTTGGCACAGCTGGTGAGGGAGTCAACTAGAGAAGGTGTCCGGCTGGACCCGCTTTCTGTGAACAGAGGAGGACTTGTGGGCAATGTGGTGGTTGGAGGCTGTCTTGGGCCTGGCGATCACAAAATGATAAGAGTTTTTGATTCCTGGAGAAGTAAGGAGGGGGTCAGCAGAACTGCCACCTTGGACTTTCAGAGGGCAGGCTTTGGCCCGTTTAGGAGATTGGCTGACACAGTCCCTTGGGAGGCAGCCCTGAAGGGCCAAGGGGTCCAGGAAGGTTTCAAGAAGGAAATCTGAAAGGCGCATGAGCAGGACATCCTGACGTGCTGGAAGAGGAGCCGGTGGGGAAGAAAGCCAGCCTGGCTGAACAGAGAGCATTGGCTGGAACTCAGGGGAAAAAAAGGAGAATTTATGACCTTTGGAAGAAGGGGCAGGCAACTCAGGAGGACTACAAGAATGTCGTGAGGCTATGCAGGGAGAAAATTTGAAGGGCCAAAGCCCAACTAGATCTTAATCTGGCTACTGCTGTAAAAGATAATAAAAATGTTTCTATAAATTCATTAGCACAAAAGGAGGGCTAAGGAGAATCTCCACCCTTTATTGGACATGGGGGGAAACAGTGGCAAAGGATGAGGAAAAGGCTGAGGTACTTAAAGACTCGGGTGAAGAAGGCATTAACAGTAAGACCAGTTGTTTGCGGGATACCAGCCCCCTGAGCTGGAGGACAGGGACAGGGAGCAGAATGAAGCTCCCAAAATCCAAGGGGAAATGGTCAGCAACCTGATGCACCACTTAGGCACACACAAGCCCATGGGGCTGGATGGGATCCACCCAAGGGCACTGAGGGAGCTGGCAGAAGAGCTCACCAAGCCACTTTCAATCAAATTTATTACCAGTCCTGGCTAACTGGGGAGGCCCCGGTTGACTGGAAGTCAGCAAATGTGACACCCATCTACAAGAAGGACTGGAAAGAGGATCCAGGGAGCTACAGGCCTGTCAGCCTGACCTTGGTGATGGGAAGGTTATATGGAGCAGATCATCTTGAATGCTATCACACAGCATGTCCAGGACAACCAACCAGCCAGCCAGGGTTTATAAAAGGCAGGTCCTGCTTGACAAACCTGATCTCTTTCTGTGACAAGGTGATCCGCTTAATGGACGAGGGAAAGGCTGTGAATATTGTCTACCTAGACTTTAGTAAAGCCTTTGACACAGTTTGCCATGGGATTCTTCTGGAGAAACTGGCTGCTCATGGCTTGAGCAGACATAACATTCACTGGGTAAAAAAGGTGGCAGTATGGCCAGGCCCAAAGACTTGCAGGTCAGCCAGTCGCAAGTGCTGTTCCCCAGGGCTCAGTGTTGGGGCCAGTTCTGTTCAGTATCTTTATCAATGATCTGGATGAGGGGATTGAGTGCACCCTCAGTAAGTTTGCAGATGACACTGAGTTGCCTGCTGAAGGGCAGGAAGGCTCTGCAGGGGGCTCTGGGTGGGCTGGACCGATGGGCTGATGCCAACAGTATGAGGTGTAACAAGGCTCAGCACTAGGTCCTGTGCTGGGGTCACAGCAACCCCACA
>JAVJGJ010000060.1:64745405-64843884 GCA_035590215.1 Microhierax caerulescens | reverse complement strand
CACTGGTGAGGCTGCACCTCAAATGCTGTGTTTGGTTTGGGGCCCCTCGCTGCAAGAGGGACGTTGAGGTGCTGGAGTGGGTCCAGAGAAGAGCAAGGAAGCTGGTGAAGGCTCTAGAAAAGAAGTCTTACGAAGAGCAGCTGAGGGAACTGGGATTGTGTAGCCTGGAGAGCAGGAGGCTGTGGGGGGACCTTGTTGCTCTCTACAAGTACCTGAAAGGAGTTTTGCAGGCAGGTGGGGGTCAGTCTCTTCTTGCAAGTAACAAGTGACAGGACAAGAGGAAACAGCCCCAAGTTGCACCAGGGGAGGTCCAGGCTGGATATTAGGAAAAATTTCGTCACCAAAAGGGTGGTCGGGCATTGGAACAGGATGCCCAGGGAGGTGGTTGTGTCACCATCCCTGGAGGTATTTAAAAGATTCGTAGATATGGCACTTGGGGACAGTTTAGTGGTGCACTTGGCAGTGCTGGGTTAATGGTTGGACTTGGTGATGCTAAACATCTTTTCCAACCTAAACAATTCTATGGTTCTCCAGACAAAGGCCTTGTCCAGGCTTGAGAGAGAATATCCTCCCACCCACAAAGAACTGCTACCTCTGACTGCCCTTGCACCCTAGCCTAGAATACAGGTTTAAGACAAAGAAAGGAATCATTAAACTGAAAGCGTAAAACCTTTTCAACAGAACCACAATAAAGATTATATCACAGTTTAAGAGACAGATGCAGGGTTGTAGCAGAGGGAAAAAATAAACATAGACCCTACTGGAGGCAAGCAGGATTTAGAGACAGGACTTATTGTCCAAAAAGTATTGAGGAGTGGAAACAGTGAGGAAGGAACCGACAACATGAGAGAGAACTAGGGAGAAAGAAGAAATTAAGAAATAATTTAAACTGAATAACCAGGAAAATTATCTTGTAGCAGAAGGAATTGAGCTGTGGAACTGTCACCCCAGAAGTGAACAGGGATGGAAGAAAGCTGTGCAAGAAAGCAAATCAAACAGAAGAAAAATAATTGAAAAAAAACCAAGAAGCTTTTCCCACCTCCGACTGCTGTGATTCCCCAATCCAGAATTGCTGGTAAACTTAGAAGAGGTGTAGCTACTAATGTAAAATATCTGTAGAAAACGGCAGATCAGCACTTCCCCTCAAACCAGTAGCATGTTACTGATAGAAACAGTTTTCCATGCTCAGGAAAGATCATAGGCTTCCTCTTTAAGGGACATTTAAGCATGGGAGTATTTTTTCTTCCCTAACGACAGGAGAAGGAAATGAAGGAGGTCAGAGTCCTGCAGACCTCTCTGCACTCCCTGTGGTCTAGTTTAGGAGATTTAAAAGGATTCAGATTAACTGGGGTGGCTTTGTCGATTACACACAGAGAGGAAAATGACCCCATGTGGTAAGTGTTTCCAGGACAGCTGCTCCGTTGGTGAAACACTGCTGCATTCCAGAAATAAACTCCTACAGTCAAATTAGCAGCTCAAGTCCTCTCTCTGCAGAAATGTGCCTTTACTAAAGTTGCAGCAGTTCCCAAATGAATGGGAAACCAGCAGCATAAATTCCAGCTTGGCTCCACTTTTAAATAGAAAATGGTACAAAAAAGATGTTTGTACAATATCAAATCAGTCTTCATAGTCACATAATTGCCCCACATTACTGATGGGCTCAAAACAAAAAAGGAAAATTGGAAATATTTCTGGCTGGGTTGGAGAACTAAAACTAGCATGGTTCCCCAACACTCCAGATCTGTCACGAGTTTTTCAGGCCTCAGTGCTTATCAGTGCTTCAGTGTAAGAGATTTTGGTTTAGATTCCCATGTGGGTCAGTATCTACCAATGCAAAGTACTGAAGAAACATGCAAAAGATTACAATCTACATTTGAAGCAAGATAGGAGGCACTGTTGCCCCTTGCCCAGCCTCTTCTAGCTCCCAGAAGGTAACGCAGAGCTGTCCTCTCACTACAGAAGTGACTTCTGGGCCATGAAAGTAAATTTGCTCAGAAGCCCCAAGGCACTCATGTTTTACTGAAGATATACATTAAGCAGCAAAACTACATGAGACAGCTTCCAAGTTTACACAGGTATACAACTACAAGTTTACAGATGGCTGTGTTGGGGAAGGCCTCTAAATCTGGGGGGAGGTAGGGGGCAGGGGGGAAGTGAGGCAAGGGTGGGCAAAACACCAAGCTATAGTTTTCAACAGATAACAGGGCACATTTTCCAGGCTCTCAGGGTAGGTATTGTACAAGAAGTAGGCTGCTCCACATAAGAACTGAGTGCACAAATGTTTGTGATCCTTCCTCTCACACTGGACTCTTATCTTAAAAGCAAAATACCTTGTTCTTGTCCAAATGCTTCCTCTGTCAGGTAAAACCTGGGAAGGTGTTCCCAGATGCTCCACTACAGAAGCAAGGTCCTGCAGGCACATCACTCCCCTTCAGCCACAGATTGGAAAGATGAAGCCAGAAGTCAAAAGAACAAGTATCAGCATGGCAAAGTGTCTGCTGGATGTTTAGTGTAGTGCCCATTTATTTCAAGAAACTTTCACCAACTGATGATACAGCAATGCAGCTCCTCTGACTGAACACACCGCCAAACCAAAACCTGTCAAGTGACTGAACCTTCTGCAGACCTATGCATTGCAGAGCAGAGGTTGTTATGCATTGAAACAAACTCACAGCTGCTGCATAATGTGGTCTTAAACATAAATATCTGAAAGCATCCTCTAACCCATTGCCTCTTTCCCTCTGGGCCTGCTCCTGCCTTGCAAATTCCACTGCAAGAGCCACCCAGTCAGTGGGAAGGAACACAGTGCCAATCAGAAAGGATAAATTCAGGAAGCATCATTTCTGCTTAGCTCAGCCTTGCTCCCTGGTTGCTTTCTTGTCGTCACTGCTACTTTCACAGTGGCATAGCTTATCTATCCTAAGGACTTTCATAGCTTTAAAACACTGACTGCAACAGTAGGAAAACATTCTGGGTAAGCACAATCAGGTACCTCAAAATACAGATATTGCATATCTGTAACAGAGTATCATGTAAACAAGTAATTCAGCTATCTGCAAAGAATGACAACACTGATTCCAGTTGCAAGAAAAGCTGTGAGGACAGCTATGCCAAGTCAAGGTAAGAAGTCACCTATTCCTATATTCTGTCTCTGATATCAACCACTAACACCTGCTCAGGGAAAGACTGTAAGAAGGAAGAATGTTTTCCCTGCTCTTCACCTTACTGCACCTTTGCAGACCTCACAATGGTGAGGCTGTGGCTTAGGCTTTCCCCTCTAGACCATAACATGTACTTGCCACTGATGAATCCACACGTTTCATATATTCCTTGGTATCTTTTTGAATCCACCCATAACATCACCACTGAATGATGGAGAGGCCAACAAATCCCACAGTATAATTTTGTGTTATGTGAAAAAATACTTCCTTTGGTTTATTTAAAACACTTTTTTAAAAGAGAAAAGGATGACTACAGCATTGAAAAAAGGGGGGAAACACACATGCAAGTGTAAAGATACTGAGAACATGCAGCAGAGCTCTCTTCTTAACTAAGAAAGTGGAGGTGCTAATTTTTTAAAGAATTAGGCAGTTATTAAACAGGAAAATAAAGGCCTATGCTCTTTTTTCCTTATCTTTTAGTTAAGTGCAAAGCAAGTAAAGTCACCTGTACTCCAAACAAGCCACACCTGTGGCAATACATTACCACAAATTCCTATCTCTGTTACCCTCATCTTTCTTCTAGCCACAGACTTCATGACTGACCCTACCCCCTGGTAGCCTCTTGCCTTGATTCAGATTGGAAGCTCTTTCAGACAGAAGCTGTCTCATGGCTAAATGCAGCAGCCCCAGCAGTAGGGAACATGTCAGGATACAAACAATAAGGTTGAAATGGAAGCAACGGCCAAAGCTGCCAGTATAGCTTGTAGCCATAGCCTGAGAGCTGGTTAAAAAAGAAGTGGAACACTCATAGCATGAGATTTATTTAGTAGTACTAAGCAGTAGATAATAATTTTACATTACATAATACACAATGTTGCATACTATATTAAACTCAGTATTGTGAGCCTCTAATGTTCAATTACTGATTAAGTCCCAAAATAAACATAATTATATTCTATACGATACACTGGTGGTTATTCTTATCACCCTCTTTAAAAAAAGATAGTTGGCTTCGCTTTTTAGGTGTTCCCTGAAACCTGTGGTCTAGACACTTTTCTTCTTTTAAAACAAAACTGCCGTTTTTCTCATCATTTGCTTTCACATGGTGGAGATTTAAATTCAAACACAAAGTACAACGATAAAGTTGTTGGCAACTTCAAAGAGGATGAAGTACAGAAATGATATATAGGGTAATTAAATGGTTCTGTAAGTTATTTGCGTATCTCTCTATATAAAGCTGGCCTGACTTAATAAAGAAGCATTTCACAATAGCTTTTTGGCCCTCCTGGCTTTGTACAAGTTTTTGCAATACCCTCCAAATGGTCTTGAACTTTCCTGGCCTTCTGACCTGGCTATGGGAAGCTGCAGAAACCTGCCTGAGATTCCTCAGGACACAACACCACATCCAGAAAGTGCAAAGCACGTACAAGTACAAAGCAGAGAAAAAAGAGATAGAGAACCTGAAGAGCAAGCTGCTCTTATTTTCTAGATGTGAGAGTCCAAATCTTGTAGTTATCAGCAATGGTCCAGTTAACCATGTGAGCCAAGCCCAGTTAATCAGCTGACTGTAGCTGGTGCCTCAGGGGGAACAGTGCGAGGGCTTTCCCAGTCCACTGTGCTACAAGGACAACTCAGAGCCCAGAAACAGGCAGGAACGTACACCCTAACAGCCCATGGTTGCCAAAGCACCCCACAGATCCTGTTGACCAGGCTGACATTCTGCATGCTGTGCTCTTTGGACATGTTTCATGCACCTGTAGGGGTGGTGTGCCTGAGCAGACAAAAAGCACTGTTCCTCCAGCAGCCCTGGCAGCAGGTAGGTGTTTCACCCTTTACCACCCTGAGGCCAGAAAGAAATGCTTGACCTCTTAGGGCAGGTTTGGAGCTCCAGTGCAAAGCAGGTGAGATGTTTCATCATCGACCCCCCATCAGGCCACACAGGTGGCTAGAAGTTAGCATTAGGCTCACAATGATCAAAAGCACTCAACCACTCTGTTTCAACTTAGAAGACCAGCTGGGGGAGGTGAGGGAGAGGTGACTGCCAATTGGCCAGAAAAGGGTGGGAGAGATGGTTACCCTGTGACATGATAGCCTGATACTTCATGGAATTCTACAGACCAAGGCACTGCCAGCAAACACTCAGTATAGCAACTCACAAACTACCATTTGCAGCCAATCTCCATTAAAGACTATAAAATAACAACACTTGCTGAGCTACCTCTCTGCACACACACCTCTCCATAGGAGCAGACAGACAAGTGGTAAACTAGATACATGTCTAGCACAGGCTTTTCTGGAATGGGTTAGCAACAGAGCAGCTCTTCCTTTGCACTATCCAAGGTAAACAGAGGATGTTGCTGGTACAAAGTGCCTCAAAGTGGCAGGAACAGCATTATCACTTCAGTGCTGTTTCCTGAAGGATCAATAAGCCAAGACAATCAATTCTTCTGGCTAGTCCTTATTACCCAGGAGAAGCTGTTGTTCTCATCCCCCCATCATTTAACCCTTCACAAACACAGCAGCAGCCCCATTAATTCTGTTCTCCTTAAACACACATTCCATGAGCCCATATGCCAGAAGAGACTACAGAGCTGGAAGTAATGTAGCCAGGTGAACATGATGCTGCGGAGAGGTATGCCCCATTACTTCAACACAGCAATAACATGTCTAGATACTGCCCTTTGAGCACACGGCATTGCCCTGAGCAAGGCATCCTTGCATCTGATTTCTTTGCACAGGATAGAGGGTCCCAAAGAAACCATAGCTATGTATGCCCCACTACTCTCTGTACAGGGAGCATAAGATGCCCCCAGAGCACCAGCTGATACTCACAGAAGGGGGCTGCATAGGCAGTAGGTAGCATGGACAGTCATTAGAGGTCACAAGAGCAGAGCCTATTTAGGGACACAGAAAACTGAAGTTTAATCCTATACAGCAAAATGAGAGTAAGAGGGATGGGGAGAAAACTCAGGAAGAATGGAAGACTCATATGATTATTTGCAATGTAAGAAAGGGAATGGAGGCTAGTGGAGGCAAAACACAGGACTGTACTCAGAGCTTGTACTAACACAAAGCATTTTGCTGTGCAGTTCTCCACAGATCCTGGAGAACAGACAAGGAGGAACCCCATTTAAGATGGGCAAAACACATCATATCAGTGAAGAGACTCACCTTAAACAGAACAGGGAGTCTGTCAGAGCTAGAATTAAAGAACAGTAAACCAAAGATCTTGATATAAAGACTGGCCACGAACACATTAAAGCTGTACAAAGAAGTTTCCACCTAAAAATCAGTGGGGCTTGGGACAGACTCCTAAAATGACTTTTGGGCGAAGTGTCAGAGAGGATGCCAAGGCAAGGAATCCTTTCTTAGCCTACATTTGACTCACAGAATCCTTGCTGTTTGCCCCCATGCAAAGACAGCATTAGCCAATGATTATAACTCGAGTGCTCCCATACTCTCAGTGCTACAGACTGTAGGTCTAAACAGTATGACCAAGAGAATCATACTCACATGATCTCTTCACCAATCTACATGAATTCACATCACTACAGAGAAAGGTTGAAATCCCCTGTACTTGGCCATGGGGACACAATGCAACAGGGAAGAACTTCTAATTTAGAGGGAAGCAGTAGAAAGAGCTGTCAATGAGAGTAACTGCAATTTTAAAAAGCCCAGGAGACCTGTGGGAAATGAAAGGCCTGAGGATGGAGAACAAAGCAAACAAAAAGAAAGCTGTCTGGCAAGCCTGGTGGCAGATGTACCCTCTCTTGTCACCCAGAAAGTCATCCTCTATGTCCTGTGAGCTTTAGAGGGATGTCTATGAAATGCCTATGTTTTAATATATGGCTACTGGTCATTTGCCCAGGTCTACTACAAAGAGTTGATCACGGGAGACTGGGGAAACAAGAACTTCTGGAGTGCATTTTCTGCTGATCCAGCAAACACAATTATGAAGAGAAAGAGAACCCATTCTGAGAGCAGCATGAAACTCTTGTGAGCAGGATCATTCACATCTCACATGGTTGAGGGAAAGGAAAGGACAGTGACTCCTTAATGAATAAAAATAGTCACTTATGCTTCCCTCTCATACATGCTGAACATATGCTTTCCAGTATCCAAATAACAAGATCTAGTTGCAATTTTTACCCCATTAGAAGAGGTAATTTCCCCTAAAGACACAGCCCTTTTTCTGAAGACTTCTGAGAACCCTGAGAGTTTAAAACTTTCATTACTTTCAAGTCATCGTGTCAGCTAAACTGTTTGCTCTAAAAGTTTAGAGTTGCAGTATTTGCTTCCCCAAAATTCCTACACTACTATAAAATAATTTTTTAAGTACTTGTGGCACGCATAGAGGACAACAAGAACACAGTAGCTTTCTGTGTAGCTTGTAGAAAAGTTGAAAATCAGTTTTTAGTTCCCCAGCTCTTCATAAACTGTATATACACCAGGCAAAGCTGCATTGAAATGCAGCCACCTTTGGGGTAAACAGCAGCAGGTTATTCATAAGATTCAGCACAGCACCGAAAAGGACAAAAAGGAGAAGGAAGAGTATTCTGCTTGAAAGGTCAGCAGGGGAAATTTAAGTATAAACTGCTAGGCCATGGTCACAGCAGAATAGTGCAAGAGAAGAAAAGGCTGAGGCAAACAGAAGGGGAACGGGCATGGGAAGGAGAGGAAGGCAGGAAGAAAAATAATGTTATACAGTGTTCAGCTCAGCCACAGAAAGCTCATGTCTCAGAGTGATCTGCTGTGGGTGCCAGTTATTAGAGGGAAAGAACACAATTATTATGTATTTCAAATGCATTTAATAACATACACTCTAGCTGATGGTGTTCTCCTCAGCAGGTCCAGGCACAGAGCACAAAGAGAAAGGGGCCTCAGGCATTCACATCAGGTCGCAGTTTTAAATAATTTTTAAACAAGGGCAAGGTGCCAATTCTTACTTCAAGGTGCTGCACCCAGATAGACATGTCAGCAAAACCAAGGTCGGTGTATACAGGATGACCATTGATACACATGACTCCA
This sequence comes from Microhierax caerulescens, assembly GCA_035590215.1. Classification (NCBI taxonomy): domain Eukaryota; kingdom Metazoa; phylum Chordata; class Aves; order Falconiformes; family Falconidae; genus Microhierax; species Microhierax caerulescens. The sequence continues at coordinate 64,835,695 of JAVJGJ010000060.1, read as the reverse complement.
GATGAAACAGGAACTTACTTTTTTAGCCAGAGTTCACCACTTTTGAGTAATAAATCTGGAGCTTCATCTCAACAAGAGTCACCAAGACCAAAATCAGTTCTAGTGCATAGGACAATGCCATTGAATGTTATACTAGCCTTCTACCTGCTTGTCTTACCAAAATCAGAAAACCTTTTTGGTGGCTTGTACCAAATGTATTTAAAAACAAACAAACAAAAAAACCAACAAACCCCCCAAAACCAAACCAAAACAAAAAAAACCTAGCAAACCAAAAAAGCAAAGTGGCATAACTCTTATTGCCAGCACAAAACACGCTTGTTCTCAAGCTATGCACCTGTGTCAGTGATTTGCAGTTTTTGCCATGAGGGAACCAGCCGTTTGGAATTTATATAATAAGATTGTTCTCTTGTAGATCTTGGAGTAATTTTGATGGCAGCCATGTATCGTTTTACAGGCAGGGAAACTGAGGAACGTGGAGATTCAACTTGGCCACGTGTCCTAAGACAGCAGGTTTCTATGCCAGTTCCTTTTCAGGACCTTTTTACAGAAGAGAGACAGGATCAAGGCACAGTCTTAATTTTCTGCAGTTCACCTGCCACAAATTTTCCAAGTCCAAGCTCAGGACAAAAAAGCCTACTGCTGCCTAGTTCACAACACACCAGGCCTTAGCAGCACAGAGGTCCTCTGCTTGCTGCAGGCAGGCCAGCCTGCTCTTTTTCAGCAGCAGCAGGGTCTACCCAAGCATGTATTATGAACTCATCACAAAAGCAATCAGGCATTAATTTGGTCAATCATTCCTGTGACAGCAAATCCAGTTCTCCAACTAGACTATTTGACACAAGACTCCAGCTAATCTGGAGGACAGAAAAAATGCCTCAAGAGATACCAGTCTACAGAACAGAAACAGAACAGTTTAGATATTGACTATCCACACTTCTTTATCTTTTTTTTTTTTCTTTTCTTTTTTTAAAGAAAAGGTTACCCAGGATTTAAGTAGAACCAAAAATATAAAGCATTCAAAAATTTTAATCGGGACTTCCTGGCATTAATAACAAAAAGGCAGCCCACCCTCCTCATTCAGAAGAGTATTTATTTGAAGTTTCTATTAGGCTGCTGCATGCAACTGCGTGTATCCTGCTTCACTAAAGAGGAGGCTTTTTGAAGCATCACTTGACTTTGTTTTAAATATCTCGCTACAGTTTCCATTTTAGCTCTGTGAGATGATTATTTTCTCTCACCAAACTGAAGTTATACAGCAGTTGAAAATGCTGATGGCTTAACTGGTTTCCTTCCCCCCCACCCACCCCCCTCCACAGCAGCCCTGCGGGGTTTTAACTCTTTCTGCAGCACTGAAATCCTGCTTTTGGAGTTCAATGTTTAACTCGCGCTGGGAGACTCATAAATATTCGGAGTCACTCTCTCCCTCTCTGTTTGATTAGGAAATGAGCCTTTAACTCAATGTAATCCCCAAGCCATTAACAAAAAAGCCCTCAACAGCTCCACTATTAGAATTTCACTCCTAACCCACAGAGGATTGAATTAGATTAACATAACTACCCGCAATCTGAGTTTATTTTCTGTGCCAGATAGAAATGTGTCTTCAGGAAAGGAAAAGAAGAGAGCGGGAGAGCAAGCATAGCATTATGAAATGTAAAAATAGAGAGATGAGAAATAGATGGACAGATGTACAGGTGAAGCGATAAAAGAGGTAAGAGAGAGCAAGAGAGAGATAGCTACACAATCTTTAATAACTGGCTGCTGGCTTTGGGGGTTTTATTCAGAAGGCCCCTAAAACCACAGAATTGTTTCAAGAAGAATATTTTTTTCCTGCTGGTGTTTACTCCATATTCTCAGGGATTTACAGCAAGACACCTGAGCATGCTGTACTCCAGACACCTGTGCAGCAGATTTGGCACAGGTTTTATTTATAATTCTCAAGAGATGTCATACTCAGCAATGAAAGGAGGGGCATGAAGGAGACAATCTGCATGTCAATCATTACTTTGCAGTCAAAAGAAACAAATAAACTAGGATGAAACAAAATATGTTGTTTGGTTTTTTAAGGAATGAAAAAAACCCATGCAATAGCCCTGTGAAAAACTACACTGTGTAGAATAAGTCAGTTTGAAGGTTGATAGGTGCTTAGTCCACAAAACATGACACATTAGTGAAGCAGAAACTAAATAACAAAGACTTCCTTCCACATAATGCATCAAAGTCTTCCCTCTAAATACAGATAACTCCCTCTCCCTCCCTCCAAATACAAGTGGTCCCATAAACCATTGATTGGTATGCTACAGGATAGTAGTAGTTTGGTTATTTTTTTCCAAATGCAGTAATAAAAAGATATGGCAGGTTTAACGGGGGAAAAGACCCACATGCGGTTGAAAGAGGAGGATAAAGTCCAGCAATTATGTGGACACAACTATTGCACAGTCCAAGAAAATTCTTCAGACTAAATATTTTCAATCTTTATACTTGAAGGACTTTCAAAATGCTTGGATTCTGAAAAAAATGTATAGTAAAAAAGCTTTTGCAGTAATTCTAAAGCATAGACATGCTGGTATTTCTGTTTGTGTAGGGAAGAAAAAGATTCAATTTCTATTTTTCAGGTGATAAGATGTCTCTCACTTTTCAATTTTTAGGGGGACCTCAGACCAGCTATATTCTTTGTTAGTTACAGAGTCAGCAATTTTATTTCTTTAATGCCTTTCAGAAAAAATCTGCTCCCCCTTTATTACACAATAACACTGCATTGTCACAGAGAGGCAATAAATGTAATATCATGCCAAAACAAACAGAAAAGGGACTTTAAATAATTCAAATACATTCATTTTTTAGTAAAGCAAGAAGTCTTAATAATCAAAGCGAAGCTTCCTGTGATGAGAATGGTCAGGCTGACAGTTTTGTTTTATATGGGGGGAGGGGAGCTTTATGGCAAGAGGTGTATTGCAATGATCATTTTGGGCAGTATTTCTGTATGTAAATTCACTGTGTTTATGGATATTGTCCTAAAAGCCTTCCTTATATCTAGAATTCTAGGTAAAAGATCAAGTATTTATATCAATGGTTAAAAACTTAGAATTAATTTGTAGTCAGTATTTTTTGTTGCTAGAACTTAAGTTAAAAACTTTGAGTAGTGTAAAATGTACATAAAATAAATGAAAAAAAAAACCCCACCTTTCTACAGTCAGTCCAGGCAATTCAGCTATCACGTATTTCTTAGGACTTGATATTTTAACTGAGACAGCTCTGGTTTTATTATACTATTTTTATTAGACACTTGTTCCCCCAAATTATTTTATGTTTAGCTTCATTTTATTTGTTGTTGCTTTCAAAAATAGTATTTTTTTTGGGGAAAAAGTTTTTAGAACATATATTTCATGAGAATTATACTTAAAAACTTAACATACTAAAATAAAAAATCATAATGTTGGCATTTTTGGGGTAGGCATTATAAATACAAGAAAAAAAGGATTTTTTTATACTTAAAAATAAATATTAAAACAAAATTATATAGAAGAGAGAACTCAAACCTCTGAGGCAAAAATATGAAACAAGAAAAACCTCTTTTAATTTTGACAAAAAATGTTATGCTAAAATCTATTAATAAGACCAATTTCTGACTAATTATTATCTCCCTGTCTTCATATTCCTGTTAACAAAAGTACTCCAAAAAATATATCATTGCTCAAACGTTTTGCATTTTGGCTGCTTTAAAGCAAACAGTTCATTGGTGATGAGAGAGTAAGTTCTTTCTTTGATTGCCACTACACTGACTTTGCAAAGACTTGCACCCCTCTTTTGCCACTGAAGAGACTTCAGTTACTTTGGGACATTTAAGATTAAAGAAACATTAACTGCTCAACAATAAATATATTCAGTAAAAGAAAAATTTCATTTCACCTTCCTGCTAAGAGAAGGTTTGATATGAAGCTAGGAGGGGGGTGTTGGGTTTTTTTTGATAGAGGAAAGGGTGTCATTTGGTTCTTTTAAGACAGGACTGCTGAAGTTTCCAGGTTTGCCTTTACCACCATGGGATAAATAGCACCTGTCCTTGGTAAGCCCTTAAGCAGAGTTACGTTATACATTGACCTTTTTGGAATGCCAGCAAACCTGACCGTTTCTATTCCCAAAACAAGACTGTTCCACTCAAACTTACATTTGATTATTTCCATAGGAAAAAGGCACTCTCAAATAGTGAAACTGCCTGATTTCTACAAAGTTCTGAACCAACTCCTCTCCTTGTGGGTCACACTGACCTTCCTTTGACAGTGTGAAAATAATAATAAAAAAAAATTATTACCTTTAACCATATCGAGATGCTGCCATAATTTTTAGCCCAGATAAAAGGACTGGTGCAGAACAACATTTGGATTAAAAAAAAAAAAAAACACGACAAAACCCAACCCTATAAATGCAATAAAAGGTAGAAGTTTGCTACTTACATGCTGCGGGCTGAGAGATGAAGCTTGAGGCTGGAGTAGAATTTCCCTTGCCCTCAGGTGTTTCTAATTGCTGATTAAATATCTTTTGGTTCCGCCTGCACCAGCCGACAGTCCCCTCTGCGTCTCTGCCTCTCTTTGTGACTAGGACACAGTACTCCGAGTCCCAACCTATAAATAGATCCCAGCTCTGTGATTGATATAACAGGCAGCTGACAAAAAAAAAAAAAAAAAAAAAAAAAAAAAAAAACACATAAAAAAAAAAAAAAAAGGAAAGAAAGAAAAAAAAAAAAAAGAGAGAAAAGAAATAACCAGGTCTTAAGCAAAGCAGAAAAAGCTGGGCTTTTAACTCTGCACTGTGCCCAGGGAGGAGTCCCCCACAGTCACCCGTGGGCATCAGAAAAAGAAAGTGCAAGGCAATTACTTTCCCAGCAGCATTACAGCAACTTGAGGCACGTAAAGCGAATGAACAAAATTCAATGCACAAAGGAGAGAGAAAGCATAACTGGCAGACTGCATCCAACTCTTCTGCAATTTAACAAAAATAAATGCCATTTTAAAAACAAGTTGGGGATTCTGACAGAATGAGAGAGGAGTTCAGAGCTGAATTCTAGGGCTCGGTCCAGGCGTGCTTGTATTTCTGCTGCAGAATAAACTAGGGCTAGTGGGTAGGTCAGCAATTTAACAGCTTGGCAGTCTACTTAGGGTCTCTGCCCACAAACCCTATTTGATGAGGCTGTTCCTGAAAACAAAACTGAGGGCATTGATGGTACCTCCCCTATTGACTCAGCAAGTTACTTAAGTCTCAGGGACCTGAACCATCATCCTGCTCAGGTCCTGGACCTCCAGGAGAAAGCCGATGTTATAGGTTTTATAGCTCTTTTGCAGAGGCTGAGCTGGGAGCCCACAATCTGGGCAATGACTTGAGAGAACACATTCGGGAATGCTTCTGTCCTAGTCCCCATTAACAGATATGGGGGTAATGGTCCTGGATTTTTCCATATCTAACCTCTGCAGATACTCCTGTTAGAGCCACAGTCAGGCAAAGCCAAAAGCTTTTCCAGGAGGCAAGTGGTTCTCCAAGCCTTTGACAATTCCTAGATATTCATGATCTCCAGTAGAACCTTAATGGCTATGCAGTTTCATAGCAAACAGACTCAAAAGCAAGGCAACTCCTAACAAATAGCAGGAGGAGGGTGGGGAAAAGAGGGAGAACAGTAGACAGAGAGAGGCAAAACAGCTTTCACTATGCTGCTACCTTTGGCAGTATCTTCTACAATCATCCCTAGCACCATGCTCAGCTCTGCAGGCAAAAGTACTAGTGCAGACAGAGTACCAGATCCACCAGCCACCTTTTCATATTGCTAGGCTTGCTTAAGCTGAGACGGCAAAGAAATGCTGAACTCATAAAGAGCAGGATCAAATTCTCAGGCACCAAGCCCATGCTGAACTCCATGGTTCTTTGGCTCAGTGGCTAACAGTACCTGAACTATTTAAGCTAGTTTAGGCATGTCTACACTGCACTGCAGCTGCTGCTCTTGCTGGAGTAAAGACAGTTAGTTCAACAGGAGCAGCTATCCTAAAGCAAGGCAAGGACCTACCACATCATAGCCAAGGTCTCAGTTCAACTGCAGCTATTGATTATGTGGGAAGATAAAGTAATTTTCTCTTTTTGGGCCAAATTTGGCTGTATGCATAATTCACCTCCTGTCAATACGCTTCATGTCCAAGCTGGTAAGATTTAGTCAATGAGTTTTTTTAAAAAAATGCTCTTCTCATAGTACAGGGGCCTGATGAAGCAATAGGCAAAGAAAGATTCACGACATTTAGACATTTTCCTGAGTTGAGCTACTGCCCTGTGTGAAGTCTGGCTTGTCACTTTGCCACTGCTGTATAACCCCCAGCTTTAAAAAACCCCAGAGATAATAATACTTAACATAGCACTTTAAAGCCGTTTGATATGTATAGATGAAGACCTACAAATGAAGAGGGGGAAAATAGAAAAGTATCTGACAGGCTGAGGTCCAGTTTGGAAACACACCCTCAATTCCCTGCCAAATTCTGGTCCTTCACCTTTACCTAGTTGGGTCAGATCTCAGATAAAAACTTGCTTGACCAAAGAAAGAAAACTTTGAATTTCCGCCCTCTCATTTGGGCTGACTAGTACAAGAGGTTTGGGGCTTTAATATTGAGAACTGCAAAACATTTTACTCTTCCCATTGCCATTGGAAGGAATTTTAAAAGCTCAGTACACAGAATAATCAGGCTGAGGCATGGCAGATCAAGGTCCCAAAACAGGGGCACCTAAATCCAACAGTCACTTTTGAAAAATTCAGCTTTGACAAAGGCATAGTCACATAGATCCTGAACATGTTACCACTGTAGGACTGTTCTTTGTCATTCTATATTGCTGACATCTAAAGTTCTTAAAATACTATTCTGTCAAGCCTTATCTTGTAAAGAACAGGGTCAACCCTGCCCCATGCATTGCCATGGGCCAAACTGAAGCCCAAGGAAACCCCGTGATGTAATCTAAATCACGAGGACACTTTGGGCACATCACAGTCAGGTAGCTGGGAAGCTCTATTCAGTTCTCAGGTCCAGGTCCAGTGCTTATCATTGGCATCCCATATCCACAGCAGAGCAAGACCTGAGCATACATTAGTTCTCCATCTGTCCACTTTCTGCCTGGAGGATGAAGGGAGGGACAAGGACTTGCCAGTATTACAGTTAGCAAGTATGGATGAACCTTGAATGGAGTCAGCATTACTCCATCCTTTCACTCTGCCAAATTTATAAGGATGTATGACCTTAGTTGCTCCCCACTGGAGCACCCAGCAATCCAGAGAAGATCTGATTTAGGTAAAACTTCAAACACAAGTCCTCTACCCCCACTGCCAGCACTGCTGTGCACAAACACCACCTAATTCCAGCCTCCAGCCTCAGGATGAGGCAGGGAAAGAATCCAACAGCAGAGGCCTTGAGACCGAATGCCCACTTCAAAACACGGCAAAAAGAAAGCCAGAAGACTTCAAAAGCACCCTCAGATACATTAAAAAAAAAAAAAAGCAGCAAAATAGATCAATGTCAGTGACTTGTAGACTGTATAAACTCTTTCCTCGAAGCACCCAAGTAAAAGACATTGTAAAGTGCAAGTGCAGCTTTACATTTTTTTCTACTTGTTGTTTGGGTAGGTATTTTTTTAAATGCTTCTTGTTAGGGCCACTTTCTTCATAAGCATGTATTTCAGTCTCAGATGCTGAAGTCTATGATACAGAACTAAAATTTTGGTGCTTGATTTTCTTTAAACACAGAGTTTGAGCTTTGCACTTATAAATTCTGGGCAGAATTTGCTCAGCTGCATACAAGCTATTACAGAAGAATGCAAAATATACTTTCCTTCTAATGACAAAAACAAACAAAAATTCACAGCTACCCATTTTAGATAGGGACATAGCAAAACCAGATAGAGCTTGAAAATACTGGTCTAATCAATGTAATCTTCCAATTCCCTCCACCCACACATTAAACCACACAGATAATCTTTGTCCCTTCTCCTGTAAGTCTCAAATGCTTCTGTGCACATCTGATTTATGTGCCATAAGTTTAGTACTCAGGACCACTGATGCTTTTATATTGGGAAATGCATGTATGAATAAAAGTTTTAAAAGATAAACTGAGAGTCAGCTCTGCAGCTTCCAAGGCCAGCAATAACACACAACAAAAAGTTTCTTTGGTAGAGTCACACTACTTTGAAAGAGTTTCACAAACCCAAAATGCCAGGACAGCTGTATTAGTGCCCTGCTGGATTTAGTGAGGTGTGAATTGCACAGATTTCAAACAGGGACACCAAAAAAGATACTATAAAATGATAACTCTTTTCACATAAAGGAAGTGAACATCAAAAAAACCCTCTTCCAAGACTGTGAAAATAATAAGATAAGGAATAAAATGTAAACAAAAGGAAAAGTCTGAGTAGCAACTATCTTCTGGATGTTTGGCGCGTGTATTATGACTTAGATTTGATTTAACAGACAGTTAAACATACTATGCCTTTTGATACAAAGCATGCGCTCTGAAAACCAGCAAATATTCAAGAGGGAAATGCCAATATTATTGCTAGGAGTTTAGCTGTTTTATTTTTTTATTTGATTTTGATGCTGCAAACTTAATATTACTTCAGTTATTTTTCTGTGCAACCAATATCCATAAGCAGGGGTTTTGATACACACTGAGCCCAACATCCATACATGTGCATCCAGTTCTTTCATGTACCCTCCAGGAAGGTGCATGCCATGCTGTCATGTCATGTCTCTGTCATCACCAGGGAAAGCCATGCTGCTTGGTTAATACACTTGTTACTTTTCTCCTTCTTTAGCTCCTATACATTTTGCTATTTTTCAGGAATGTGAAAATGACTACGATTTTAACAAAGTCCCCTACCAGATTTAGCCATTCCAGCTAAAGATGTTACCACCTTCCAGCACCTGCCAGCTGGAAGATTAGGACTCCAAAAGCCCTTTGGCAGAAAGAACCTGCAAAAACTTTCTAAAAAGCTTCAAGCAAAGCACATCAGGTTAGGACTAAGGAACTTCCCTGGATTAGGCAGCACTCAAATCTATTCTTCCATTTTCAGAGCTGCAGGCAGAGAAAACTCTTCACCTGGCATAACTATTTGCAGAGTTAAGCGGTGGAGAGGCACCATCTGTGGCTGCTCAGCAGAGATTATGCCATTGGCTTTAACAAGAACAAGAGCAAGCACAGAAGAATGCTACTCTCCCTTGTTTTTCTGAGTCCACCACTAATAACAATGCAGTAATGAAAAATAGCTTGGCCTGAGCAACAAAAGACATACCAGAGTGAGTTCAGAAACTATCCAGAGTGAGCATTCAGTTCTACATATGCACACAGAAATAAAATCTGTAAGGATTTAACTAAAGCCTCATTTAGAACCCTCCTAAACTTCCACTGTACTATGGAGCCTTTGCTTAAAAGGGCTTCTGTAAACACAACCAGCACAAAGCAATGAAACAGAGTAAGACTTCCTGGATATACTCCTGCCTAAATGGTCTAACTATGATATTCTTTCGCTGGAAAGCACCATCGTCTTCTTCCAGTCTCACACTGCATTGTGTTTTACCAGTGCTGGGCTATCAATTTCCATCATTTAGGGTAGGCATCTTCTGTGCTTTCAACTTGTTGTGGATGCCTTGCAGAAACTCATTGCTGTTGTTGTACCACTTGTTTAGGACCTTGTTTAGCACCAGCAAGTCCACACCTGTGCTGGCAGGGCATTAGCTGTGCACTCAGACAAATCTCAAAGCAGCCCTGCAGCCTACTAAGGTCAGCTTCAGGCAAGAGATACTGTTTCATGTTCTCAGTGACCTTGGCCATGGTTGGGAGGGAGAGGAAGCATGGTAACTGTCATAATAAAGCTTGTAGCAATTCTGATAGCAGGAGAAGGAGGACAAAGTGAGATTTAAGCCAGTTTTGGTGCCAGATCAAATAGGGACCAGGATTGCCAGAAACAGGTCCCCCTTGGGTTTTTGTTTCTGTTTTGTTTTTAATTCAGATTCCATCAGACAACTCCTACAAACCCCAAACAACTATGTTATAACCACAGATGGGCCCAACCATAACGTCTGGCTCAAGATCTAAACTCCTTACAGCCAGACTGAGCTCAGCTCCTCAGAAAAATCATCACCGTTTTCCAAATGTATGTGTCAGGGGGGTTACTGCTGCTCCCTCTTCTCTCCGAGGAGAGGCTCCATACTCTTTGATTGTGTGTCTTGCTCAATTCAAAGACATTTTTAAAAAAATAAAACCGAAGGCAAGTAACTGATGAAGCTCCTCAAAGGAAGGAGATATTCCTGGCTGCAGACAGCCACATGAGGAATAAGCTTTTCCAGAAGCCCTTCCTGTGCAAGCTGAGGGCTTTCAGGGCCTCTCACCTGCCTCCGTCCTGAGGCCTGCTTGCTGAGGACATGCCTGCCCGCTGGCACGGCCCAGCAGAGCTCTCAGGGGAAGGCCAGGGGCCACACAAGTTCCTCAGCCTCGAAAGCAAGGAAATAAAGAGAAATTCTGCAGTGGGTCCCTCATGAGCCCCCTCCAAAGCAACACCACTGACCTCCTGTCCTGCCTTATCCCCCAGTCCAGTTCATCACGCCTGAGGAGCCCTTACCTTACCCCAGCCCTGAGGCTGGGGCTCTCACTGGTGTGAAGCAGGCGGCGTAGCTCTCATCCCCGTCAAAATGCCACCAGCCAAGTGTCACTCAGCATGTCCCCATCGGGGCTGTGGTGAGGCGCTGGCAGAGGGCTGCAGGGCGGTGCCTGTGAGGAGTGGCAGGGGCTGCCTCGTGGCAGTCACAGCCGGTTCCAGCCGGTTCCAGCCGGTTCCAACTGGCTCCAACCCACCCACCGCAGAGCACAGCTGGGCCCCCGCAGTTCAAGGTGGTGGTGCCCAGAGGAAAACATGTTTAGGAAAGGACAGAAACATGTCTAAGAAAGGAAAGAAACGTGTTTAGGAAAGGACAGACAGTCCTTTCAGCTGCACAGGCTGTGGGGAGTGAGAAACAGCCCCGCAGACACCAGGTCACAGTGGAAGGAGGGGAGGAGGCGCTCCAGGTGCGGAGCAGACAGTCCCCTGCAGACACCGTGGTGGAGCAGGTGGATGTTTCCTGAAGGAACTGTGTCTCGTGTCTGGCCAAGGTCAGCCCACCGCAGTACCTCACAACAGACGGACACGTCTGCTTCATTCAGTAGCTCTCCCTCTGCACCCAAGACCCAGGCAAGCCAGCACCCCCAGACAGGTGATCACTGGCTGACAAGGCCAGGGCTCCTGTGCCAGGCAGGACACACCACAGGGATATGTAGGAGACAGGCCACCAAAAATAACCCTGAACAGTTCTGGAAACTGTCTTGTTACAGCGGGAGAGACTATTCTCCCACACAGATCACATCAAAACCCTACCTACAACTCCTGACCAACGAGGGAATTAAACCATTGAATCTGGGAGGCACTTGAGGGCACACATGACTTCCACAGACAGAGGGATGTGTACGCAGATGCCTGCCTCAATCCCTGTGCTGGCAGTGAAGTTCTGCCACCATAACATCGCTCCCTCACTGAAATGGCAGGCTAAACATTACCCTCACAGAAGCCTCTCCAGCACACAAAGCTATGGCAAGGTTCACTTGCACCCTGAGGGGAACTGGGAGCTAATGCCTCTCAGCTCTGTGCCATCTAAAATCACTTCTGAGCCTACTCTGTGGCTGCCAGGCCCTTGGCAGAGAGCTGTAAACCCTTGTAATGTGTTGAACAGGCACAGACCCAGGTAAAATCCCCCCCTCCCTTGTCTCTTTTTCTTCAGGCTAACTAAGCAAGTTCTCCTGAACTTTGGCTCAGCTTCATCTTCGCAATAAGTGAGGTGTTTTCTCCCCCTTCACTGCAACCCTGCTGCAGTCTCCTTGGCCTTCTCACCCCATCACCTCAAGTCCTTCATCTCAGTGCTGTCAGTCACCTCTGAAAACTCTCCTGACCCAGCCCCTTCATGCCCTGCAGTCTGGAGCTCCCCAAAACTCAAAGTATTTCCTCTCCAACAGAGTGGAGAGAGGGAAGGAAAAGAAGGAAGGAGCCTTTTCTTTAAATATAGTTATCCATATTTGCAAGAAAGAAGAGTTTTGCAAAGGGATTTACCATTCCATTCCTCTGCTCTCCAGGCAGTCAGAAACAGCTCCCCAGCACTGAGTTCATCCCAGATGAAGGAGCAAGGCTATAGCACACACACAGAGGGAACAAGCTGCAGGGGCCATCTGTGCTGCTGCCGAGCTTTACTGCTTATTTCAGGCACTTAGGATTTGGTCTGAAGATGCTTTGCACTGAGAGGATGTGAACAAAGTGCCACACACATGGTCCCCAGCAGAGATGACAGTGCCAGGGAGTGCCAGAGCAATGTGCCTGGCACTCAGGGAAGTGCACCACAACTGTCCCACAGCCAGCCAGAGCTATGTGCTGCCAACCAACAGCCTGCCAAGCTTAGAAGGAGCCAAAAGCTCAACAGTTTCTCTACCAACAGTCTTGGCATGTGCCACAGAGAACCATTTCCCCTCCACAATACCTTTGAGGCCCTGTTGGGGACCATGCAGTGCCTGCTCACCCACCCTGCACTCCTGGAAAAGCTATGGGCAGCTTCTGGGCACAAAGGTGCCCTGCAGTTCACCACAGATGAACCTGAGCTGGAGCTCAGGTATAGCACAGTCTATAGCAAGCTACATTGTTTTCCATCCTCCCCTCCTCCTCCCCACACCCACCTACCCCCTGTAAGAAGATGTCTCATTCACTGAGACTTAATAGTGAGGAGGCAAAGAAAAACCTCAAGTGGATTTACCCAAAGCCCCTTGGAAACAGCTGCTTGAGGAAGGTTTCTCTTGAGCCCGTGTTTCAGATGCAGACATTTGGTTGCTCAGCCTCTTGCTGCCTCTTTAGTCTGTGCCCTTGACGCACCTGGACCTGTCCTTGCCTGGAATAACCAGTCCCTTCCATTGCTTCTGCCTAGAGCCCTGCTGTTGCCAGCAGGTGAGGCCCAGCTCCTTGCCAGTCCCCTCCCTCGAGGAATGTGTCACAGGCATGGCTTCACATACACTTGCTCACACATGGCCTGGCTGTGACTCCCTGCTGAGCACAGAGAGGAAGATCTAAAGCAATCACAGCAGCTTCTTCCCTGACACGCCATGTACTACCATGCAGCTCTCCTGTGCTCACAAGCTTGGAAAAGAAACCAGCCCCACCATGAAATCACCGCCTTTCTTTAGCATCTCTATGCAGCGTTAAGCTCTGTGCAAGAAGTGGTGGATTCAGCCTTGTGTGTCATTGCAAGGCAGGGCAGTGGCACTGATGCAATTTGCATCTTCGCACACAAAAAAAAAAATAAAAAAATTGCACTTTGCAATCAGGTAACAGAAAGTCCAGGACAAGAAGCCCCATTTTTATGTCACGCAGCAAATACGGGTATGTTAGGAAAACAGAGCTATACAGGGCTACTTCAGCACGCTCTGAATGAGCTGGTTTGGATTTTGTCAGTAAGATAGCCTTGTTCATATGGAATTTATATCCAGATGAGAACCAGGCTGTATTAACTCAAATGGAGAGCACCATGAGATTGTATCTAAGCTGAGTTATCACTGCATGGTGCTCTCCTGTGCCCTGTAAATACACTTCACGTAGCATAGACAAGAACAGAATATCTCTCTCTTGAATACATCATATGCCTTGCCATGAGATCCTGGGATTCACTCACCTGGTGAAACCCCATGGAAACTTCTGCTTTTTGGGAGCCTGTTGCTCCAGAGTTGTTGTGCTATGTCACTGTCATTCTTCCAGAGGACTTTTTGCTACATTATCAGATGCCACAATTCATATTTTTACATTGGGAAGTAGAATTTTTTTCATGTCTCTTTCTTAAATTTCCAAAGAAAACAGCTTGTTTTAAAATAGTTATTTTAGTCTTTACATTCTCACAGGTCACTAGTTCATATCCAGGCAAGAAAGCAAGGCCCTAATTTGGAGGCAGCTGGACTGCTGGTCATAACTATAGGGCAGTTCATATTTCTCAGCTGTATCAGCAAATTCCCCAATAAAACACTTTCCTAAAACATGGTCATTTTTTTATGAAATATAGCAAAAAGCTGAGTTTTGGAGGAATTATTTAAAAGTCTTCTGTCTTAACTACTGTTGTTCTGAGTAGCTGGCAGTAATTTGGAGAAATTGTTACTCACCCTGGAAAACTAATCAAGGAGTAAACAAGCAAACAAGACTTGACACAAAAAGCCACAATATCAGGAAGCAGCCCCCTGTCCAGAACTGCTTGATTCCCTCCTTCAAAGGTGATTTCTTTAGGCAGGTTCTCCATAAATGAGAACTCTTGTTTCACCTCCTTCTTCAGAATGTGTCTGTGCAGAGAAACTGCTCCTGCATTGCTACATTATGCTTGCGCAATGTTACCTGTTCCCCTTGCAAACATTGTTAAGTGAATCATGAAGATGGACAGCCTCAATGGTCCACGTAATGGCAAGACTGCAAACAAAATCCATTCAGCCATTACCTTCATTTTGTGCTATAGAGCAAGCCAAAAGTAAGGAAATTCCCTGACAAAAATTTCATTAAGGCTGTACCATGACAGAGATGACTACATAGTTACTGTTCATCTCTGAGAGTTAGTTTGTGTTTCCAGATGCCTCATAAATGATAATTTTTACTACAACTAATTACAGACACACTGTGGTGACTCCCTGGCCAGACTTGTAAGCCTTTAATGTTATTGTTATTATTATTATAAGCAGCATTTGGAACCTGGGCCCTCTGACACTAAACACCACACATATGCAAATATGGTCTCTACTGCAAATACTTGGTAATTTGAGGCCTAGTCCACATTATTTTTGTGTAAATGTAACTATCCCACTTCACAGAATGATTTTTTAAGACTATTACACTGAATAAAGTTATATAACTATAACCACATTTATGTTAGTCTAGCTTACATTTCCAAAGAAGTTATGCTGAACTAAGTATGTCACACCAAAGTAATATTCATGCCAGAACTGTACCAGTTTAACTATACTGGGATCCAAAAATCACAGTGAAACCAGTACTCAGTCTAATATGATGAAAACTGGGACACACATAAGCTAGAGGGCAGAAGATACAGTCAGTACAGACATCAGCAATTTCACATCTGCACCTCAACTTGCCTCCTGAAAGAATCTTCTACTGAAAATGTTGTGTGTGCATTGCCTTCTCAGGTACCTGAAACAAATATGCCTTGTTTCCAATAGCTTTCTCTGTTGTGTTTGACTGGGTTTTAAACTGTATTATACTGAGGCTGCAATGTTACTCACCTTTATTAAATTCCAGGGAATCCACATGTATTAACAGCATTATGAATGTCCAGAAAGACGGAATCTTGTGCTTTACTAATCACTAGAGAATCTATGAGAGACACTGACCAGCCAGTGGATCCTCTGTTACACACACAGTAAGATGTGAGCCTCAACTGAACTCTTCTGTAATTGGGGCATTTGGACAGTCCCTGTCCCATGTGGTTTTCCTGGACTCTAATAAGAGTGAGCTCATTCTGCAGGCTTTCCCTAAGGGGTAATAATAAGGTCTTCCTCCTCTACCTGCCACCTATTTCATGAAACTTGCGTGAACTTAATACCTTTCAGACTTCTGACTGGGTGCAAAATGCATTTTAAATTAGATAACAGGTTCAAAAGTTACACAAACTCAACCAGTGCAATCACATATGCAGTATTCTCTCAGAACAGCAGGCCTAACAATAAATTCAAGTTAAACCAACAAGGCATTTTTCAAAGGAACACAATGTTGCAATACAATCTGTATTTCATTTTCTTTAAAACCAAAACAAAGCCAACCAAAAAAAACCCCACCCCACTTTTAAACCGAAAGGAGCTGGATACGGAATCAGGAGCCCTCACCTGTGCAGTGCTCAGCTTCATCCTGTTTCACTCGTCTCGTGCTGCCGTACCCCTCCCAGCTGATGAGCATATCCCACCTCAACCCTGCTCTGCCTTACATGTAGCATAGGAAGAGGACAAGCAAGGGTTGCATGAGTGCTCCTGGATTCTATGACTGGTGCCAGATTTAGGGACAACAGTTTCCCTGTCCCCCAGCAGATGTGCCAGGGCTAACAGCTATCTTTCACATGCTGATGAATTGTCACTGTCATGTATTAAGTTCATGCAAGTTTCATGAAATAGGTGACAAACTCCTGGAATTGAAAGCCAAAAGATATCCTTCTATGTTTAGGCCCTCTTTTTACCAGTTTCTCTGTTTCAAACCACTCCTGTTCACTCTGGATCTCTTAGGGAACTTGAGGATTTGAAGTGCTGATGGTAGGCTGCAACCTGGATAGCTTTTTCTTTCTGTGTTGTATTAATCCAAGGAGGCTGGGTAGGTCCTCTGCACGTTCAGAATCCAACTTCCTACTAGACAGGTTTCTTGAAAGAAAATGCAGCAAACAGCGATGTTCTCTAGAGTCAGATCTCAGGATAAATAGGTCTGGATTGTGTTGGCCCTGTATGAGGTATCAATGCTATGTCTTTATCTTACCACTCCACTCCTCCCTCTTTGAAAACCCCAAACATTTTCTCTGAATAATGACATCTGCACTGATTTCTTCCCTCTGTAAGGGAGCCTGGAGCCTGCACTGATATTTTTAGGTAACCCACTTGCTTAGTTTTCTTCCCCTTTGTGAATAGATCCTTTGCTTAGTCTAACTCATACTGCCACACACATTCCTTGTCTCTTTCTTGTTCTGGCACTCGCTCAGAACTATAAATGCAGCACCTACTGCTTGGATACAGGGCTACACTATCACTTTATGCTGGGGGTTGTGTCTGGGCTCTCCCAGGGCTGTACCCACTATGACCAGAAGTACAGAGATAGAGACTGCAAGGAGACCTTGATAAAAGCAGTAAGCAGTTGAAGTATTAGGTAGGAAGCCAAGAAAAAATTCCAATTAGTATTTTAACAATTATTCATCAAAGCTGATAAAGATCCCATTCCAAAGGAAGGGGGTAAGAGACCCAGCCAGCAAAAGAAAGTAGCCTACAGCTGAAGAAGTTTCTTATCCAAATTCTTTCCTGTTTCATAGTGTCAGTTGGCATAAAATATCACTACTTTGACATTGGTGTCAAGTTTGTGGAAGTACAAACAACAAAAGCAGTGACAAGGATGGAGAGGATCAGTTAGTCCTTGTGTGGCTGTGTCCAACACACACTACTGTTGTCTCAAAGGAGCTTCCCCTTGGGTTCTAACCATATCCTGGTTCCTCGCGTGTCTTCTGTTTTGGGAATCTTAGGAATGTCTTTTACACATACTTCTTTCAGCCTACGTGCTTTGTCCTATCCAACTACTTTTTTTTTCCTCATGCTTTCCATTCTTGTTCCCAGTCTTTCCCTTTCCTTTTTATTTTGGCCCACAAACAACCCCCTTCCCCAGCATGTCAACAGCAGTGGGAAGTAACCTAATTAATAGTTCCTTGATAGCCTACCCCACACATGCACATGCCCATCCCCCCAGTATCCCACTGGCAATTCAACAGCCCTCTCTCAAGAAAGGAAAATATTTCCATACTAATTAATAACAACATCGGGTATTTCTGAGCGGAAGGATCTGGGATTCCCATCTGGGCCTAGATCTCTCGAGCTGACAGAGCAACTGTACCTCAAAGCACATTTCCTTTTCCAAATCCTTGTGTCGTTAACTGTTTACACTGCTCTCTGTATCGAACATCTTTGTCAGCCTGGCTTGTGTATTAGCTGGTACCTTTGCAATTGAGTTCAGGCTGAATTCCTGTGTCTCTCTCTCTCAGCACATGGCACTTGCTCGTAAACCTACACTACCTCCCTTCTCTGTTCTCCAGCAGGATTCACATAAGCCAAGGACCTTTCCACGTTGTGGTTCTCAAAAGACACAGATGTTACTAGATCCATTTAAAATGTCTCTGCTGCTTGACATCCCCTGACATCCCCTTCACTGTCTGTTTCTGCCACAACCACTAGCCAAAAAATCAAGCACTGTTTTTGAAGCATATCTACAGAAGAGGAGTAGTTCCCAGTGCTGACTAACATACAGCATAGGTCTATGTAGTAGGATAGTCCCATTCCTGTCTTCGTACAGGAGAAGGGAAAAGTAGGAAATGCTTCCCCAAGGACTGTGTTCAGACATGGGCTTCCAGAGAAGAGAAGGAGCATATGTGAATTTCGCTATCCCATCTTGGAATCACCAAAAAAGGGAGGGTTGTGTCTCTTGCCTCTAGAGGTGACCTGAGATAACATGACGACTAGTTGGTTCTTCTGCACCACAGGCCAGCAAGAGAATGAAAAGCAAATAAAGAAAAGTGCGGGAAACACTTGTGTTTTTGAAAAAATGCAAAAGACAGAGCTCTTCCCAGTGAGAAAAAACAATAGAGGTCCTATCCTACCTATCAGCTCCTTAAAGCTATGACAAATAAGCAAGACTGTTTCCTAGAAGCCCTATACAGACAGCATTGTGTTTGGGGACACCAGTGTTGAAGCGGGACTGCCAGACCCCATCCCACACAGCAAAGGAGGACAGCAAACTGTCTCTGGGGTCTGCTGAAGTAGCAAAACCACCAGCAGCAGCTACAGAAAGGTTTACGGCAGCAAAAAGCAACCCACAAGCACGGGTGCTTCTACACAGAGCGAGCCGGGAAAATACTTTCACATAAGCATTTAGATAAAACAAATGCACAAGGAGCACATTTACTAAGCAGTAGGCCAGTGAAAGGCAGCTTCAAAACAGAGTAATAAGGAAGGAACTGTAAAATAGAATAAAGAAGGGAGATAAGTGAGGTGCCTCCACTTATTCTGTCACTGCAGTATTGCCTGCACAGCCTCCACTGCGTCACATACTCTGCATGTCCATTTCCCATGCCAGCCTCCTTCTGAAGAGCCTTTTATCCCCTGGCTGCTGCCCAAGCCTCACTGAATCTGCACTGTCCCCGGTGCCTGCCTGGCCACAGTCTTGCCCAGTCTCCCCCACCTCTGCAAACAACCATCACGTTTCCATCCACAAGGCTGAAGTAAGGAAGGATGGAAGGAATGAAGGAAGAAAGGATCCCTCTTCAAGGAGTGGGAAGAAGGATGGAGACAGAGGCAAATAGGAGGGAGAGTGAGAGAGGCCATAAATTCCCTTCTAATTCCAAATAATTCCGATTACATGGATGAGTAGTTTTCAATCAGAAAGATAATCTCAAAGATAGATGGCAGGATAATTGCTCGTCGGCGCGACGTAAATATTGTGTCGTTTCTATTAATCTCAGCGAATCGGGTGTCAGGGTTGTCACTCATTCATCAAAACAAATTAAAAAAAAACATATTAAAAAAAGAGAGAGATGCTGGAGGGAGGGGGATGTGTATCCAATAAGCAGCTGAAGGCATGCAAGGTAATGAATGCTGCTTACATGCTGTTTGTATTTTTTGGTTTATAAAAGCTAAAGGCAACTCAAGCAGTAGGTCTTTATTAACCTCTCAGTAGGGACTGCAAGGGGCACTGCTGCATGCAGAACAGAGCAATAGGGCTGCAGAATGGGACTGTGGTTGCACAACATGGGGAAAGTAGTGGACAACACAACCTAGATATTGGGACTGAATAGTCTGGGCATCAACAACAGGCAGAATGTACTGCACAATCACAGTACCTGGGAAAAAAGACATGGATCACAGTATAAAACACAGGCAGTGCCTCCATCTGCCATGTATAGGAGTGGGCAGGGAACAGAGAGTGATGTGGGGAGGTCAGCAAGCAGGGCACACAGTAGTCCTTAGTGCAATTTCCCCACTGGCTGCAGGACGACAGCATGTCTCTGCCCCACTGCTATATCCCCTCTCTCCCTAGCACTGCACCCCCAGGCATTGTTCACCCCTCTTTCCCTGCCCTTGCAACCTGCCAGACACCCTCCTCTTTGGTCCCCTGGCCAGTCACTGATTAGCGTATTGGCTTAGTTCTTTTCAGCTGACCCAACAGGACTGATCCCTGCCTTCCTGCACCCCCCAGCACTCTCTCTCTCTCTCTCTCTCTCTCTCTTTCTCTCTCTCTCTCTCTCTCTCTCTCCCTCCTGGGAACCCTCACTTGCCCGGGAGAGTGCCCTGGCTTGGGACCTACAGGTAACAGCTTGGGTCACACACTGGTCAGTCATCAGTGTTTCTCCACTGACTGCACAGAGAAGTTCCTTGGGAAGACCCCCATCCCACTCTGATATCCATTTCCTGAGGATTGACACCTGTTTCCCCAGGTTAGGAGCCTTAGATTTAGCTTCTGCACATGGGGCTTTCTCCAGTGGATGCTGGGCTGACACTACCACTCACGTCACAGAGCTTTACTGGTGGAGATCAGGTTGGCTCAAGCAAGCTCGAAGAAAAGGCTCTCCATGTGACTTTCCCCTTACCCAAGGACACAGTCACATCTTTCCAAGAGTGAAAAACTTCTTCTAGACAGTAGCCTCCAGCCATGCCATTTTGTGTTGCAACCTACAAGAGCTGGTGACCAGTCAAGGCTAGATAAGCATTGGGACAAATGACTTCCCCAGTAACCTCAGTCATGGGCAGGAAGCAGTTCCTAACTGTGCAGGGAGGTTCTCCAAGCCAGGACTGTT
This sequence comes from Microhierax caerulescens, assembly GCA_035590215.1. Taxonomy (NCBI): domain Eukaryota; kingdom Metazoa; phylum Chordata; class Aves; order Falconiformes; family Falconidae; genus Microhierax; species Microhierax caerulescens. Next base: position 64,815,051 of record JAVJGJ010000060.1, on the reverse strand, counting down.
TGGGCCCAATGCTTGCTGCTGTGATGTGACGGGGAGCTACTTCAGTGCATCATGATCATCTGTAGTCACTGAAGTGGTGCTCTTTGAATAAGTCACCTCGGTTTGCTGTCGCTTTCTGTAGCATTTTTGTGGGGCTTGAAGAAAACTGTTCCTTTCCCTGCCTGCAGTCTGGAGCAGCCAAAACACTGCCTGAAGCTTATGCTCTGACTGATGTGTCATAAATACTTTGGGATGAAAGAAATGCAAAGGTATTATGTTTTTAGACCAGACTTAGTTTGTCAGCTAAGACAAGTTTTGCCCTCCTGAGCTCCAGGAAGAAGCTGACAGGTTTTGGCTGTAAGTTAGCTTAGTGCTTTGCAAACAGCCCACTAACACAAGGACCTGAACCAGTGCCCAGGGACTGTCTTCACTAAACGGATTTGAAAAATGCTAATATTTCATCCTTGGCCATGTCAGTGTTTCTGTTCATTTACTGCTGCTGTTTGCTAAGTGAACTTACTTATTTAAAAAGCCATTCTATGGGTTTCAGCTCCTGTTGAAAGTTGGAAACAAATTCCCCATGGATGTCCTCATGCCAGGCTATGGCAGAACTGGTCCCGATGTAGGCCAAGATTCATTAGGATTGAGTGCTGATCTCACTGCACAGTCCTCTGGGACAGAGGGAGCAGGGAGACTTGTCCCAGCAATACTTTTAACCTGTCAATCCAGCCAGCAACGCAATATCCGCTGAGGATTTCAGCTGCTTCTGTGATCCTGCCTTATCTCCCTACATCCCCCGGTGTGCCCGCCACTCGGTGAAATGTCACTTCTCTCTCCCTTTCTTCCAAGCTGGAAGTGAACTTGTGTGCCTGGCAGGGCGGCTGACAGACATGAGCTGAAAGGCTGTCAAGGACCCACTGAAAAGTGGGCAAGCCACACTGTGTCAGATTTCGGGGTCTAACACTGCAGCTTTCTGTCTGCGCTCAGGCTAGCTCTAAATGGAGCCTTTGATAGGCAGCCAGGCAGCTGTCATCACAGGGTCAGCCTCAGAAGCAGGAGGGTATGAGCACCTGGGAAGCACATGCCAGTGAGCAGAGAATAGCAGAAGTATTGTAAGGCTGGGTACTGCAGGGAACCACAAATGCCAGAACGAAGGGAGAGTCAAGCATTGGACAATGGGATACACCAAGTGTATCCATCCACAAGTCCTGGACAAACCTCTGTTCCACAATGACTTCTCAGGGGTGAAGTGTCCCACAAAACCAGCCTCTGACTAACTCCTCAGTGCTTGTTTCCTTCTCTAAGAGATTAGCCCAAACCTTGAGGTGAAAGAGTGCAAAAGCACCTACCTTCCATAACCACCCAGCACCATTTTCTGCTTCCCATGAGTGGGGACTGTACTAGACTTTGACTTCCCCATGGCTGCAGTCAGGGCACATAAGCATGACTTGATGCTCAAGAAGAGTACGCCTCCTCCCAGTATGTCACAGCTTTCCCAGTGAACACCTGGATGGCTACCCACTACAAAAGATTGAGGTCATCCATAGTGGAGGTGAGGGAAGAATAAAATCAGGAGATCTCCCTGATTCCCACACTCAACAGCCTGATCCCTATACTCATGCAAGCTGTAGTTACAATTATGAGCTTAATTAATTACAACTATATAAACTATACACAACTATACATAAATAATTAATTTACAGCTACCAATTGAGCCAGCGCTTTCACTCTGGAAAAAGAGTTGGTTGTTTGCTTAGTGAAGTCCTTTCAAAGAACCAGCTGACAATCTGGACCTTCATGTAGTGCTTTTTTTCAGAGACATTCTCGGAAAATAAGTATCTATGGAGTGAAAGTTTCTCACAAATGAGAAACTGAATGAAACTGAAAATGTTAGTGAAGAACAAACAGCTAGCCTTCAGCACGAGACCAGATCAGAAGCTCAGTTGCACCAGGGTCTGTGCTAGGACTATTGAGGTATATTATGAGTGACCTGGAAACTGAGAAGAACAGGTGGTAGAAAACTGCAGGTGACAGCCTCGTTTAAATTAATCAACGTAAAAGTAGACTGAGAAGAACCTAAGAGTGACAAAGCTGGATAGAAAGGCAGACAATTGTGGGTGAAATCCAGCGTCAGCCAGGCATGCCCTCAGACAGCACTTCCATGGGGCTGGAATTTCCAAATGAATACAGGAAACATAGACAGTTCAATGGAAATGACCTTTCACTCTACAGTGGTGGCAAGGGCGGGGGGGGGGGAAGCAGGGGAAAAAAAAAACAACACTCATTCAGATACACCAGGAAGGAAATACTAAGTGATAATGGATAGGAATTTTTGTCCCTGTGTTCTGTGCTCTACAGTAGCACTATCTCTGTATGCTGGAGGAATCTTTTAGGGGAAACATCTCTGACTTCCTTTTTCCTTCCTTAGATACCACCATAAAGAGCACAAGGGAACCATGCCCTCAGAGAGAGTTACTGTAGTTGGTTAGTACTGAATATCTTCTGGAAGAGCAGGAACAGGAGTGCAAAGCTGGGAGACAAAAGTGCCTGGAGAATATAGAATATATGAAGCCACATTAACTCATGGGACTTACTCCCACCAGGTAGCACTAAAGATACAGATTAAACAGGATTAAAAATAGGATCAGATAGGTATATGAATTTTGATCTGATCTACGCAGACTCTCCAGTCCTCTATTCTCTCCCTGATAGCAGTCAAAATTTGCAAAGAACCTCACAGTAGTTTGGGACAATCTACCTCCTTTTGTAAAATTATCATCCTGAAAGTCAGAGATGCAGTTAAAATTCCCAGGTTGGTGAAACCATGAACATCAGAGAATAATGGTGCACCCAGCCCCATATCAGTGACTGGATGCCAGCTGAGAGAGCCTCCCATGAGCTTTATGAATAAATTGGGTGGCAACACCTCAGCCTAAGTGCCTGATTTGTCTTTAGGCTTTGCATACTGATATATCAGTATATATGTATTTTTGTGTATATTTATTTATTTATTTATATGTATACTTTGCATACACAATAACTACTTCTATATCCAAAGTTCCTACACAGATGAGAACTGTACAGAGCTGCCCCCTCAGCTCACCAATACACCACCAGCTAGACCCACCTACCTGGAGAAAAGGCAAAGAACATCCCAAATTGCAGGCTGAAGCCAACCTCAAAGCATCAGAAAGAGAAAAAAAAAACCCTTACCCCCAAACTCAGTTCTCCTGGAGCATCAATGACCCTGGGGAACAGGACTCAGGAGCAGGGAGATATCTGGTGCAAAGTGGTGTGATAACTTCTACTTTTCTACATGTCACCCTGCTTAGCTTTATTTCAAGTGCTGAAAGGTTCCTTTCAGTGTAACTCCCCTGCACCTTCTTCTCTCCAGACCTCCCTCCTGTGCTTCTCTAGATGGGGAGATAGGTGTGGACACCAGAAGCTGCAGCAAGATAAGTCTGCCTTGTTACCCAGAGGCAGAACAACTGTGCTGGCCATGTGAACCCAGCTTGCAGAGGTCAGGCTGGAAAGCACTGCAGGGTACAAAAAGCCATCAAAGGGAAAAATGATAAGCTTCTTTCCCTTGTTATATTTCCCAGCTCTGCCTCACCCTTCCATGACCTTTACAGACCAGCAACCCACTACTACTGAAATCTCTCCCCTTGCACACAGCTTCTCCCACATGCTGTAACAGCCCAGGACCAGCCAGCTCCAGTATTTGATGGCTGGTCTAAACAGGGACTGACCTGAGCAGCAATACTGCATTCAGAGCTTGCTGTAAAAAGTGGTTCTTGGGCCCGTCAGAATCAATGCTACCCTACAAAACAGTTTTAATGTATATTCCCTTTAACCTTCTCACTTCTCCCTGCTCCACTGAGGATAGGATAGGCACAGCAGAACCTCTCCAGACTTGGTGAGATGCACAGTACAACTTGCCCTGAGGAAAGTTCATTCACTTCCCTTCAGCCTCTGCCAGCCCCACCTGAGCACTGCAAAGGCTGTGCAGAGACGTCATCCCTGCTGTGAGCACCCCTGGGACATCCACGACCCTGCTGGCAGGGAAGCCCACACACAAAGCAGCAGGGCACTCCAGGCACCCAGCCACGAGACAGACATGCAGAACTGCTCTTTCAAGGGATGGATTTTCAGAATTCTCTCACATGACCTTGCTGTCCAGAGCTGCCACCTACAGCTGGTGGGGGGATGTAAGGGCATGTTTAGCACATGGTCCACTGAACAGGAATGTCAGGGGCAAAAGGAAGAACAACCTGCAGCAATGGCCAAACACAGTCTAGGCTGACAATGAGGCAGATTCCTCAGCACCACAGAGGGTGAATGTTGACCTCCAGGAGCCCTACCGCTCCCTTTTGTCCCTCAAATGCTAAATGGACAAACCACAAAAAATGAGACTCCAATGTCACAACAAAAGCCTGGGACTCCCAGGACAGCATGTGGCTCACTCACATTAACACCTCTCTGGCATCAATCTCATTGCTTCCCTGCTCCTCCATTTCTCCATCAGAAGTTGCTGACGGTGCTGACCAGGAGGCCATACCTGAGCAGCTCTCTGAAGATGCTGGTAGGGGAGCACTGGAGAAGGCCAGAGTATGTTAGTTATAGTGCATTTGGTTATTGATGTCACTCATTTTTTCCCTTGTCATTCTCCCACTCCTGCACTGCAGCAAAATCCTTCTGTTCCCACCCCGACCCCCATTCAGATCCCTTCTGACACTGTGATTAGTTATGTTGTCCTGTGGACACCCTGAAGTTGGAGCTCCTTACAGAGGACATGGGTCCCCTGATCCAAAGCGTGCCCACTGACTCTGCTGGATGCACATAGTGCTTCTGACCACTCTCCCACTGGTTCATTCATCAGCACTCAGACAGTCCACAAGCCATAGACACACCTCACTGAAGCTTCTGGGAGGTTTTCCATTGACCTCCACAAACAATGAGTCAGCCTTACTTCTCTCTCCAAGCAGCACAGTCTTAGGATTCCTCCAGTGCAAGCAAGTTGCCAACCATCAGACACCAAATGAACACACTGACATGGCTGCATCCCCTGGCACTATGGCCTTTTAGGTTTCTCCTCTCTACACATTATGTTCAATGTGGTTTTCTTTTACTTGCATGTGTCCTGGCAGCAGGGACCTTTATTTCTTACCTTTGTTTCTAATTTCAAATCCCACACTGCAGTCACTGGTTACAGTGCTCCCAATTTAGTATCCTTTGCAGATTTAATTAATAGTCTGTTTACCTCCTCTTCCATATATCTAATGAAAAGGATTAATCATATCAGCTTGAATGCTGACCCCTGTCCCACCTCAGTGGCCATTTCAGGCTACTAAATGGCAAAGACCAGATCCTTCTGCCTCAAGCTTGTATGATCTTTTTACAATCATCATTGTACCTTGACCAGTTTTAAGTTCCCAGTCTCCCTCCTACCTGGAGAACAAATACACACTGCTAATGGGATTTCATATAGCACAATCAAATCCTTCACCAGCACTCAGATGCATGTAAAATTCAGACAAAGAAAACATAAGGGAACAAGCAACAGCAATGGAAAGCCAAGAGCACTTGTGCAACCCAGTTTGTTCTCCATACTGTCTTTATAGATGTCACTACCTGCTCTCAAGAGCTCCACACAATTCCTTTCTCTTTTCCATCTCAGTTTCCAGGACATACCAGCACTGCAAGAACTCCAGTGCTTCCACCACCCCTCTCTGCCATTCCTGTCCCTTACTTCTAGCCTTCCTTGAGCACAATTCCCCTGCAGATGCTCTCTTACACAAAAGCTAGGGGCAGGGACAACAAAGGTGTATGCTGAAGAGCTCAAGAATTTGTACAAAATTAACTGCAGTAGCTGAAGGTACTTGCATTTCCACATGCAGGCATGCCAGTGGATGTAAGGGTCACATTCTGCCCTGGAAAACCTCTCACTCCATTTCTCCCCATTTAGAAGATGGAGCACATGGAAATCTCCCTTTCCCTCTGGGAAACCACTAGGAATAGGACAGCTTCTCAGCAGAGCTGCTTCTCTCACCTGAGGCCACTGCAAGTGACCTGACAAAAACATCCGAACATCTGATACTGGGCTGAAACCTGCCCTCTTGCCCCAAGGCCAGCAGCAGATCAGAAGAGGTGCTTGCAATGGGTACCTCTTCCTCTCCCTCAGCCTTATGACTTTTCCTCCTGGCCTGCCAAGAAGAAAATTATTTCTCTAGGCTTCTTGCAAGAAGAAATTTGGCACAGAAAGCTCTCAACATACAGAGGAACTTTGCAGCTTTGATTACAACAGCTGTGTTTAAGCTGCCTGTGGATCACTAACTACAATGCCGACAGGTACACCTTGAGAGAAATGAGACCAATGCTCCAGCTCCCTCACTCTGAAGCTTGCAATAGAGGGATGCACTTATTTTTAACTGAACTTGTCTCAAGGAAGAGGGCAGGGCAAATGTGTCCTTCCAATGTCCATGACATTTGTCAGGGTTGGAGTAGAAGTCAGAGAGATACATAGCAGACAGCATGAGGACAGATGCCCAAGCGTGAAAGCAGATCTCCCTCAGTGAGAGGCAGAGTGACACTGCATGGAGTCGCAAGGAAAAGGGCTTTAAAGCCTCTGAATCGAATCCCTCAGAGATCTTCTTTTCTGTGGAATAAATGTACTCACCCAGAGTTTGTGACTGGGGAGCAAGTAGCAAACTCTCAGCTTAATCAGTCATTGCTTAAAGGCCAACTCATGAAAAAAACACCACGTGCTCTGCCCACCATGCTCTCCTATGACCTGCCTGCCTGTGATGGGCTCTCTCCACTTCAGCATTGCAGCTGAGTACTCTGCCCCTGCTCCACTCCACCTCTCCACTAGCACCTCCAAGTAGATTAAAACCCACCTCTGAGATCCCACCTTCACTCTAACCTGCATCTTAGCTCTTCCTGACTTCTCATGTCCCTTGGTAGCACATCTAAAGCAGCCAGAAAGCTCTCTCACCCCATCCAGGCATACTACCAGCTACTCTCTGCTGGCTGTGAGCTGACTAAGGAAAAAGCAGCCTAAAGCAGCTGACTTTACAGACTATGGGTTTCTCTTTGACCTGTAACTTCCTTCTGATCCATTTTCAAAAGAGGTCCAAAATCCAATAAATTAGGGCCAGTCAGCATCACCTGTGTCCTTGGGAGAATGATGTAGTGAGTCCCCTTAGAACATATTTTGGGCACACAAAGGAGAAGAAGGTGGTTAGGAACAGTCAGTGTGGATATTCCAAGGATAAATCATACCTGACCAATGTGATTCTCTTCTATGATAAAATGGGACTTGTGGACAAGGGGAGAGGCATGAAAGCCATTTACCTTGACTTCAGCAAAGCATTCAACACTGTTTCCCAGAATGTCTCAAGTTTGATATAAAACTATTATGAGTGGACCATCAGATGGGCTAAAAAATTATTGGATCATCAGGCTCTGAGGGCAATGTTTATACACTACCTGGAGGCCAGTAACAAGATGTATGCAGGAGTGTATCCTGGGACCTGTCCTGTTTAACATCTGTATCAACGACCTAGAGGCTGCAACAAAGCACACTCTTACCAAGTTTGTATGTGACACCAAACTGGGGGGACCAGTTGATATGCTCAAGGCAGAGCTGCCATCCAGAATGGCATAGACAGGCTGCAGGAATTGGGCTAACATGAACCTTACGAATGTTAGTAAGGACAAATGCAAAGTCCTACACCTTGGAAGAAATAATCCACTATGACAGTACATACTGGGGACTGCCTGCCTGGGTGGCAGCTCTGCTGGAGAGGACCTCGGAGCCTGATAGGTAGTAAGCTGAATATGAGCCAGCAGTATGCCCTGGCAACAAAAGTGTCCAGCAGTGCCCTGAGCTGTATTCACGGGACCATAGCCAGCAGAGCAAAGGATGTAGTTATTTTACTTCACTTGACACTTGTCAAACTCTGTCTGGAATATGTTGTCCAGATTTGGGGCCCCAGTACAAAAAAGAGATTGATAAACTGGTGCAAGTTAAATGGAGGGTAAGCAATGTGGTCAGCAGGCTGGACCATTTGCCCTGTGAAGAGACACTGAGAGAACTGGGCTTGTTTAGCCTGAAGAAGGTTTAGAGGGACCTAATAAAAGACTTTCAATAAGGACCTTATCGAGAAGACAGAAACATTGTGGGCTGGCAATACACAACAGACACAAATGGGAAAAAGAGATGTTCAGACTGGATAGAAGGAAAAGCTTTTCCAGCGTAAGGACAGTCAAGCATTGGAACAAGCTGCACAGACAGGTTGAGCAGCCTTCATTTTTGGAGGCTTTCAAGATATAACTGAATAAAACCTTGAGCAACCAAGACTGAATTCAGTCTTGACCCTGCTTTAAGCAAGGGACTGTACCAAAGACCTCCTGACATCCCTTCCAACCTGAATTATTCTGTAATTCAATGATTCCACAGACAGCAGAAGACATTCATTTCTTGCAGAGGTATATCTGGAGTAGGAGCAGGTACAGAAATGACAGGACCTGGCTACCACTTCCCACCAGCTCTTGAATTACTGCCTCTTCACAACAGCTCTCCCAATAGCACCCATGGAATAGATGGGCCAGGGCCCCTGTGAGAGAAAAGCAGCTACTCACATGGAGTAGTTAGTAAGTAAGTAAGTAAGTAAGTACTAATAATAAGTAGTAAGGTGGAGGCCTGACCCTGGGCACTGCCAGACCCAAAGCAGAGATATTTTTTCTAGTACAAGTAAGGAATGGCTCATGGCTTCTCAGAGGTACCAGCAATCGCAGAGCACTTTGCATGCAGTGTGCTGTAGAAGTACCAGCTTCTCCAGTATGTCTCTCCATAAGAACACAAATCCTTCAGAAGAAAACCCGTTAAAGATGGTTTGTACCAACAAATATGCAAAGCTATTTCTATGGGCAGAAAACAAAGTGGGCTCTGAGCAGAGCTGCATCACAAAGAAGTCGGGGCAGTTGATTGCCCCTCAGTCTTCACATCTGTAAAAAAATGTTATTTCCCAGTAGCACACACATAGAGCTGTCTCCTCATAAAACCAAATATTATGGTAGGAAAAATGTCCTTGTCTAGGCCTAAATACTTGGAGAGATGGCAGAAATTTGTAGCTAGTAATTCTTTCTAAAACAGGAAGGACACAGGATGGGTCATCCCATATATCTTACGATGGAAGAGATCTTTTGTTCTTTACAGTCAAGGGAAAAATGAGGAAATATCTGTTGAAAGTAAAAACCTCCCCCTGGAACAACTTGAGGGGCCTCCAAAGAGCTCACCAGAGATGTCACCTAACACCTTTTTTTAAAAAGAAACAAACAACACTGAAGCAATGATAGTGAGATTCCTGTATTTTGAAAAGGACAAAAGGGATGTTGGCAGGGAATTCTAGAGCAGTTAAACTTGATCTCAGGCTGGACAAAACAATGAAACAGTTAATCCAGAATTATACTGGAAAAATAAAATCAGAGGCTAAAAATATAGTGGAAAGTAGGTCTTGTTAGGCTGCTACCTTCTCTTTACAGATCTTTCTTTTTTTTAAAAAAAAAAAACAACAAAAAAAACCAAAACACAGGATGACACATCTGGTAGGTAAAGAAAGCAGTGCTAGTGCAGCACACCTGGACGTCCATAGCAAGGCTGCAGCCATAGCCAGTTTAGGTGTCGTTTCACACCCAGTGTGCAGGTTCTAACACATTCCTGGCCCACAAACCACCCTCCTGTCCCTGTTCAGTACATGCAACAAGCTTCAGCCCCAGATGTACTCTGTGTATAGCAAAGAAGCAGAGGGAATGAAGGTGGCAGTAGTGGCAGCCTGATGACAGTGGCATCCTGGCTGCAGGGGTAGGGTACGGGGAGCTGGACATGCTGCTTTCACTCAGTCGGCCCAGTGCCCTCTGCTCTGCACATCTTGGAGCCAGGGCAAGCTCTGGGCTGGGCTGCATGGGAAAGGGACACAGACCTCTGCCCAAGGACTGACAGGCATGAACGGCAGGGAGATCCATGTCCCCATGGAAGGAGAAGAATAGAGCTGGGGGTGACAAGCCCTGTTCCTGGTTACAGGCAGGCTGCAGCCCCTGTCTCTGGAGAAACCAGTGCCATGAGGAGCTTGGGGCAGCGCAAGCCAGAACAGGCATCTGGGCAGGGTACGGAGACATGCCATGGTCTGGGCCAATGAAAACAATGAGCAAAATTTTCAGGAACCAGTCTTTGCCACAGTCACCTTCTCATGAGGAAAGGAACATGAAGGACAACATTCTTTGGCTCAAACTTCCTTCTGTGACATCTCAAGTAACAAATGTACGCTGTGAGCAACCCATAGGGCATGCAATCTATGGATTAAAAACTGGCTCCCCATTTGAGATTCAAGAGCGATTGCCAATGGTAAAATAGCACTAAACAGAGACGTTAGCAGGTGCATGCTTTGGCCCACTGCAATTCCAACTCATTGTTGGTATAGGTACAACACACAGATGGGTGAGATGAGAAAAAACGAGGAAAGCAGCTACACGCAATGACATGACTCACATCATTCTCTATAACCCAGCAATGCACAACCAACACAAAGTACAAAGTGGGTCTGATGCTGCAGGGGATTGTCACAGAGGTAGTCTTGGGGGTCCCAGGCACAACATGAGCTCTCATGTAACCATTGGATCTACAACATGGGAAAAATTAAGAGCAGTATGTAAGCCTCTCGCATGCATCAATAAGGCGGTTACTAGATCCCTTGCCCCCAGCAGCTGCAAGCTTTTTGTGCCCTTGATTACTCAAGACTGAGAGGATGTACTTACCATGGTAAAGCACCTGAGAGCAGGGTGCCAGTCTTGCAGGCAGAACTGTAAGGAGATCCAGAGCCAAAAAGTTGAAGTCGATGGGTTCAGCTTCAGAATACTGCCATACTGCCTCCTCACGGCAAGGGGAATTATACACCAGCCATCACTGTGGATTGCGCCTGTTTACACGAGATGAGTTACAGCATGGAATTGTCTTCAAACACTGCTTTACCAACCCTTGCAGATGTTCTGGAAGAAATTCTGTTGCAGGAATTTATTTTCACCCTGAGGAGAACACACCACCATGGACTACTGAAGCAAGACAAACTGTGTGCATCTGAGAATGTATTAAAAGCCAGATACCTACGGAGGACCTGCAACAGGACTCTGTGGAGATATGGAACAGATCACACACAAGGTCAGCGGAGACATGAGTGGCTCAAAGCTATCCCAGTTGCATCTGTTGTTTCCAATAGCTCAGCTCCCCAAAATCCTGCATGACTATCCTTCAGTAATCTGTCAAGTGTCAAAAGACATGCAGAAACTGTCCCAGAAAATGAAAGGGCGGCTGCTTTCATAAAACCCATTTCTCTTTTACTGAGAGCCACCACAAATTGTTCCCGGTGCAAGTTCTCTTCAGCAGGCAGGCTGAGAGACTGTCTAGCTCTGAGTGCTCCAGTGTTGCTCCATAAAAGCACCGCAAGTCTTACCCTGCAGTAACTGATCACCAGCTCTTTATCACTACAGTTCCTGCTCTGTTTCTCATACTCTTTTTTTTGCTAGGAGGTATTGTCTATTCAGTCCTTGTTGGGTTGTTTTGTGGAGCACTGTGATTAGCACTGAACCAAAATCACCCAACCCTTGTGGACCTTTTTTCCCTTCCTACTATCAGAATGAGATTTCATCTTGATGTTCAGAGCCTGGAGACCCAGAGGTCGGAGGCCACCACACGATCCACTGAGCCACCCAATCCCTAGATCACAATGTTAACAAATCACCATTTATCTTTGTTACTGCAGCAAGTGTCCAAGGCAAAATGGTGCCAAAGATCATATCTGTTGGGATAACCTATTGATTTGTGTCATATTCTGCCCAATCCCTATTTTATTCTTGCTCAGGCAGAGGTCAAGGCAGGTTAAAAATAACTCCTTCAGTCAGAGGTGCAGGACTGAGGAATTTAAAGCCAGCTTGTTCTTCCCAGGGGTGGGGGTTCAAAAGCCTCCAACGCAAGCAACAGGAGCAGTAAGCTACAGCAGCTACAAGCAAGAACTTGCATCAGGGAACTCAAGCCATGGCAGAAGGTCTTGCAGCTTTAACTAAAATACCTTTTTATTTTTTTAATATTTTTTTTAAGAGAGGGAGAATAAATCAGTCATCCTAGTTCATTCAAGCAACTAAGCATTACAAAAGTTTACGTGATGTACATACACAGCAAATGCTTTGAAGTACGAGTGCAGACTGGTGCAGATTCTGTTACAGCGTTCATACTTCCTAGCCAAAGTACACAGACAAACATCAGCATAATCTATTGTCCTTATTCCACAGTAAGTTAAAATTTCGAACTTCATTACAGGAGTAAAAAAAAAAACCCCATCAAAAATACTAGAGTTGAAGTTGTCACTGCTGTTCCTAGTACTAATGTTCACGTGACATTTCTGTCAGAGAATTCTCTAGGTAGATGCAAATGTTTATTTATATTATTTTATCCCATTTGAAAATCTTTTCTACAGGAGTTAAATTGCCAACACTTTAGAGATATTTTGCCTTCCATTAACATTATGCCCTTCAGGAAATTAAATTTTAAACTAATACCATTTCCCTGGCTTTTTCATTAAAGAAACATAATGTACATGCAAGTAGAAAACACTTAGGAGCATCTACATGATCTCCTGAAAATTTTGCCCCATGATGCAAAAGAGGGTCTTACCTTTACACTGGCTTCATTCTCCCACTCTTATATACAGATTAGATGATTAAGAAAGGAACTCAGTTTGTTATTTCATCTTCTGACAACAGTTTCTGACACTTGTACTAAAGCCCAGAAGATTTTAAGGGGGCCCTAACAGGTGGACAAGTCCACTTTTCCTCACCTCACCTTAAATTACATCTGAACATCATCCACCCAGTGCCCACACTACTGCAGGCCTCTGAAGTGTTCTGCAGAAGGAAGGAGATTGCACCAACCTATGCAACCAGGAGGCAGAAATGAGCACTCTGAGTGACAAGAGAGAGAATAAAACCTCCCACCCATTACCAGCTCCTTGCCTGCAGAAGAGGGGATATCATGAACCGTGCAACATATCTTAGAAAAGTCACTCACTTATCCCATCAAATGCCAATAGAATTGCTTCACTTTCCATTTCCCCCTTGGAACTGAAGGGCCAGTGTCTTTTAGGAGCATGCTTTAATCATAGCACTCTGGATGAGAAACGACAAAAGAGCTAACTGCCCTTGTGCCAAAGGAGGGTGGCAAGGATGGTGCAGCACCTCCTTGGGAAGTGAACCAAGCAGAATCCCCCCCCTCTGACAGGACATGGGTATCAATTCCCCAGGTGGCATGTGAAAAATCTCTTTATAGGGAGGTTTACCGAATTACAGTAGTAAAACCACCCAGGCTGAAGTTTTCCTGGGCTCACAGACAGGCACAGGGGGGGCAGGCTGGCTCACTGCACGGAGCCATTTAACCCTTCCTCAGTTCACTGTGACTTTGGCATAGAGGGGGAAGGCAGGTGACAGCAGGTGACAGGGGATACTGGGGCAAAACCTCATCGGCACTACTGAGAAACAGGGACATGTTCATTTCTGCCCTGTCCCAAAACTGACCTGCCCCATGGTTAAGCAGGCTCAGAGATGACTAACCTTGCTGACCATCACAGGTTTCTGTCTGTAACAACCAACAGATGGAAGAGCCAAAGGGCAGTTTAAGTCCCAGCAGTACTATGCTCACTTATATAATATATGCTCCCAAGTCATCTCCTCCCCTACCACATTCCTTCACTGGTCATTTCTGGAGTGGCAAGGCAGAGCTCAGCGCTGGGCTGAGTTACAAGAGTTAAGCAGCTGTGGCTGCCCACGTACAGGTTAAAGAGGAGACCACCAGCACCGGCAGGAGGAAGAGCAGCCAGGGGCAGGAGGCAGCAGAGACCTGGCAAAGCACTCTGCTCTGTTCTCTCTCTCCTGCGGTTCTGCGGGCGATTACTCCGGAGCACCCAGCCATACCAAAATCAATAAACAATTTCTACGCAGCCCAGGGAACTTTGCCACACTTAATAAAAGTCTCCAGTCACAGTTATGGCTTCATTTCAGCTTAACGTCTTCTTTAACTGTCCCTTCTTTTCAAGATCAATTAGAGGCACGTGCAAAGAGAATAAAAAAACAAAACAAAACAGAACAAAACAACAAGGGAAAAACCTAGAAAGCAAGGTCATACGAAGCAGTCCATCTCTCTCCCTTTCCTCACCTCTCTCCTGAGGTGAACATGGAAATACAGGGACTGACAGGTAACACACTGGGACACCTTGCTTACACGTGTTTATTGCAGCCTTTGATTCTGGGCACAGATCAGCAAGAGACCAGCCTTATTTAGGAGAGCTGGACTATTCCATAAGATGCAGTTGAGCCTGTAGAAGACACCTTTGCTCCCTGCAATTTCAGTGCAAATTTAGCACCCCTGAAAAATAATACAAAGGGTTAAAGTCTACCGATCCTCAAAAAGGATACATCACACGCACCCTTACATAGGTCTTCATCTGGTGCGGGGATGATCCAGTCTCACTGTTCCAAGCATGCCTTGGCTTCTGACAAGACACCCAGAACCCTGCCACTGAATCATCCTCTATATTCCAGTGACTTACAAGAGGAAAGGGGTAATGAAGTTACCCTACTTCATCAGCGTTTTGTTCCATCAATAGCAAATGGAGGCAAACAGTTTGTGGTCTCTCCTCTCACTTTGCACATTGAGGAGCTAATATTGCTTTGATGCTCCGTATTAAGGTTGAAAGTATTACAAAGGTTGACTGTGGGTTTTTGGTAACTTGTCTGAAATAGCTGGTTCTGCACCTGGGACATCTGCTCTTGAACAAAATCTATGACAGTCACTTTGCTCAGGGCCTGGCCCATATACCAGACCTTCAGTCCTTACAAGGCCTCTGGAGTTCACACACTTCCTCAGATAGAACCCACAGTCTGCCCTAGCTGAGCTGAGCCCATAGGCCACCACGGTTATTACAGACAGTAACAGCTGAGCCAACTCCTTCATTGTTTTGCAATGTTTTAGACCAATGGAAATTAGGATTTGACAGCTCCGTGCCCCTGATGCCACCACCGCCATTGTATATTGCCAACTGTATAATGGAAACAGACTGAAATTATTACAGCTCCTCAGTTCTTCTCGCTGCTGCAGGAATCAGAAGGGAAGATCTGCTTTGCGTTCATGCTGTCAGACAGCACGGAGTCACCAGAGAGCAGCCCTGGGTAAACAGCAACTGTCGGGACTGACCCGTCCAGGGGAGACACCGCTGAACTGCTGCCACTTGGCAGCACTGGCCCAGGAAATCCTATTCCCACAGGTAACAGTTTGGCCTCTTAGATTGTTCTTGGAGAAATGGATCCTCCCACTGGAAGTACAGCTTTGAAGCGTAAAGCATGGGCACTGCAGGATGGGACAACACCTCCACCATGGCTCTGTCACCAGCAAAACGTCTCCCCAACCTAGACCTCAAATCTGTAGTGCATCTATAATGAGCCTGGGTCTCCTCTTGTGTCTCCTTCACCAGACAAAAAAAGAGCAGAAGGGAGGAAGTTTGGGGACAGGCAGACACCACTCTCTAGCTGGCTCTCACTGCTTTGGTAGGGCACACAGAGAACTAAACGCAGGCACAGAGTCAGCAGGGCAGTCTAGCTTTTGAAATTAAAAATCCAAAGAAGGTGGACAATAGGGCAATTATAGGGAACAAAAGCTCATTCAGCCTTCAATCTAAATCATGTTTCTCTGACAACACCTCCAAAGTGTGGGCTCTGCTCCCCAGCTAGATCCCTATTCAAAACAAATCTATCTCCTATCTTGGTTCCTCTTCTTTCTGCCTATACGTGCCTTCATACATGTATCTTCCCTGATGTCTTTCAATGTGCCTTAGCTGGTATCCCAAGGTGCCCTGGCTCCGGTCCTGAAAATTACGGACAATTAATTCAGCATTCAACAGTTCACCAGTCTCTCTTTTTTGCCATTTTATTTCACACTGATGTCATCGCGGATCGTGTATCATCCTGCCCTTCCTCTCCTTTACTACTTGTGGCCTACACCCACATCTTTCTCTATTTGAACAGCACGTTCTCTGGACAGTAAGTTCTCTTATTAGTAGTCTGCAAAACCTCAGGGTCTGCTTGACTTCGGTATTGACCAGAACCTTCTAGGGACTACAGTAGTAGAGAAAGTGATGAAAGACTGAGTTTATAATGATCCCACAGGCTAGAGCAGTTGCTCAGGGCATCACCTTGGTCCATGGATTGCTTTACTGAAGGTAATTCTTACGTCTCCCAGATAGAAGTACTACTTTTCCAGGAGGCCACCCAGTGCCTTTTCTTGACATGAACTTTGCTGAAGGAATTTAAAGCTCTTCAGCTTTTCAGACACCACTCACAGGACACTGCAGATTTTTCAGCTCACTCACACCATGACAACTCTAAAATAACCCAAGTATGCATCAGATGGAGTGAAGCATTTCGAAGCAGGTTATGCAAACCTGTGCCTGGTTATACCCTCATAATTTGAGGCCTCTCAGGGAACATTGAGATCACCAATATATTAAAGAATACATCCGAAACTAATAGGGTGTTAAATATTTCCAATTCAGAAGAGCCTACGTGGCTGGGAGGAGACAGCTCCAGTAAAAGACTGTACACTGCTGCATCACAAGCCTTCAGCAAGAGCAATGAGTTTCTCGCTTGCAATATTTTACAGACTGTTTGAGGCTAAAGAAAATCTGCCTTTGTTGTTTAAATGCACAATATCTCAGTGATACCCTGTGACAGAGAGTTAGCCGTCATCATCTTTAATATTTAATCTTGCACCGTGGTTCTACCGCCTGTGTGAGTGGGTACACAGCAAGGCCTAGAAACTGCAACCTACAACAGAATGCAGTGACAACCACCACACCTGTAAAATAACGGAAAAGTACCGTTTGAGGAGCTCCTGGTTTGGTTGGGAGCATTTGGAGGAAGAGAAGGGGGCTAGACGGAATAGACTTGGAGGCCAAATAACGAAGGCTCTAAATCAGTCATTGCATGTAGCCAATAAAAACTTCACTTGAAACAAAAGAATTAAATGAAAGTATCACTGGGACAAAGGTGACTGGAGGGATGACATCTTGTAAACCATCTGCTGGCTGGAGTCAGAAGAGAACTTTCTCCTCTGCTAACATGTTACTACACGTTTATTACACATCCCATTTGTATCTACCTGGAAAGCACCAGTAAAAAGCAAAGCAATCTCCTAGGCTGCGACAAAGCAAGCTTTCTATTAATAATCCATAATGCCACCAAGAGAAATCAGGAGGTGCACAGCATTTTCAGAACTGCTCAAGATTCTCACCTGCCCATTTAACCCAGTTTTGTAAGCATACATGACAGGTGCAAGTAAGATGATTTTGTTGCTGTCGTTGTTTTTCCTTAATATCCAAGCACTTGGATGTAGCCAAACAAGGTCAGGAGGTGACCATTAGCATTAACAGTGTCTTGTCCCCATGGAAGCAAAACCACCTTCAGGGACCTGATTCTATGGGGATATAAGAGAGAGATCTTCCAGGAAAAAGGTAAGAAGGCATTAACCACAGGCTGTATAAGAACATTGTTCAACAATGAGACCTATGATGGCTGAAGCACTTTTTCTTGTTTGGAATAAGCAAGCACCTTATACAGAAGCTTCCTCCTATTATACTTCCTGAACACTTGATGGTTTCCATATTCAATACAAAACCTGTCTCCATGCTGAGCAACCAAGGGTCCTTATCTAGGGATGGGAATGGGGACCTAGTAGGATGCAGAAATGAAGCTGGATCATGTAGCCAAACCGAATAACACCCAGTTCATAATGACCTGTCATAATCATCTGCCAGGATATGGGAAATGGGCCAAATGGTTTTCCAAAGGGAGACACATGTTGGAGGAGGAATGGTTAAAAAAAACAGACTAAGGCTAAGGTTCTGAGCACTGCATTGCATGCCCCGGATACAAGAGGGAAGTGGAGGGGCAGCTGAGAAATAGGTCCCTTTTCCCTGATCCCTCTACTGCTGGCAAGGCTATTATTTTATTCAGGAAAAACAGAGCACTAGAAGGGTGTGGAAGAGAAAACATCACAGCTCTTCTTCTCCCTGCCAAGGTGACAGCCCTAAGGGCCCAACAAGGTGACATATCTGCTTGTCTTACTCTTTCAAGGATCACTTCAGCTGTGGCATTGTACTGCACCCTCCTATCGAACTGGGATCATCTCCAGTGGCACTTATGCTTCAGTTGAGAGGAGGAAGGATTTAATACAGGAATGCCCTGATGCTAATGCCTTGCCAGAGGTGCATGAAACACTCCAGGTTGCCAAGAGGCCTGACAAATATACAGTTCTTTGGGACAAGGTCTTTTGTCCTCTTTATGGGCTGATGCACTCTCGCAACTGGAAGTGGAACTGATAACCAGCAATACAGGTCACTGCAGCACCTGAAAATAAGACCATCCTGCCCTTTAAATCAACCTGCTTTAGTGCTTTCCCAGATGAAAAAATATAGTCAAATGTCATGCTCTTTCCTCAAATCCAGACCCCACAAACCCCAGGAGCAGACAGTGACTGCACTTCTATATCTGAGGATTATTCAGCACAGCCCACCTCTGCCTTGGGTGGTAACAGCACTGCTTGGATCGTCTCCCCACAAGCACAAGAGGGCTGGAGGGTCAGACCCTCTCTTCAGCTGTGGAGGAACACAACCCCTGCATCTGCATGCAGGCACGCAGAGCTCACACAGCGCTGAAGCACCAGCGCTGCCCTCAGGGTGTGCATGGCCTGGCTCCCCTGCACAGAGACCTTTCCAGATCTGAGTGCACCCCTCAATCCATCAGGCCTATTTGGGGCTTCTTCTCCCCTCCCCCCACACCCACCCCCCTTTTAAAATGTCAGTTCTTTCTCTTCTGGCTTCACAGAATCCTTCAGAACTCCAGCATCCTTTGGCATTCCCTATCTGGCAAATTTTCATCCACCTTACCTACTAAAAGCAGACAAGAAGAACAAAACATCTGTGCTGTACAGGGCAGATGGATTTGTAAAGCTAGACAGTGCAGGGCAAGTGGAGAGTTGCTTGTTGATATGACAGTGAACTTGAGGGTGGGCTCAAGAGACAAAAAGGTGAGAAAAAAGTTACCCCTGCATTGCCTGGTGTCCCTCATTCCTTCTGGGACAAGTTTGTCACTCTGATGAAATTCCCACTTGGCCATCTTGTCCTTCTTTAGTGATTCAACTGCTTAGCAAGCGTCCCCTCAGCAAACCCTCCGCCTCTTTTGCAAGCGGCAGCCTGCTGTAGAAGGGAGCCACTTTACCAGGCAATAACACCTGGTGGAGAGAAAATTCCTGTAAGCAGATTCCTTGTGACTGAAGCAGCAACCTTGACCAGTCACTTCAGATCCCCATTACATCCATAATGATACTGTCTCCACCTTTCCCTTCCCCCCAGCATGAAAGATGAGTGGTTGTGTGGAACGAGTCCCCGAGCTGTGATGGGAATCCGTCTCGCTTGGCTGCAAAAAATATATATATCCTGGTATGGCTGTGATGAATCCTTTCATTATTCATCTGCAATTGCCCTGCTACTGCTGCTGTTCCGTTCTCACTCTCTCTCTTTCTTTTATAAATAAAAATGGAAACAGATTAATGACAAATGTTGACAGAGATTGCTTTTAAACAGCCACACCTGAACGTGGGCTATGGGGGAGGAGCAGTGGCAGAGCAGCAACAGAGAGATGGGAAGACCAGGAAAGACTATAAAGAGATGGGAAAAGATGAAGATGCTCTCTCCAACTGGGCTAGACAAGCAGTGACTGGAGCAAGGTATCTTTCTGGTGGTCAATTTGCTCCAAGAAACAAGCTCTGGATTAACAGAACTATGTATCCAAAATATTTGAAATAACTACCAGTAATCAGTTGTGCTGTCAAAGATACTCTGGAGCAAAGTTTGTTGAGACTCCAGCAGAATATTCACAGGACAAAATGGCAACACACAGCGGGGCAGCTACACATCCCCAGTGATGAACACATAGTACCTGATAATGCTGTTAATCCCCCTCTACTCCTGGTGACCAGCGAACATCAAGGCTCTAGCTGGTGCAACTGTCAAAGCAATTTGTAGTTTGGGAATGTGGCTCAGATGGGCAAAGACAGTCT
Organism: Microhierax caerulescens; assembly: GCA_035590215.1. NCBI lineage: Eukaryota > Metazoa > Chordata > Aves > Falconiformes > Falconidae > Microhierax > Microhierax caerulescens. The sequence goes on along the minus strand of JAVJGJ010000060.1, from coordinate 64,794,860 downwards.
GTGACCAGTCGTGCCACAGGCTGACACAGCGAGTGCATCCGACAGCGGCAAACCTGGCCTCACGACACCCTTCCCTATCCCTTCCCACTGCATGAAGAAACACAACAAGCCTCTTACTCAAGCAGCACCCCAGGAAGCTGTATTATTTACTCCTCTTTAATGGTTCATCCCTTATTGAAGAAAGGACAGGAGTGGGAGAGGAGAGGCAGAGGTGATATCCAAGTCTAAGAGAAAGAAAAATGGACTCACTTCGGATTTACTTCTGATCTTAAAAGAACCCGTTGCAGCCACTCGGAGCTGGGCTGCAGGAGACTGAGAGCTTTTAAGGTGCTGACCTCTCATAATCAAACTATACCTGTCTCTTGTAGCTCCTGACACATTTTCTTCTGAGCCAAACTTCAAGTTCTCATTGCACAAACAGGTGAAAGACCTGACTTCCAAAATGGCCAACTCAGACTGCTCGGTGTGCCACGCGCTGCTGCAGCATCACAGAGAGGGGCAGCGAGCTGCAGCTATCGCACCTGCCTGAGTATTTAGCCCAGATGTTGCATCTTAGACCTTCAATGTGCTGTGTAAACCCTGCACATTGGAATAAGTCTCCTCTCCCCCATGGGAGGCCTGAAGCCACTCTCTTGTCCTTCACACCTACTGATGCCCTTTAAACCATCTGGGGGTCCGGAGATGACATTAATTTTTTTCCTCCATTCTTCCCTCTGCTTTTAATGTCTTCCTCCTCCTCCACAGACAGCTTGAGTTCTGTAATCACTTCTCTATGTACCTCTACCCCTGTGGTGATCTTCAGTGGCTGTGGTCTCCTCCTCCTCCTCCTCTAGGTCCCATGCTTCCTACCTCAAGCACCACCTATCCAGCTGAAGATACTGCGTCTGCTAAAAACACCCTCTACCAAACCATATCCAAGGCTATCTCACCTTCCTGCCATCACTTACACCTCCTAGCTTAAGTCCTCACTCCCATCAAAGTGTTTGGCACCACCTTTGAGGGCAGAGATGTGCATGGACTCATTGCCGCTTGCTCCTTGCCAGCCTCCCACTTAACTAAACCCATTTTCATCCTTCCCTCAGAACTGCTCCTGCTCTGCTGGTGCCAAGCCACCCTCCTGTCCTCCTGAAAGCACACTGCTCCTTGGACTCCTTTCAACAGCAGCTAATGCAAGACATTACAGCACAGAAGCCTGCGCCAACATCCAGTGCGTAAACAAAGGCCGGATACACGAGAGGAGAGAAGGCACCGTCAGCATTTAATGACAAACACTAATTGCAAACAGGGGGATGGAGTTCTCCATCCCTGTTCTCTCAGCAGCCAAAAGCCATCTGAGCCAGGAGATGCAGCCATTCACAAACCAGGATCCATTACTGGCTGAATGGCCCCCTGCTCAGTGTCTGACTGACTGCCACCAGCCTGCTCGGTGCCTGATCCACTGAATGGACAGACAGCCTCTTGGAGCTTTAGTTTGTACCCCACCAGTGCGGGGACACAGAAATGTAAGGCCTTTAGGGAGGCAATTTCAAAAGCCTTTCAGGCCTGCCACAGAGTTGCCCTGTAACCCTTACAAAGTTTTAACTTCTCTCTGTGCCTCTTGTTTTTCTGAGAAAATTGCGTTATATCCCATCCCAGAGGGCTGTGGAACATGCTGTTTGTGGGCCTCAACATTTCAGTACTTCCACAGAAACCTGTGGCAAAGGACAGATGGCTTTTTTAGTAACATTCTCATTCACCAGAAAGGCTGGTTCTCATCGTGTGCAACATGGCGCAGAGATACTCAGTATTGTCCATCATTTTGCCCCATCATTCGTTACACCTTTGTTTGTTAACAAACAAACCAGCCCCCTTAAGAGAAGAGATCCACACGAGGCACTTTGGGTTCTCTAGGTCAGGGAAGATCCCCTTTTTAGGAAACATATATGGTTATGCCACAGGAAATGTCCCTTCTCACCTCAGCTAAAGATGGTATCAAAATCTCTAAGGAGCACCCGGGAGAAGAGAAGCACACAGTTCGTGGTGAGGCAGCTCCACGTGGCTTTAAAACCCTTCAAAGCATCTCTTTCAGCCTTGGACTTCGTGGAGTTCCTACAAGCTGCTGAATCCTTGGAGAGCATGGGGTGATGGGCACAGGCCTGTAAGCGATTGAGCTGAAGTTAAAACCTTGGTGCTGCCACCTGGGCAAGTGTCACCGTTCAACCATTTCTCCCCAGGACTTTCTCCCAGCCCACCCATCACCCCAGTTCTACCTTCAAGCCTTGGGCTGCCTCTGGCGCTCCTCACACATGTTGAGTCAGGTTAACTGATTAAACCAGCAGAAATCAAGTCATTTTTTTGCAATTAAGGGGTTGATGTGACTCAAAGCAATCCAAGGAGTGAAAGGTAAGCAGCAGGAGCTTACAGCCAGGTAGGGGGAGGGAATGGGGTGGAGATGGAAGGAGAAGGCTTCCCCTTTCAGCAGAGATGCAGTTTACCTCACCTCATGGCCTTGCACCCCGTATTTCCAACAAAGAAAGTAACATCCCTAAAATTTCAGTCAATTGCAAAGACTTTGTACAGTGCTTTAGGATGTATTTGGGTAAAAAAAAATAGTAGTAGCAAAATGGAAGGCCAACACCCTTCCAAATTCCTACAAGCTATAGGGTTTCAGCTCCCACAGACACTCAAGGTGATGCTGGAAACCCTTTGAGTGCATTGCAGCTGACCCTACTGTCCCAATCTATCCAGCTACATTTGTGACCCATCCTGCTCCAGTCCTCACCGTACTTCTCAGTTGATTTTAACCTACACAGCCCTTGAGGGTTCAGAGTCTCAGTCCCCCCAGTACCCACCCCTCTCCTCAGGCTCTGGGGCCAGTAGTTGTGTAGTTACTTGTATAGTTACTTAGGACAGCCACATGAGAGATGTTCAGCTGTTGTTTTGCCTTGGAAACTTTATTAGCTTTGATGCTAATTGTTGTTTTCCAAAGCAACACCCTGCATTAACCCACGTGAAGTTTTAGCCCTCCTGACATGGAGCAGATTTGAACTCTGTGGGAAGACAGAAGATCTGGAGTCTATTGACCTTCATTCCCCATCACAAAGTCCAGCTTTCACTCAAATTTACGTTTAAGGAGATGACATGAAGCGCCTAAGCAATAGGGTATAGCATTCATATGGATATCAACCTCCGGAGCAAAGGCCCAGCCCAGCCTGTCCCTTTTTCCTCCTTTATCCTGCCCCTTGTGTCTCAGAGCTTTGCCCCTTTGCCCTTGCTCTGACTCTCTCCTGATCCTCCCATCAGGTGACAATTTGAATTTTAAAGCCATTTACACTCCAAAAGGTGCATAATCAGATTTTTATCCTGTACTTTTCTGATGTGACTTTTTTATTATGACATCAAGTACTGACCCATAATAAGGATGTAAATGCCCACTTTAATGTCCATTACCAGTATCTGCAGATGCATATAAAATTATAGTATCATCACATAACTACATATTAACCTCTTGAGCTCCATGACAGACAAACTCTCCAGGGAACACTGTATTCCAATTTTCAATTACCAGCAGTAGTTCAGTGACAAGCAGTAGAAGTTGTACTCATCCATATCCTAAACACTCAAGGTACTTGCAGAATGATAGAGGGGACAGTAGTCACATCCTGAATACACCAGTTCTGGTGCTTCCAGTTGCCAGCTTCTTATGACAAGCATTTGGGTCCTTTCCAGGAATAAATACACAATTACATTTATGTATACGTACAGGTGGGATGTAGCTTACCCGAAAGAAATTTGTGGTTTTCAGCAAAGTTGTTTCTGAGTCACATGGTAGTGCATGATCATCACTTTACCCGCAGCCATTAGCAGAGAGAACATAAGGTGTACAGCAACACACCACGTCGCATCTTTTATGCTTCTGTTGAGCAAACAATGCATTTTTTCTCAGAAAATGCCCAATTAGCACAGGTGTAAAGATGCAACATGTGAGCAGGGAATGATGTGGTCCACAGTACTTTATTACATGGATAAGGGTACCACAACTGCAGCTACCTGCCCAATCTCAAGATGGTATTTGTAGAAACTGAAATACTCTGATTTTCATCTTTCAGATTAATGGCACTGTTTACACCAGAATTGGGTATTCAGCTGCAAACAGAGCCTGCCAACCCACATCCGACACAAGAATCCTACAAAAACCTGGAAAGGGAGATTTGTTTGTGGGGTTTTGGGTTGTTTTTTTTTTTTGAGGGGCGTGGTTTTGTTGGTTGTTTGGGGTTTCTTTTTGTTGTTTCATGTGTGGTGTTTTTTTTAAGATGCACTGATTTTCTTAGAAGATCTAAACCTGAGAATCAATGGAGACAACAGAACAAAATACAGGATAAAAAAGAAGACAAAAGTTAATACCATTTTTCTTTGTACCTTTCCCCTCTTTCTCATACAGCTCAGTCAGGTGATTGATTCTGGTTCCAAAGAGGGTCTCTGACCCAAGGGCATTCTTCCCAAAATATACACTAAGATTTCTGATATTTTAAAATTCTGCTGAGATGGGCATTAACAGGCAGCCGATTTGTTAAACAGCCACCAGCATTTCTGCACTGTATAGTCATTGCTTTGGAGTTTAAGGAAAAGAATCAGAGGACAACACTTGAAATATCAGTGCAAGATGTGAGTCAATAGTCCTACCATCCTATGGTGTTCAGGTAAAAATACATAAAGTGTAACTGCTCAAGAGCAAGTTTTCACCTACCTATTGTTCCTTCTGGAGTTGTAGGAGACAAGCTACTTCACAGAAGATCCCCTGTGGAACTATGCATTTGGGCTGCTCTTTGAATTCCTTTGGTGTCCAGGAATAACAGACATTTCCAGAGACAAAGCATATTTTAGGCAGCTAAAATATGAAATTAATAGATACCAAAAATTCCTAGCTCAAAAATAAATAATATATACACATATACACACACCTTGTTACAGATAAAAATACTCAAAAGTGAAGAGATGAACTGCCATCCTCATTCATCCCTCTGTGCATGTGCATTACAATAATCCCAAATCAAACATCATCATTTATTTTCTGGGAGAGACTAACTTCATACTGAGCACAGATCACACATCTCTGGAAAGGTGGGGCGAAGAACCGAAGGAGGTTGGGTCTGATGCATTTGCTGCTGAAGACAGAAAGGACAAAGTGGGAAACTGCCAAGGCAAAGTTCTTGTGATGAAAGCAATTACCCACCCACCCTGGAGCGACACCTGCCTGTTGCCATCTCTCTAATATCCAAGAGGCCAGAGAGCGACTTCAGCAACGAGGACCGTGCTCCTCACCTCATCAGTAAATGTGGCTGGATTTGCAGAAGCTCTGAGTCTTCATACCTGCCAAGGAGCTTCGTGGGAAATGCAATTTGAACCTACAAAAAAGTACAAAGCAAGCCATTCCAAATTGCCAGTGCCCAGGTGTCTCACCTTCGGCCACCCCCAATTCAGAGACTTCTGAGTTTTGCTTCGGTCATTCTGACTTAAACTCCCTGTCTATAAAATAAGGGTGACAGTAACATCCAAATTCTCAGAACATAAATAAACTCATTAATATTCTACGCTGCCATAGCAGGAGGTACCCTGAAAACACTAACAAGGAAATTACTTCTTGCCTCTTCAGAGCAGAGCCTGGAAGCTGTGCAGTCAATAAAACTTGAATTCAGCCCAAATGAGGCAAATAAACCCAAACCCCAGCAGCTGTACAGAGTCTCAACCTTCCTACACTGACTGAGGCAGGAACTTCATGTGAAAGGGAGTGGGGGGGAACAGGATGAAACACCCAACCCTCAAGGCCACCAACAAACCACGCAGCTGCCTGACTGCATCGCCCCGTGCATGCAGAAGGGCATCGATTACAGCAACACCAGCCACTTGAATTGTAGCTTTTGTCATGGGAACACAAATTTTCCAGTTTTCCTTTTTTATTGGGTGGGGTGGGTTAAAGAAGGTATTTGTTTAAATGTCTAAATAAATACAGAAACACAGAAGCCTGTGGCTTAGTCTTGCAGCCTACCAGTGTGGTCAGGAGGGTGGGAAACGCCACCTGCCCTGTGGTAGCCCCTGCGCTGCTTGAGTGCGGGGCAATGGCCGCACCTCATGGTACCTCTCCTGGGAATCAAGACCCTGCACTCCCCATTCCCACTCCTTACTGTCTCCACAGTACCTGAAAGGACCAGCAAGGGATAAAAGGCACATGAAAGCTCCCCTCACTGCTCTTGTTTTATATAGGCTTCTCCTCATGTTGACACTGGACAGTCAGGAAAGAAAACATTGGACTCTTCCACTCACCATACAACAGCGTTAGGAGTATCTTTGCCTCCGGCTTTCTCAACATGGGAATGCATGTTTCCCCACGGTGGGAGCCAAACACTTGCAAATTATGTATGGTGAAGCAGGATGAAGAAAATTCCTAAGGCAATGTTGGTGAACCTCTCAGAAAGCTGGTGTCAAAATTACTAAAAAACCATCAGTGCCAGTGCTGGCATTAGTTTAGCAGAACCACTGGCTTGGCATCATTGCCCTTGCAGGCAGTCTGTGAGGAAGCAGCTATGACACCTCTCAAAGTAAGATTTCTCCAACTACATGCGATTTTAAAACTGTGTTTTGCAAATGTGTTTCATCTGCCTAATGGCAGCAAATCCTGACTAAGATCTGCTTCTTCTCATCTTCAGACACCTCCCTGTTGCTCCACCACTAGAAATGAATGAATGAATGAAATTAATGTCCCTTAGCATTTTGAAACTCTAGCCTACGTTTCATTGGAAAACTACTGTCAAGTATTGCTTTACTTCAGTAGAGAACAAAACTTGTACCCCCAAACTTGAAATACCCTTTATTTAGAAGTGAGAAATCCTCCATCAGTCTGTAGAAAGTCTACTTGTATTCATTTGTAGTTTCAGTTGATTCCCTGAGCTAGAAAAGTATGAAGAAAACATGTTCTGAAAACCATCAAAATAGCTAACAGCCACCACAGTCAGCCCTGTTACTGAATTTACCACCAGCTATTCAAACTGAACTGAGAAAATTTGCAGCCCTTGGGTGTAAAATTAAGGACCTGTGAAGAAGAGTAATTCAGCTTTTTCTTTGTTAATAGAAATGCCTCAAATTATCAAATTAAATGCTTCATTACACAGAAAAAAATGCAAGTGTGTGGAAGACTGAACCAGTTCATAATAATTTTTAGGTATCTGACATTTTTGACTGTGGCCCATAGTTGATCACATTTGCCAAATCTGGGCAGTTCCTATAGGAGAATCTATTGTTAAGAGCTCTTTTTGCCTTGCTCCCAACAATCATCTGCACATTTCACCAGAATTTCCCAATTCTCACAGGTGCAGCTTGCAGATGAGAGAGGAAAATCATAACTTTTAGAAAATTGGACATCCCCCCTCCCCTTAATATAGTGTTGAGAACTTGAAGCAATTTCCTGAGGATCTTCACCTTTTTGTTTAAAAGCATTCAATCAATTTTGGATCTATTTTGTTATAATTTATCCCTTGGAACAGTTAATGCAGAGGGAGTCCTGTTTTGTTCCTTCCACAAGTGCGCATAGCTATGAATACTGGGACACAAACATATGCAAAAGAAAATTCAAAGTCCACTGCTCATTTGATCTTTGAAGCCACTGCTACCATGGTAAAAAAGAACGATGCCAACCTATCTTCAAAGGATGTTAGCATTGGCAAAATGAATAGATATCCATTCCATTATCAATTGAGACTGACCTGTCATTTAAACAAAATCCCTTTTGGGACTGGGTAGATCTGGAGGAGTGACTTGGAAGTGAAAGACTACTTAAGAAACTCTGGAATTGTTTCAAATTCCAAACAGGGAGCATCTCACTTGTCTAGAAACTACATCATGACAAACTGGGAAACAAAATCATTGCAAAAACCAAAGAATGGACATGATAGATTACCTCAAATCCTTCACTCAAGTTTGCAATTCAAAGGAAAAAAAGCATAGTAACTCCCTATGGACCTTCACATTACAGTTTATCCTGAAGGAAACGGTCAAGGAAGCATGCAGATTAATGGATATTCCAACACTGTAAATCTCATTAGATGTCAGTGAAACCTCTCTTCTTCCACTCTCAACTCAGTTCACTTTATATCAGATAAAACACTTCTTTCATATATTGATTTATTTCCAGTTTCTATAATCAGAACAGATTCTGCAAGAGCCTCGTTCAGAGAATACACATCATGTTTAAGACAGAAGAATACAAGCAAGAATATTCCTTATTTACATGTCACCCCCAAAATAGAGTCCAGTCGCTTTCAGTTAAGTCTTATGACCACATAAAATATTTGGGACATGCACAGCGTGGCTCTTAAAAGATTTTGAGTAGACCTGTTTGTGAACTATCTCTAGGGAAGCCCTCTGGGACAGGAGGACACTAGAATACAGCTAATGGCAGCTCTGGCTACCTGCCTGGTGTTGCCAAACGTGAGAGAAAATTCAATGGCTTTGGCTGTGCCCAGGGTCTCTGCTCAGGCCAGACCAGTCTCAGCTCGTGGCACTCTTACAAAAGCTCCCAGCAGTGAGGTCTCACATACACCAACCCAGGCAACAAAACCAAACGCTACATTAACACTATGCCCAGGACTTGAGGTCTGAAGCAACAATTCCAACGTGGCACTATTCCACCAATGGACTTTTACATTCATTTTGAAACACAGGTACAGCGCAATGTATTTTTAAAGCTGAAAAAGCTGATCAAGTCATTGCTCCATTACAGTTACAGAATACACTACCAGAAAATTGCTTCCTCCAGTCACATCACCTCCTCTCAGATGACTGCAGAAGAGCTCTTCCACTTAGAGAAACGTGCCATCTGGCTCCTTCAGTGTGATAGTGAAGGCCTACCTACATGCTACCAAAAGGGCACTCCTACAAGGAGCTGTCCTCCTTATATGCCACGAGGCAGAAAAGCAGAAGCTACTGTGATAGTGATTAAGAAAGATATTGCATACTTTTTATTGCATACTTTTTTTGGCAAGTATTCTATCAAAGCAGCCCACTGATGCTCTCCCTTTTTTGTTCCTGATTTCAGTGCAATGTGCAGGCAGTTCACACAGCTGAGCAAATGAACCGAGACAGAGCTGCTGAAGCTGAGTGTGTACACAGGGAACACTAGCCTAGGACAGCAGAACTCCCGCTGCCAGCACAGCACACCAAGAAAGCGGGAATCCTCACCAAGGACACTCTTCAACTGTGTGATCATGTAGGTTCTGGGGATTGCACATTCTTATGTCATTATAATGCAAATAAACTGGCATGCAGAAATGATGCTTCATTTCAGTTGGCACAGATAAATTTCTTCTCACCTCACCTTCCCATGCAAATTTCATGACAATCTTTTGGTAACACCATAAAACTTCCATCACCATGACTTTTCTGTTTGCCAAAACACTTCCCATTTTTCAACAGATCTCTATATTGTAGAAAGTATTCTGTCTTCTCTGAGGTTCTAAACCAGAAGCAACTAGCATTTTATGTAGACTGACCGTCACTATACTATAAAATCAACTATTCAATGTCTTTTAGATGCCTCTGCATTTATTTCAATGGCTTATATTTGGATACAGCATTCCTTCCATAAAGCTGCTGCCTGCAAATTGAAGCCTGAAGATACACAGAAGCTACGCCTTCCCACAGTACTTTATTCCAATAGGTAATCTGTCCTCACTGTTAAAAGCTCACACCCTATTTCTATCTTTAATTCATTTGGCTTTAGCTTCAAGTTTGTTTTTATGGCCATCTGCACAAGACAAGAGATGCTTTAGTACCTAGTATTTCCATAAAGGACTTCCTACCACACAGGCAAGACACCTCCAATCCTCTTCTGATGAAACTAAACAGACTTAACTATTCCAAATTATAAAAAATATCAGTCAAAAATCGCACTGTAATACTCCTAAAGAAAATGCATTTTTGAATTAAAAAAAAAAAAAGATTATTCTTACTTTCTAGGATTTTACGCATTTCAAAGCAGTGGTAAGAACTTTTGATTCAGAGTCAACTGCCTGAATATCACTTTTATGGTAGGGTTACAGCAGTGTTTGGGCAGCAAGGACTAGCATGGTGTTGGGATATATGAGTGTATGAAGCATGAATAGCAATAGGGAAGCAAGTGTTCCTGCTTCTGTAAAAAATACTCTAACTGTAGACACTAGAATTGAATGCAGATGGATGTGGAATACTGGGGATTTTAATGAAACAGCATAATTCAATGAAAAGGTTCAATGAAAAGTTTTACAGTGTGAAGCTTATAAAAATTACTTATATGGGTTAGTGGATTACATAGGACTTGTTGACCGGTTATAGGTAGTTATACATGACAAAGAAGCCTAATTGTTAAGGAAGAATAGGACTTCTCAACCTTGCTGAAAAAAAACATAGCAAGAAACAACGTCAGGATGTTGATATTAGGAAAAACTATTCCAAAAGATGCAAATTCCTTATAAAGAGGGTAATTAATAAGAAAACTGATTACCAAGAAAGATGAATAATCCTTACCTGATGTTTTTAAAGTCAGGTTACATGTCCTTCTAAAAATATAAGTAAATGCAGTGGCAGGATAGATACTATAGCCAAAAGGTTCACAAAAAAGTTTTCTCTAGCCTTGAAGAAAGAGTTTGTAAACCTTTTTGAGACAGGACATGGGGCTAGAAGAATGTAAAAGGGAAGTATCACTGTGTAACTACTTTATCCTTACAGTACCCCACAAGCCTCCAAACCCAGACACTGTGAGAGACAGAGGACCAAGCCAGACAGAACTCTGGGCTGACCCAGTGCAGCCTTTCTTATACTGTTCATCCCATTTCCTTCAGAGGTTACACGGAAAAGAGGGCAGATTTGCCAAAACCTGATCATCCTCATAATAATGACAGCTCTGCTTGAAGACAATGAATACACATAGGGCTCAGCAATACTTTTCCCTATTATCATCTGCAGGTATATATATATTTTGCGTCTCTCTGATACAACAGGCTGTGCCAGTCCATTTTCCACTTTTACCAATTCTTTGAGTAGGTACAAGAATACTCTTTTCCTGGTATGCCAGTTAACACATCTTTGTCAACTCACTGGAGTCACAGAAACAGCCAGGTTTGCAGTTAGGAAATCGGTAAAAGCTAATGACCTAAGATAATCTTGTCTCAGCTTCTGTAGAGCAAGCGGCCCCTTATGCTTTATGCCTTAAGAAGCATTGCTGTAAAGTATTTCTCCCATTTTTGATGGTACAAAACCAGGATGTCTCAAGCACAAAACGCAAACTGAAATAGAACGCAGGGGACAAAGACACAATAATGCAGTATCACAATGGCAACAGAACTTTCTCATCCTTTGATAGTCTCCTAACAGACTATTAAAATACATTTCCTGAACAAAGGCCTGGTAGCGTCCTCCACTTTTGCTTCACTGAAGCGTTCTCTGGTTACAAACCTGTTCCTCAAGACAACAAAGCAAAGTTCTCATCCACTTTACATAATTCCTTTTCAATATCCAGATACACGCATTGCTTTTTGTAGCATCTTCTTTCTTCAGTGCAGAAAGGGTTACAATAAGAGGCACTCAATCACCCTTCGTGCTGCCCTTCCTCCAATTTCCCTTCTCATCCTCTGCCCACTCAGCAGGTCTTTGCAACATCCACAAAGTAACAGTATGAGCTTCCACAGTTGGAAGGACAGCACTAAGAGACTCCATGTCATTATTCAGAAACGCTGGCAAGACACACCTCTGCATACCACAATCATGAAGCTAATCTATCATTCAGTAACTCTAGTCCCAGCCTCTTACGAGTTTCTCTCCACCTACTGTTTTGTTGCCTTCTTCACTCTTTACTGTACCTTACCTTAAAATCATAAATCCATCAGGCCAGAAACTACATAATTTTAATTCACACTTCTCCAATACCTACCAAACTGGGTATTAAGCCTCACTATAGCTCACTGGAACTACTGGAAATGTGCAATATGGGAAATGTGCTCCTTCCAGCTCTCAATTTCTCCTTCACTGAATGTCAATCTTCTCCCTGCACATAAACAAAGCCCTGATTGCAAAAGTATGTTGTTAAAAAGACTGGTCTCGATCATCTATGAAAAACTGTGGCAATTGCATGAGGTCCCCCATCACAGGAAGGGGTATGTATCATGTCACCTCTCTAAAAAAGCAGGAAGGAGGATCCAGGGAATGGCAGGCTGGTCAGCCCTACCTCAGTCCCTTGCAGCTTTATGAAGCAAGTTCTGGAGGCCACTTCCAAGCACCCCAACGACAAGAAGGGCAGAAACAGACAGCCAGATTAAACGAGGGAATATCATGCCTATGAACCTGACTGCCTTCTGTGATGAAATGACAGGCTCTGTGAATGTATAGACAGCAGTGGATGCTGTTTATATTGACTTCAATATGCCCCTTGATGCAGCCTCTCATAGCATCCTTAGAGCCAAATGGGGGAGCTATGGACTGGATGCCACCCAGCAACTAAAGTCAGCGAGAAACCGGCTGAACTGTCAGGCTCAAAGAGTAACAATCAAATGCTTGAAATCTGCATGATGGCCAGTTATGAAAAGCATGCCTCAGAAGAACACTGGAGTCAATACTGTTCAGTGATTATCAGTGATCTGGTGGAAAGAGACAGAACATACTATCAAGAAGATCAGAAATAACGGCATGTTGGGAAGGGGAGCCACTGATACGCTAGAGGGTGGGGACATCACCCACAGGGACCTTGACAGATTGAAGGAATAAAAAGACAGAAACCTCATGATGTTCATTAATAGAACAGACTTTCAGTGGGGAGGGATCTACAATAACCATCTAGTCCAACTGCATGACCACTTCAGGACTGACCAAAATTTAAAGTATATTAGTAAGGGCATTGTCCAAATGCCTCAGTCACTGACAGGCTTGGGGCACCAAGCACCTCTCTAGCAAGCCTGCCTCAGTGTCCACCTACCTTCTCTGTGGAAGTGTTTCCTACTGTCAAGTCTGAACTTGCCCTGGCACAGCTTTGAACCATTCCTATGCAACCTGTCACTGGCTATCAGGGAGGAACAACCAGTACCAACCTCTGCCCCTCCCCTCCTCAGGAAGCTGTAGAGAGCAATAAGGTTGCCCCTTAGTTTCCTTTTCTCCAAACTAGACAAACCCAGAGTCTTTAACCACCCCTCACAGGACATGCCTTCCAGCCCTTTCATCAGCTTTGTTTCCCTCCTCTGGATGCACTCACATACCTTAATATCCTTTTTAAATTCTGGGGCCCAGAACTGCCCACAGTACCCAAGGTGAGGCCACACCAGCAGGATAATCACCTCTTTTGATGAGCTGGTTATGCCGTGCTTGATGCACCGCAGGATGCAGTTTGCCCTCCTGGCTGCCAGGGCACACTGCTGCCTCACACTCAGCCTGCTGTCGACCAGCACCACCAGATCCCTTTCTGCAGGGCTGATCTCCTGCCACTCCTCTCCCAATTTATACTTGTGTCCAGCCTTACCCCACCCCAGGCGCAAAATCCAGCATTTAAATTTTATCCCATTAATTATAGCCCAGTGCTTCAATCTATCTGGATCTCTCTGCAAGGCCTCTAGTCCCTTGAGAGGGTCAACACACCTCCCTGTTTAGTATCATCAGCAGACTTGCTAATGGTGCATTCAATTCCTCACCTTGATCATCAGTAAAAATACTGAACTGTCACTAGAGGAACACCACGGGTGACCAGTTGCCAGCCAGATGCAGCTCCATTCACCACAATCCTTTAAGCCCTACCATTCAGCCAGTTCTTCACCCAGCACACCATGTACCTGCTCATCTCAGCTGGACAACTCATTCAGAAGGATGCTGTGAGGGACAGCATCAAAAGCCTCTACTAAAATCCAGAAAAATGACATCCACCACCTTCCCTCATCCCCTAGGCAGGTGACCTTATCACAGAAGGATATCAGATTTGGGGTTTCCCTTTGTTTACCCACGCTGACTGTGCCTGACGATTGCACTGTCCCTTAAATGCCTTTCAACAGCATCTAGTATGACATTCCCCACAATTTTTCCAGGTACTGAGGTTAAACTAACAGGTCTGTAGTTTCCTGGGTCTTCCCTCACACCCTTCTTGTAACACTGGCTAACTTCCAGTCAGCAAGGACCTTCCCAGACTTCCAAGACATTTGGTAGATAACTGAGAGGGGTCCTGCTGTAATATCCACTAGCTCATTCAGTACTCTGGGATGAATCCCATCCAGTTTCATGGACTTATGAACATTCAGCTGATACAACTGGTCCTTTACAATTTTAGTGTCCACAAATGGAAACTCATTGCTCCCGCCGTCACGGTCCTCCGAATCAGAGGACCAGGCAGCCCAAGGTCTAACAGCATCATCAGATTGAAGCAAAAAAGGCATTGAATGCCTCTACTTTTTCTTCCTCCCAATTTGTCAGGTGACCATCTTCAACAATTATTGGCCCAATGCTTTCCTTAGACCTCCTCTTGCTATTACTGTACTTCTACAAGCCTTTCTTGTTCTCTGACACAACACTGGCCAGTTTCAACTCTAATTAAGTTTTGGCTTAATTTTTAATTCTTCTTCCTCCAGGTATGAACCACAGCTCTGTAATCTCCCTGCAAAGCCTGACCTTGCTTCCACAGATCATACAATTTCTTTTTCTTCCTGAGTTCCAAAAGGAGTTCACTGATCAGCCAAACTGGTCTTCTGTGCTGCTTGCTTGACTTTCAACACAAAGGGATTGCCTGCTCTTACGCTTTGGAAAAATGGTTCTTAAAAACTCACCAGCACTCACGGACCCCTAGCCCTCAAAAGCAGATTTCCACAGCACACTGCTAACCAGCTTGCTATCTAACTTAAAATTAGCTTTCTTGAAATCCAAAGTATCAACCCTGCTGACCATTTTTCTCATTACATAAAAATTTTAAACTCAACCATTTTGTGATCCCTGTGGCAAGACAGCCATCTACCAGCACATCTCCCACAAGTCCTTCTCTACTCACAAATAACAAGTCTAGGAGGGCATCTTTCCTAGCTGGTTCACTGGGTACTCGTGATAAGAAATTATCTTCAACATACTTCAGGAATTTCCCAGACTTGCTTGTCACAGAAGTATGGTATTCCCAGGTGATGTCTGGGGAGTTGAAGTCTCCTATAAGGGCAAGGAGAGAAGACAACTTGAGGGAAGACAAACCTGGAAAAAGACTGGGGAGTCCTGGTGGACAAGAAGTGGAATACGAGTGAGCTGTGTATCTTTGAAGCAATAATCACATACCTGACTGCCTTAGTAGAAGCACAGCTATCAAATCAAGGCATTTTTTTATTCCTTCCTACTCAAAGCAATCCACATCCAAAGCACTGTCCTTCACTGCGAGTACAGCGTGAGTTCTAAGGAATCTGCCTTAGAGGAAAAGAGACAAAACAATGCATCTAGTTCATTCATCTAAGAATGCTGCTGATATTCAAATACGTATCAAGCTACTGAAGTCTAAAGATAAATTTTGATAAATACCCTGGAGTAACAAGATATGTGATTCATTTTGCTTGCCTACCACTCAGGAATCAAATTTGGTTGAAAGCCTGACTGACCTGTAAATGGATTATAACCTAGAAATAGAAAAGAGAGGGCAGCTGCAAGAACTTGAGTCTCCTGACACTTCCAGAAAGTTGCCATGGTGGAAATATGGCTTACCAAGACAGGCCTGCCACAGTTACTCTTCAGCACAGCCACAGGTACATTCAGCATTTAAAGGCAACAAAGACCTCCAATGAGTTTACAACCTAAGTAAAGGCTTAACCAGATGAACAGTGCTACTGACCTCAATAGGAAAACCTGATAAATTATCCTTCTCTGCCCCCAGAGAAAAAGAGTGGCACCCCCACTCCCCACCCCCCAGTGAGTGAGATCATGACTGTTGATTCCCTAACACCTCAAACATCTCTCATAAAAGTTTTAAAACAATCCAGACTGCACAGAAGGAACAGAACTACTCTGAACAATGCTCAGAATGTAGAAAGATATATCAGAATTGGTTTTAAAAACAGGAACGCAGGGGCCAAAATTTAAAATTTTAGCTGAATGATCAGCAATCTAAATCTGCTGAATAGACTTAAACCAAGACAGGCTGTGGAGTGTCCCTCACTAAAAACATGCAATTGCACAAATGCTCTTTTAGGGAACCACTCCCCATCACCGAAACAGCCTGCAAGTTAGGTTACAAAGCTTCCAATCCTAAAATTTATCTGCAGGTTGTCAGGAGAACATGACCACCTTTCCCCTTCACTGTGGTCATGAGTACTAGACAGTCAAGCTACTAGTCTTCAGTTTTACCCTCTATAGTTGTGTTCTAGATTACAGTGCCAAGACTTCCTAAGCTACTTCTTAGGTACCACTGCTCAAAATAACTACAAAATAAAACAATCCAATGACTACTTTAAAACAGGAACACTCCTCTCCTTACAGCTTGTCCTGTAATCCAAACTGACCTCTGTACTCCTTCAGCAAGTTAAAAAGGCTTTCCCTGTTGTAATTAGTTCTAAAATATACCACCACTGGAAAAAAAAATGTTTTGGGAGGAATTGGCAATGACAGGTCTGGCAGTTTGCTCGCTTGTGAAATATAATTTGGATGTCTCCCCAAGAATAAGTAGGTATTAGGGGATCAGCCATGGACAGCATGTCTGTTGTATAACTGTATTTGCCAATCATGATTTAGCGAGTCATTCAATTTTTGTTTTGTGTATGTTATGGCCATTTAACATTTTAATACAGAGGTTAAATATAAATCACTGCTTTATATCCTCACAATCAAACCTGTCCCTCAGCTATCTGATTTAAAAGGGAGAGCAGAACACTGCAAAACCAGTGAAAACATGCAAATTTTGTTAACTACATGAGAGTGCTAATTGCACTTCCACATTCAAAATGAATTTTACAAGCTTAAATGGTCCTGTCTGAAAGCTCCAGCCAGTGAGGAAAGCAAAAGGAGTTCTATGCATACAAACATATCCTATTTTTAAAGGATTTGAAATCGTGAGGCCACCTGTTCCTTGACACATGCTATGCATGTATATATTCTAAAAACATAGCCCAAAATAAGCTCCACACACAGTAATTCAGGAAAAGTAAGTGGAGCGTGATCAAGAATTCAAGAAAAGAGAGGGAAGAAATCACTACCCATATACCATACAGAAGGTAACGGGACCAAGTGGAAGTGCTATGAAGAGAAGAGAATCTCTTTTATGTATGCTGCAGAGTAAAGTACAATCGTGGACAGGTGGGGACACCTCCAGTAGATAGAGCAGACAATAGTTTTTGAAGTGGACAGAAGTGGTCTGATCAATATGTGGAATGCTCTGAACTCAGATGATACTTTAAATGGCATTTTTGTTCAATGGCATGTTGACTTCAATGGCAAGCATCCTTTTGGAATGCTAACAGTCATTTTTTAATTTATACACTGAAAAATGGAAGTTTTGTACATCCTCTACAAATATTCTCGGAGATTGAAGGTCCCAGGTTCCTTTCCAGGACACCAGCTTGCACATTTATGTCCAAGTAGTTCTTCCAAACCCTTATCCAGTAGGAGATTTAGGAAAGCACATGCAATACACAAGAAAGACTAAAGGCATTCAGAACAAGGGACAAGGAAAAGGTCTAATGGACCGTGCTGCCAGTGAGCAGTTGCAACTTCTGAATGGACAAGCATCACATTTGCTTTGCTAGAAGCAACATGATTAGAGTCCTTTAGCACATGGCCTGAAAACATTCTGCTAATACAGAATTCAGGTTCCATGTTTCAACTTGTTTGCATTCCCTCCTTATTCCCCATCCAAAAAGTCCTCCTGGCCTGGAAGAAAGCAGGGGGAGACTTTTGCCTCCCTGAGTGGCAGTGGGACTTTCACCCATAAAATGCCAAATACACAAACAAGCAACATGTCCAGGGGGTGAATAAAGATCTGAAAACCCAAAAGAATCTGTACATGACCCAGCACATATGAGCTGGCATCAGGGAAAGAGATGAATGCATAATAAATACAGCAATAGCAAAAACATTTTTAAAAGCCACTGCAGTCCCAACACTGATTACTTTTTTTTAAACACAGATTCACAAACATGATTTAGGTGTGTGGGGCACGCAGCTCAGTCTGGGTAATGGCACGCATCACACACCAATACTGAAGAAACCACTACTGCCAAACAAGATGTCTGGTGAAGACACACACCAGAGTCAAAGACTTCCAAAATCCAGCAAGCTTTTACAGTTGCAATGCTTCCTTTTGGCTGTATCCAGGGCTCTTCTCTGGTGGCATTTTAAAAAAGTTACTGGAGGCAGCAATAGTAGCTTTCTCGGCTGCTGGTGTTTTCCCTGTCCACTCAGAGTTCTGGGGTCTCAGGGATGGTGTTGCTGGTAGTTCTGACTCTGCTGCATCCATGTGGACAGATAAAGTTGCTGGAATACAAAATTGCAGGAAAAGGGGAACAGAGGAAGACAGTAGGAAAGGGCAATAAAAAAAAAAAAAGTTAGCACAAGTGACTTCATGGCAAACACTTCATATATATGTAATTTCTTATATGACGTTGTTATTTACTAGTTCCTACAAGTTCCCCTGCCAAATTCCTTTGAAATACAGATTCTTGATAGCATTAACACTAATGCCCTAATGATTCTCACATTCAGAACTCATCAAGTTCCCAGTCCACTAACTGGTTCCCTTAGTCAAAGTTCCTGTTGAAAATCAAGAGCTTTAGTGTCCCATACTTAAACTGAATCAATTCATAATCACTCAACTGAAGATACCTTGATCTCTTCACAAAGACTCAATTAACCCCGTATCTGAGAATTTCAAAGTCTCTGAAGGCTTGGCAAATTTCAGATTGCAAAGTTCTGTCAAACAAGAAAATACACCTCTCCTCCTTCCCCAGTAAAGGCAATACCACAAGCCTCCACATACATTCAATAAGGTAAACCAGCATATTATAACAAGAAGCTGCTTGCTAAGCTAGGTTGGAATCCATTTTCATGTTCTCGATACAACCACTGCTTCAAAATGGGACAGGCTATAATTAGCAGGACAGATTTGCACAGCCATAGCTCAACCCAACAGCCACCCAAATTTCCAGATGGATTGTCAGAAACCTAGAGATGTGACAGTTTACTCCCATTCTCAGTATCCTGAATCACTCAATCCTCACAAACATAACAGGGCAGGATTAAAAAAAAAACCAACCAACCAAACCAAACAAACAGTAATTGCCACAGGAGTCTTCAGGGCAACTGGAATTTTTTTGAACAAGTAACTGCTTCAGTACAAAACACATGTCTTTTTCATTGTATTCTCACAACAGATAATAGTTGTTTGTGTGTTTTTATTACAAGTTGTGTCTGCTGCTCTGTAGTGGGTGAAGGATAAAGAGGCTGTAACAAGCCTCAACTAGAGGACTGATTGCTTTGAAGTTTAAATAAAAAGCTGGTTCAATGCTTGAGGTTCCACCTTCAGTAGATCTGGAACCCCAATAATCCTGCCTGTGTACATCCAAAACAGTGAGTCATTCCCATACAACCACAATGGCACAGCTGATACCACAACATTGCATATTTTACCTCTAGCCCATCAACTTCCTCCATCTGAAGGTCATATATGAAAAAAAAAAGTCAAAGCCCTTTAAAATAATAATCACCAATACTACATTATGGGCCCCTTGCTAGCAGCCTCCCCAGTCAGGCTCTCCATCTGCTCATAAAAAGAAAAAAAAAAAAAACAAAGGACTGAACGGGCTTCTTGTTGCTCGGTACCACCATACTATGACAAAGACTGAATGCATCAGCAAAATATAGGAGAGGGAAAATTCACCAAATTATTACTACTCATCAGACTGTTCTCTGATATGCTGTTTCAGAGGTTGCTAAACTAGCGCATTTTAGAAATTATTATTTTTCACAAGCTAAGTGCAAATACATGCCAAGGCAGACAAAATCTATTTATGAAGATTTTTACCCAAGGCTCACTGAGGTACCTCAATAGGATGCCAGTCTACCATGTGCACTGCTACACATAGGGGACCAGATCACATAAACATTAAAAACATCAATGTAAAGCTGGACAACTGTTCACCATTTATTTCACAACCACCTATACTTATGGCCTGATCTGACAAACAAAAGACACGACAGTTCACAAAACCCCTTTCAATCCAGAGAATAACTACCAAAAGAATAACATATTTCTCAGACAATCTCCACTGTGCCACTGGGACATTATTCCACATCTATTGCACTGCAGTGGGAAGTAACTAAACACAAGGAAGGACACTGCCCATGCCTTTTGAAGACCCTAAGTTTTAGATCACTACAAGCTGGAAGGACCTGTATCACTACAGATTTTCTTCCTCCCTAGGTACCAGCTGTTGGTCACTGAATTGAATGAAATTCTGGTCTAATCCAGTACAGCTAGTCTTCCTTCCTTCAGATTTCCTTATTCTACTGCCAGACTACACCAGACAGACTTTTGTTCTTATTTGGTGAAAGCCTCATGCTTTAGGGCTCATACTCTGCTCAACTGTAGCATAGAAAGCACTAACTTTCATTTTCAATCTCTCTCAATATTTATTATGTAAGTTTGCTCAACTTAATTTTGATTACAGTCACTTCCTGAAGTGTAAATGAATTCTGAATTTTCAACCCACTTTTTGTTGCTCTTGACAGCCAGGCCTTTTTCCAAAACGCCATTGTTTAACAGCTATCTCAGTTATGATATTTAGGCCAGAGAGCCTCAAAGGGCAGGACTAAATACCAGAAGTTTAATTCTATAACAATGCAATAGAGACTGAGGCACTTCTGCTACAGTAATGCATGCTTTTTAATGTTCATACAAGGGCCTCTGACAAAAGATGCCTTCCCAGAACCCACAAATACTCACATTCATGAAAGTACATGAGAAGATGTGGAATAAACTTAGTTTGCTTGGCTCCCAAATAAACATCTCCCTAGCTCCCTTCTGTCATTCCTGCAGCTAGAAGGGAGATAGCATCCACATCTCATATGCCTTTTATTAGCATCTTCTGATTTCAGCCAAATTCAACTCAAAACTTTCTGTGGAGGGGGGGGGGGGAGGCGACAGAGGAAGATTTGTAGCTGCATGTTTAAGAAAGAAGCTAAATTCATCACAATGACAGGGGAGAGTGTTGGCAGAGATTTGAGCTATTTATTCTTTTAGGAAAATCCTATAAAGAATGACACGAGGAAGCCTCTATCTGCAGTCTTGTTCATCACACTGGTGAGGAGTCCGATAACAGATGTATGCAGTAGCGTGATTTAGTGCCGGGAGCTGGCCCCTGATGTGTATTAATACAGCGGCAAAGCGGAACGAGCCCCTCTTCATCACTCATCTCTATAAAAGAGGTGGAATCCGAGATGGCCCGATGTTCAGCAGAGCAAGCCCATTTGTTCTGCTGACTGATGGAGCCAGCTCAGGCTGTGTCCTTCACCTCCATGGGGCACTCAGGTTGCAAAAAGAAGATCACTGAAGCAGGACCTGGTCAACAAGTGAGACGAGAGCGGTTGGACTCAGCTAAGGAGCTATTTAAAGGTGAAGAAATCCAGCACTCTGTGTACCTGCAGCCACAGGGACAGGCCTGCATTCCAATTCGCCCATGTTTCATCTTTTGCAGAAGTAAAACACCACAAACATAAAACGCCTCTGTAGTGCGAAAACGAGGCTGCCATGGTTTCTCAGGTGCGGGAGGATCTCAGTATGAGACATTTATTTAGGGGCGTGTAAAAGCATGGCAAGGGAGAAAAATCTGTATCTCATCAATGTCTAACAAGCATAAGAGTTTTCAGTTAACTCTACATTATTGCAGAGTAATCCTATGTATTTGTTTAGGCATTATTAATTCCACAGTCAGATCACATTTGACAGAAATAATACCAGTTTTCTGAAGTTTCCAAGTTACGTGCCAGGTTGTGCTCCAGCTGCAACCAGGAGACTGCTGTAGAAAGTCAGCTAGGACACAGCTTGAGTTACCCAGTCATAAATGTTTCTTTCTGCAAGTCAGTATTGTAACAAACCCTGCCCTACAGCTGTTACATTTGCTGGGGATATTTCTCAACAGGGTCTAAAGAAGAGATCTTTACCATTTCTGACCATTAAAGACCTTGCAGCACTTTTCTCTTGATGGTCAGCACAAGCATCCTTTCCAGATTCCAGTAACTACACTCTCCTTCCTTATCTTGTAATACATATTCTAATTCTCTCTCCCTCATCCCTAAAAACCCAAACAAACAAAAAGAAAAAACAACAAATCAAAACAAGCCCTTTCAAACCTCTGTACTACTTTACAGTGCTGAGTTCCACTCCAGATGCAGATTCAACTCTTTCAAGAAGTGTTCACTACACAATTTGCCTAGTCAGGTAAGTACAATTTACATAATATTCTAAAATATGTAGGCATAGAAATAGAAGCACTCCCTATAGAAAGTGACCAGCAATGCAGTATAGAATACTCTGAGCCATACATAAATGGCCAGGTAGCAGTGAGACACTAGCATTCATACCAAGAAAGCATAGTATCCCAAAACTAAAATTCTGTGGCTACAGATACATGATTTTACTAACCCTCTCACTATAGACATGTTAAACTATCTTAGCATTGGAATACTCAAAAGCCAGGAAACAATCCTAAATAAACAGTCAATAACAGATGACACTTTTGCTGAGCAACAGATTACTAATTTTCTCTTTTTTAATACAGAACAGTCTATAATCCAAATCTGTGGTCTGGAGAGCTAGCACAACTTTCTTCCCTATTTCATTATTCTACTGTCTATCTACCAGCCCAAGGAAGAAACCCAAACTTCATTCCTCCTACTCATCATCAGTTCCTTTGGCCTTCCCCCCTGTTTTCACAGCACCATTTTTCTCCATCATCTTACCCACCACCTTGTTACTGGATTACAACAGGAGTTTTTTAATAAACCAGTTGGAAGAACATGGGTCGCCTGATAGTAGGCAAAGTATTTCAAAAAAGTGTAGGGTGAGAGGCCAGAAAGAAGTCTCCTAAACCCCTCTGTGTTCTGCACGCTAAAACCTTTTCAGATTCTGATGTGTAATCAATCACTTTTCAGAAATACACCGCATGAAAATAAAAGAGCATTTTAATCACTACATCCTCAGATCAAGAAAAAGAAAACTGTGACTATTTTCATCCACAGAAGTAAGACAACGCTCAGGGAACAGGTGGTCTCACCCAGCGATGATACAAAAATTGCCAGGTTTCTGCTCCTGTGAAAGTGTCTAAAAACACCCTGAAAATGGGCACCAGAGCCACCAGCTAATGTCAGCCCAACACTGAAGGAACACACTGTGTATACTGATCACCTCCTTATCACCAGGTACTGCATAACGTACGAATGGTAGACATAACACCTTATGAAGAAACAAGGTTATTACCCACAGTACAGTGAAGCACTGTCCAGTATATTAACTTACCATAGCTGCGTCATCAAAGACTTTTCTAGTAGGCAGCTTTTGATGCTATGCAAAACCACATTCTCTCTCACACATTGCTTTCCTCACACATTTTATTGAATTTCAAATCTAGGTAATGCTATTTTTAACTATTGTGACTCTGGCACTTTGCTCAAGAGGGACACGACTTCAGAAATGCTGGCACACAGATAAATCCAGGTTACCTGATGTTGGGCTGGACATGGAGGCTGCAGCTGGCTTTCTCTTCCTCTTGATGTCCCTTGAACATGGTGGTCCCAGGTGTACATTTGCTTGCCTATACAGAAATTAAAAGAAATTAAACTCTGTTCCATATCACCTTCCTGTAAGACTCTGACCAATCACCCTCCAACTCTCACCTTCCCAACAGCTTCTCAACTAGCAGACAGCACAAATCAAAAGCCTCTCAGGGAATTTTGCTCACATTGTTTGTTAATATACCATTATGCTCCCATTTCTTTTAAGAGCTTACGCATATAAACTGCTCAAATAATAAATATTTCTTTGCCTTTAAAGAATCTGGGTTTGTATCAACTTTCTTTGCGTAAGTAAAGATGTGATCAAGCCATGATATGACACATGTCCTACCCTTACTTCTGTACAAGCATTACCAAATGTCTGCAAGACTGCTCTTTAAAGAAATTCCATATTTGCTCCCTTACTAAGAAATTATTTTGCAACCTATTTAGTAGTGTAGAGTCATCTTAGAACGTACTTATATTCCAAATGTCCATGCATATTGTTGCTACTACAGCAGTAAGTTCATGAAGTGAGGAATGCAAAACTGTCTCATGTATTTTCAAAATTATGATTATCTTATCAAGGTGCTGCGAAAACAGCTGAGTCTGGCTTATGGTAGCACAGCCCTGCTGCACCTGTAAACTGGCTGAAACGCATATCTGTCCTGGTCATATCAACTGTGAAGTCTGAAGCCTACTGATGACCACTTCAGTTAACCATTTGCCAATTAAGAAGAAACCTGTATTATTGGGACTGACTTCAACTGAGCACTCCCCCAAGTTCTAGACATAGGAAGAAGTTTAATTCAGAACAGACAGTCTTGGCAGCAGACCAGAGAACTTTCTCAAATACAATCCATATTGAATACAAATGCATAATTTAGCAATGATGTTGGGTTCAAATCCCTGCTTTGCCTGAGGTAACAGTTTGTTTAGCAAGTTCCTTGGTCACTCTCTGCATCAGAACTGATGGGCAAAATGCAGAACTACAGTGCAGATAAAATCCATTAAAGATTGTGAGGTGCTTCCATGGTGTAAAGATTGGAACCGTATACATTTTGAAGATCGATTAAAAGCTTCCATGTTTTTAAAGCTTGTTATTTTGACTTTTAAAAAAATCCTGAAAGTTTAAAAAACATTTATCAAGTAGTGAAATATTTCTGAGAAAACAAAAGGAAAAGTTTATTGCTTCATGTTTGCACACCAAAAATCTATTTAAAAGAAGTAGCATATTTATAATATAAACAATTTTAGACACTGAATTTATGCAAAACCAAAGTGTGCTGTTGCAGCTATACACAACAGTGTAGGGCACACAGTAAACTTCCTATGCCAGCCAAGACTATAAATTCTTTGAATGCTACTGGGTCTACCTACTTACCTGTAACAAATGCACAACCACAAAATAAGAAACAAATATCTACATTTCTGTCTTCTCAACTAAAATTTAAAAGTTCTACAAGTCTACAAGATCTGTCATCTAAATCTGACATTAAGGAATAGTTCCAAAAAAATTTAAATTGTGCTGTTTCACTGACAGCCAATTTTTCAAATCTGAGTATGTATATTAATATTACCACCAACACAGAAGCCTCCTGAAAATATGAACCAAAGGCTTTCAAAAATACCAGCACACCTATGGACTGCATATTCAAGTCTTGTGTTTGCACACATAAGCGACTAACCTCTAAGTGACTTCGCATATCCTCAAAACTGCTTTTATACATGGTTATGATAGCAGCTATATAGTATTTTAGCATGGTTCTGCTATGTATTCTGAAACATTTAGGCACACATAGCCCAAGGAAAAGATAGTCTCAATCAAGTAGAACTTCAGGTTTTTATTTTGCATCAGTGACACAGTATTAGATTACTAACTAGATGACTACATAATTATATATAATAATCCAACTCATTTTATCACATAATAGTAAGGTACCCTTTTTAATTTTATAAACTTTTATTAAGCCACCATTAAGCAGCTGCTCCTTGGTGGAGAATCACTACAGACTAGGAGAGAAGTATGCACTATCATTTCCAACAGATAGTCATGCAATTTTTCCCAGTTCACAAATGTTACAGCTAGATTTTGAGTAAGAGCTCCTAGCTCTCAGATCCATTCTCAAACCACATCTACCTTTACCTCACAGTTACACAGAGTATAAAAAAAAGAAAACTTACGAATACGAGAATCTCAAAATCCCTTCTTGCAGTGACAGTACAGGCAAATCATACTCCAGCTGAGACTAATAGCAGGAATGCTGCACCTAGCAGCCCTGCCTCCAACACACAAAGGCTCAGAGGTCATAACTTGTCTCTGTAACATGTATTTCATTCAGGTTTATCCCTTATTGATCACCCACACTTCAGTTAGTAAATCAGGAACCTATTGATTACTCACTGGCTCTGACCGACCTGGTGGTAAAAGTGTCAGTTTCAAGTGGCTGGTGCACTTTACTGGCACCATAAATCTGCATACAGGGAACCTCCAGGTGGTAGGTACCTTGGGGGAGAGAGGAGAATGCATGCAGGGATGATAGTCCTCATTAAGACATGGACAGAAAGGATGTCTGAGGTATAATTTATTCAACATGCATTTTTTGGTAGATGCCACCCTTCAATCTAAATTTCTAATCACTAGCTCTCATACAGATGCTATACTGGTAGAACGGAACTGGTGAATCCCAGTTTAACAGCAGACTCCTAGACACATCACCACCAGGGAAGTCAGGTCACGGGTAAGCACAGCACACGACATTGCAGTGGACAGGCTGAACTATACATTGTGAACATCTCACTGACAGGCTGCAACCATGAATTATTTTTTTCTGCCAAAGTTGAATTTTAACAACTCTTCTGAACTGTTTAAAAATGAGTCTGAAGTAGAAGAGAACAAGGCTGAGAGGAAAGGCTGACAGAAAACGCAGGTTTGTGCACTGTCACAAGCCCCTCTGTGAAGAAGTCTGAGGCAGAGCTTTGTGGGATGAAAGGTATGGGCTTAAACTGAGAAACTAGAATGGTGCTTACTCTGTCCTTACCGGCTTTCAATCTCTTCTGCTAGACTTCAATACTTTCTCCAGCATTGCACAAACAGTAATGAGAAAATAATTGCCTGGTTAACTTTTGAACTACGGCTGGTTAATCATAAGAAAAAACCACACAGTCACAATGCTCAGTCACAGTTGGATCTGCTAGGTGACCAGAGAATAATGTGGAAACCTAGTTTACAGTCTACAGAAGACTGAAATTCTAACCTGGGAAGAGAAAAAGCACAACACACCTGGAGAGACAAAGCAGGATCCAAAGTGCATCTGTGCTGATTGCTGCAATATATCCAACTCACACTGCAGCCCCTCACTGCTAGGAGTCAGTGAATGAAAAATTACATACATATAGAAAAAATGGGTTTATGTGAAGAAAAGTCTATAGTGTCTTTCTGACAGTGATTATTTAAAAAAAAAAAAAAAAAATTACAAGCTAAAGGAATTATCCAGGAAATCTGGATTTGTCTCTTGTTCTTAACATAGTACTTAAGGTACCTGATTCTGCATGCAGGTCACACTGGAGAAAAAGTGGGCAAAGCTGAGATTCATTACTGGTTTTAATGTGTCAGAAGTAATGCATCCTTTCTTTTCTTTTCCACATATTTGTTCTATGACTTCATTTATCTATTTATTTTTTTTTAAGGAACTGTAATTGCATACACCAGACTCCTATCTCTGTCCTACAGTTCAAGGTGACCACATGCTGGACTATAAGGTCACTATTTTACAGTTACCACAGGGCTTCAACAGAAAATTAGGACTGGCAGTACAATCTGTGGGAGACAATACAGAGCACATACAGGGCACAAGCAGAAACTGCCCACAAGGAATCTTACTGAACAGCATCAAGCCTAGACTGTGAAGCGATGCCTGCTCTCTCAATATTTGGGGTAAAATACAACTCTATCTCACAATGGAGGTCTCCAAGAAGACCCTACAGAAGTAACTGTGACAGCCTGTGGCTTTCTTGAAGGCAGGAAGCACATCGCACACTTGGGAGTGTATGCCTCTTGCTGTAATCTCCCATCATCCAGCTTTTCTGCTGACAATCTTTATTCTAACCTTATCCTTATAGGAAGCAAAGCACTTGGATTATGTAGTGAAAGTGAGAGGCAGCCATTAATCTACTGTCATATAAACAAGTGATGCTATTATCCTCATGTTAAATTAAATGTTCAGCAGAGATAGCCTTCTAACAAGGATACTGCTACTAAATGCCACACAATGCAGCTGTTGCTGTTGTGACACTATACCCCCAGCAAACACAGGCCAAATAAAAGGCTCTTTCTCTAAGCCCCGAGGTGTTACCTGAGGCTGTTGATGGTGGCTTCACAAAATTAACAGTAAAAGCAGAGTTCTTCCTTCTTTGACTATAGAACCAGCTGGACACTGAAGTCTGATCTGCACATAACACACGTACATCAATACAAGTTCCTCTTCCAATCTGCGCCCAAAGCTCCCATGCATCCACGTGGTTCTTGCTATCATATCACACTGTAGATATTTCCTGTGCATAGCAGTCTCCTCTGCCCTGCTGAGCCTCAAGGGAAAACTTCTAGAGCACATTTTCAGATTCCAAAATCACTAACAGGTCAGCTCACATCTTAAATCACCCAAATCTCACAGGTCTTCATGCAGCAGCAGTCTGTTCCCCAAGTAAGCATTCTAATGATGGAGCAATTCCGTTCCTAAAAGTCTGTGTGTGGCAAATGGAAGTGAACACTTTTTCTTCTAGTTTTCCATGTAACCATTCTAAGCAGAGATGATGCAATCCCATATACTGCATTCTCTATTTTCATACTGAATCACATGATATCTGCGCCAGAAAGAGTCCTAATATTTGCCAGACTTGCCGAGTACACAGATTTGATAATGGCAACATGCTTTACAGGCAAGGAAAGCAATAGCAAGTAAACAAAATTCTGAAGAAAAGGGGAATTTATTTGTCACTCCAGAGAATTAGGATTCACCAAAATGGGAGCATTAGGCCTCAGACAACTGTGTGTGACACTAGGTTGATAGCTGCTGTTCATTGCATGCCTGTCAGAAGAATTCAGTTATATCCCCAACTGGAATATTAGCCAGGCTTTAGCAAAGGAAGACATGAAAGTGCTCCAGCTAAATGGAAAAAAAAGTATTTAAAAAAAAAAAAACAATCTAGGGAGAAAGATGCCTAAAGCAGCTGGCAGCAGAGATTTTTACATAAAGACAATTCCAGGAAGTTGAAGACATGTGGACAGGTCTGGATACTGTCCTGGTCAAGTGGGAAAGCATGAAATTGCGAACATCCGTTCACTCCTTCAGCTGCCTCAGGAAAGGCTTGACATTGCAGGCGATCCCTGTACTTCCATGTGCTCGGTTGAGAGGCAAAAATGTCAGGATCTTGGCACAGATACAGAAGAGAAAGAAAAAGATTTATTTTGACAAGCATATTTCTAGAGCCGGGACTAGAATTAGAGACATTCAGACCTTTTTACTCTAACAGCACCACCAAATCCAGAGTATGAAACAACTGGCAGTTTACTAGGAGATGATCACTCACCCCTTTAGATCTTTAAAACATGTTCCAGGCAAGATGAAGGACTTGCTTCTAAACCCAATTAAACTCTCGGTTTACAGTTAATATTAACTGAGAGGACATGCAGAGCGATTTTCTTCAATTCATCTGTACTGTTCAGAGGTGTCTCCAACACAATTCTTCAAAGCTCCACCTTCAACATCTACTTGCCATCTGAGGTCCACTTTTCCTACAACCTCCAGTGGGAACATTTAAATTCAGTTTTTCACCCATAGCCATATTTTCAAGGCTAGGCAAACAATCAATGGCATTAGGGACAATTTATCTTCTACTTTCCTCTCTTATTCTACCTGCTATTCAAACTCAAACTTAAGGGAAACATTAGCTCTAGGCTCTTCTGAAACTCTTATCCTGCCTCAAGGGAATAACATTCCAACAACCCATAACATCTTCCCACTGATAGAGCCATAGAATAACCAAAATCTAGTAAGATATTCTGCTTGAACCTGTACAAAATCATCTTAAGTAGAAGGAGGTCAAGAAGAAGATTCTGTTCAGACTACTCCTTTCTCTCACAGAAGCAAATGGGCAGAGGGGAAAAAGGGGAAGGATCACTTGGGCTGTCCATGCAAGTCTTTACTTGCTTGCTTTTAAGAGCCTGCATCGTAAAGCCGAAACCTTAACAGACAAGACATGATTAGCAAACGCTTTGTGCTCTTAAAGGAGAGTAATTATAGGCATGTGAAAAAAGGAAGAGATCCCTGAGGTACTCTTCCTTGCATGCCTCCCGAGAGGCAGCAGGGCCATTAAAAATTCCATGATGAAGAGGAAAAACAGCCTGGGAACAGCCAGGAGGCAATACAGCAAATTAATACACCAGCCGTCCCTTGGGAGGACTGCAAGAAAGCAGGAAACTCTCCTCGCTTCACAAAATAAAATTATACCACTAATGATAACAGTCACCACACACACAAAACGGCTTCTAATGATGGGTGTGAAATTCCCAGTGCTGTGCATACACTTTGAATGAAATCTCTTCTCATCACAGACATAAAGCAAGAAAGGTAATCTTGGTAGTGTACAATTTATACAGCCTTTCAAATAAGACTTCCCAAGGAACCCTCCACATAGAACCTCCTCCTTGACACTGAAAAGCCTTTTTTGAATACCCACAACTGTGCTCAGTATTCCAGCCTTCAGCTCTGCTTAAATGAAGCACTGGGTTACCAGTCTTCCAGATGAACTGCACCAAATCCACCACTGAGACAAAGAAAAAAATTCCATGGGAGAGAAAAAAACTCCACCTGGTAACTATACTCCATCGGACACATTCACGACAGCAGAAACTAAGCAGAGAGATAATTTTGCATGGCATGGTGGGCATCAGGTTGAAGAAACTGGATGTCCACAACATCAAGACAGTTTCTTCTCTAATACACTTCACATCATTCTCAAGGGATTACCCTCCCCACCACCACTACCCTTCTGACAAATTTCTGAGAAGAGTTTCTCCAGGATGAGGTGCAAGCTGCTAGGAGCTTAGCAAAGCACAAATACTGGAATTGACTCCATCCATGACAGAAGAGGAAGATGTTAACTAGGGAAATGACTGAACAGCGATTATGGACATCACCTGAACCTCCTGTAAGAAAATTGACTATTAATAGGCTTGGCTCTTGGAGCACCTAAAGACCAGATATTGCCAAAAAACATTTCTGTGAATGAACAATTTCCTTCTGTGCCCTTGGCAGCATCTTTACGTAAAACGAACACCTTAAACTTGAAGAGTCCTTGCCACATACATGAGGCCACATAACACATTCATTGTTTCCTTATATCATTCTCCTATAAAGACTCTTAGCAGACTAAAATAGCAACTACTTTCTCAAACTACAGGCACTTAAAAACACAGCCACCTCTGGGATAGGTGGCTTCTGCCAACATTCTGTAACAATTCACCAAGAAATGTATTTGCCAGGACACCAGTCACCTGTTCACTTGAGGAAGGAACCAAGCATATATTCACTGATTAACTAGACTACATATTCAGCAAAACCAAGCAAACATGATCCCTCCAGATTTAGAAATTCCTTGCCATACCCAGTAGCTTTGGAAAGGATCTTCAATGATCATGATAAAGGTAGAGACTTTGCCTTGTTTGAATTTGTGAGCAGGATTCGTCTAGCTCTGCTTTCCAGAAGGCAAACTTCTGCAGAGCACTAAGTAAAACACTTGAGGCACAAGAAAGTTTATCCTAGATGTAAATGGAGAGACCAATCAATCTTCTTGCTTCACGGGCACAAAACATCCCCAGAGTGGGGCAAAAGCACAGAAAGGAACCAATTTGCTGATGCCCAATCTTCTGAATTCTTTTTATTCTCACCCAGTTTAATGTTTAAGAGCTTCCTCCCTCCCCCTTTCCAGCTTTAACATGCTGGCTACAGCAGCATGAGGTCATGGTGCGACATCACAAAATTCCCTGCAGAAGCCAGTGGGAGGAGAGGCTTTGTTGGGTGCGTGCCAAGCTTTCGTTGAGACACATACAACCTCAGTACATTTTTCATGCTCTATTTGCTAATTAACAAGGGAAAGAAAGCCATGAAGCTGATAGTCCAGACGTTTCTTTCAGATTTGGTCCTCTGTACAAGCACATAAGCAAAATTGTGTCCCAAGCAAGTCTTTGTCTCCTTGCACAGGAAAAGCGCTCAAGGGCACCTTACCTTTAGATAGTCACCTGCGGCAAAGAACAGGAGTCACCTCCAAGGCCAACACTTGAATTTAATTTAGGATTAGTCAGCAGAAGGTGCCTGAATAGCATATTAACCCCAACTACGCAGACTCAAAATATACCTCAACATTTGGCCAGACCAGATCTACATTTCAGCTATAGCAACAGAGAAAGATATCAAGCCATTAGAGGTCACCTCAGGTGAGTTCTCAATCTGCACAGAGGGTCTATTTTAGGCACCCAGGATAACAAAATGTCTCAGCATGTCACCCATACAAGCTTGTCAGCGCTTTCCCTCTCATCTTGTTCAGATTTTAATAGTGGGCAACAATACTATGCCCATTTGTACCTATACAACAGACCCGCAGCAACTCACTGCACAATCCAGAACAGATCACATTTACTTCTAAAAGCACAGTATGTTCTGCCTGTCTGTCATATACTCTTTCATATACTCAGTGTATTGAGAGTCTCAAATAATCTGCATTTTTTTGTCTGTATGCTTTGTGCTAAGTTTGTACACAGGCCTCCTAAGGAAACTTCCAGGTCCCTGGGTATTGTTCAGACCACACAGTACTTCTGAAGATAACCATGGGAGGGAAGACAGACACCCCAACAGAGCAGAGCAAGGGAGTTACCTGGCAGTGCAGTGTGCTGGTGAGCATCTTCGGTGGGAAGCATCAGCAAGCACATCCAGAGAGTACAGAGGAGATAATGGATTGAACTGGAAAGTCAAGAGATTTTATTTAAGCAAAGCATTAAAAGAAATAGTCTCCAGATACAGCTGCTCAGATCCATTCCCTATAGTTATTCATACAGTACAAGAAGACCTTTCTGACACATCAAGGGGTAAAACTAGATGAGAACTGACTCTCACTTCAGACAAAAGGCTACCATGAGGTGCAACAGCAAATCTCATGACCATCTTCTCACAACAGACAGCCTTATAAACACACTCCTCTTTCCCTTCATATTATTAAAAATGCTCGTTGACTAAGAGCACACTCAAAGTGCTCTACCGCTGTATGCCCGAAGCAAAAAGTCTGCCTCCCTTTCAGGAAGCCTCTCATCTACCTTCACATTGTAGAGAGAAAAGTCACTGTTATGAATGGTGCAAGCATGGAACTTCCCACAGAGCAGTTCAAGTATCACTGAAACAGACCTCTGAAAGACCCAGGCCCACCAGGTTCAGTTCACAACAAGCTGTCAATTCATTGCACAGCAAGGGAGATGCTCCTCCTGCTCCCAACCCACCTCACAAGCTTTCTTTGCAAACAGCTTAAAACAAATTTCTGAAACACTGTATAGTCAAGCTAATCTTGGATCTGTTAGACATACACTAGACAAATCCTGAAGGCATCAAACCTGTGCAAGACAGCTTGCTGTATAAGACACAACTCTTTACGGTATTTTTTTTAAAGGTCGGAACAATAATGGAATAATTCAGTCAAACAGTACATGGAGTAAACTTTGCTCAATATGCAAATAGAAGGTTTAGACTGGTAGTTTCTCTGGGGTACCTGCATTACACTTCCATTCAGCATCTCCTCTTTATTTATAATTCACACCTCAAGCGGGAAATTCATTTCCATCTGCTTTGCAAAGTGCTACACTCCAGAACGCTTTTCTTGTATTACTAGGATTACTGATGCATTTTTAAATAAGGACAAATGAATAATCCACCGCTGTAGCAGGACATGTCAAAAAAGCTATCTGCCACTCTAGAACTCAGTACTAGGCTTTTGCCTTCAACCTTTCTGAGAAAGAAGAGGCACTACGCACTACAAAGCTGCTGCTATCAGGGAGCTTCTCCTTAAGCTGGACTGTTAGTTTATTGTCAGTAAAGTAACACTGCAGCTGCACAGTAGGGGAGAATCACCAGTAACCCTCTGTAGATGATTCAAGTTCATTTAAGAAAAACAAAAGTAATTCATTTTGGTCATTTTAAAGCTTATGTAGTTATCATTCTTACCTTTAGCAATATGAAAGTGGTATGTTAAATGTTCTTATTAATGGAAACTACACAACTGCATAAAGGCCTGAAAATAATTTCTTGCCATATATTTATTTTTAGCCACATGGAGGGTAGAACAGATTTTGATTGTACTGCTAACCAACTGAAAACCAACTCGCAAAGGAATAGAAGGGAGCGTGCGTAGCTAGGAACACTTATAACACAGCTGCTCAAATGGCAGATCCTTTTTGCTTTCTGCTATTAAGAAACGAAGCTCTTATACCTTAAGTAAAAAAGCCTCCTAGCACTGAAGCTATGGAAGACTTACTGGAGAATATAGAAGTGCACACACAAGTTTCAGTTAAAAGAATATCTATTTCTCTTGCTTATCACCTCTTACATTTTCCTGTTACGGCTGATATTTAACTACAATCAGTTCACCAACTTTTTCCCTTTCTCTGTTCATGAAACTATCAGGTAGAAGCCTGAGCTAAACAAGGCAAAACAAACCATTTAAAAAGAGAAAAATATTCCAGTTCTTAGGGAATTCTGAGAGGCCAAAGCTCACTCCTCCCACCAAGAGGCATTTTCCCTCCCACTTACTGTCAGAGAGGAAGGCCTCTACTAACCTGAAACAGGGATATAAACAAAAGGAGTTCCTGAGCTATTCAGTTTAAATAGACAATATAATGCTTGAGACACAGATGTGTTCAAAGCCCAGAAGACATCAGTTAACCAAATGAGAAGGGACAGGGCTGCCTTACCTCATGTGCACAGGCCACAGTGTGTGGGAAATCAGAAGCCAGCACTTTGTTCTTTCTAGAGAGAAGGAAACCAAGAAAATAAAAAAAGTAGAGCAGAGTCAGCTTACCTGGTTGCGGTCTCTCTTCCCCATGGACGGTAACCAAAAACTGGAAGGAGGCAGAGTTGGAAGGACAGGTGGGAGCAATGCCAAGGAAAGAACAAACACAGAGTGGGGGAAGGAGGGTTGGGGTAAGGAGAGAAGGGGAAGGGAAGAACAAAGATGGAGGGAGAAGGAGAAAGATTAAAAATCAGCAGAAGTCATATTAAAAACCAACGAATTTCAGATCCAAGGGAGAAAAGTAGGTATCAACAGCTGG
Source organism: Microhierax caerulescens (assembly GCA_035590215.1). Classification (NCBI taxonomy): domain Eukaryota; kingdom Metazoa; phylum Chordata; class Aves; order Falconiformes; family Falconidae; genus Microhierax; species Microhierax caerulescens. The sequence continues at coordinate 64,759,735 of JAVJGJ010000060.1, read as the reverse complement.
TGAAGGCTGGACCCACTGCACTACAGTCAAGAGGTTACTTATCCATTGCCCAACAAGAACAGCATTACAGGGATGCCAAAGGATAGGCACCATGATTATTTCCGGTGCTGACTACAATTTAACTACACTAATTGGGGAAGAAGACAGAACACTGAAGAAAGAGAAAGCAGTTTTGTGGCTGCCCTGTCAGCATCATTTCTGCAGTCTGGGTATGTGCCCATAGCATGGCTCCACACAGAAGCTTTTTAAAAAATTAACATATAGGGCTCAGTCTTCTCATACTGTGCAGAAGATCTGCAGTTATTGCTATGGCACATTATAATGGAGGGGGAAAGAAAAAGCTGACTGTAATCAAAAGGGCATTTGAGCAATGTCCACACACTGGGGCAGCCTTATAAAGAAAAAGGAAGTCAGCAATTGCAAATAAGAACACAGAGGAGCCATCTTTAGAGGCCTGTCTCTCATTCCACAGGTCACTGCATGCTTAAGTTACCACCCAGCTCTTCATTCCCTTCTGCCCCAGGAGGGAAGAGGACCCTACAGTTCCTCCTCCCCTCCCAAAGTTCTACACAACAACTGTTAAGGGCCTTACTCTTTCTGGCGTGGATCACTAACAATATGACCTAGCCTCTCGGTGCCCAGAGTGCTCATGGAGGTCTCCTGAAACACAAAGACAGGTAAAAGGTTGCACACTCTCACACAGTGAGCAGACATAATAGTTTGCTGCTGCCAATCAGAACAGACCTTACCCCCCAGGGCCACATCCTTCCCTTCCCAGGCCATCTTCTCAGCTAAACATATTCACCCTCTCCTTTTAGAACCTCAACTGAGGTGACTTAACTGATTAGAATGGCAGAGAGTAGTTCAGTTTTATTTGTGGAGCTTAGTTTTTATCTGAGTGATGATACTTGCTTGCACAGAGGCACAGCAAGGACTGGACCAGTACAAAGGATGCAACACAAGGATGCAGTTAAGAACAGGGGAAATGGCTGAGAAGTGCTTATTTCCAGGTTGCTGGGGTCAGCTGGGCCAGAAAAAGGTTGGGAGGCAGGACATCACACTGTCCCACTAACAACAGGGACTCACCAAGCTCAAGTGAATGAAACAAGGAGTATGCATGAAGCTTTTGCCCTTCCTGAAAGCAGCAATTCAGCAGCAGGACCTCCAGCGGCTAAAGAAATCCTGGTAGAAATGCTTGCTGCTGGCATACACGTACACACACAGACTGAAGCACTGGCTGGTCATATCAGCATAGCAACTACCTCCAAGAAATAAACATCCTTTGCAGTAAGGGTCTGAAGATGAGGGTAAAAGGTGAAAGATTTGTTTGTGCCACATACGTAGGCAAAACACACTCAAAGTTTGGGGGGAGCTGTAGCAGCAGGGGTAAAAGATGGGCTATTTGTTACAGCAGGAAAATTATTAACTTAAAGTGCCGTAATGTTTAAATTTACGGTTTATTACTGTGTAAATTACAAGCCGTACTTTTGGTAATTAGCAGCTCGCTGGCGGGGAGCTCTGAATGAAACTCATTATTTATGATTACAATTTAGAGAGAGATGGGGAAGGGGGAGCAGTGACCTCTGCTGCAAATGACAAAGATCCCTTTAAGGTGATGAAGATGAATTAAACAAGTAAATATTATCCTTCTCATTTGGATCATTAGAGGTGCTGCCCACAGGCCCAGCCACTTGCAGGTGGCCTGAGGAACCCTACCCAAAGCCAGTTTCTTGCCAGCTGAGGATTCATATTTTAAACGCTAGTTACAACTCAGCAAGGTGAGTGGAAGAAAGAAGGGGCAAACAAGGATCTTTCAAGTGTGACTGAACAGAAGGAAAAAGTCACACTCCTCAAGACTCCAGGCCCCTCTAACACACCTTGCTAACTGATTCTTTCTAAAGCCAGTCAGCTCAGAACCATATTTTCCAAAGCACAGAGCACATCCCAATAAAGGAAAAGCCAAATACTGCCAACATCTTCTTTCTCAGAAACATTTTTTTACAACAGGCAGCAGCACTCAATACTCTGAGGTCCAGACGTGACCAGGTGCATCCCTCGCTCTTTTAGACAGGCATCTGCAAAGTATTGCTTATTCCTTTCGAAACTGGAATAATATTTTGTTTGTTGTTTGCCCTACATATAATGAACCTAGGCTTTGGGTAACTTTGCCTGCATTATTGCATATACCCCTTTATTTTTCTGTCACCCCACTGAAAATGCAACTGCTAAAACCACCTTCCTTTGCTGCCATTCATATTAGTCTGCTTCCCTACCTAAAATCTGGTGTTCCTTCACTTTTGAGTCACCTCTCTGCCCTTGTAGTTTCAGATTATGAGCCTGCACAAGTCTCATGCCATCATTTGCTGCTACAGTCTATCTAAACCTTCTTGATACTTAGGCCTCCTGTCATTCATCTTCAGACCTCTTTTCATACTGCTTTTAGCACTGATCAACTGTCTTTGCCACTCCAAACCTACCTTAAAATCCATTTAGTCATTCAATCAACTTCTGACAGTCAAAACAGTTAAACAAATCAAACAATACATGAAACAAAACAGGGCCCCTTTCTGCAAAAATAATTCACATGGTATTTTAGACTAGTACTTCAGGACTGATCAGCATTGGAAATACAAAATTGTCATCTTGCAAAAGGGAATACCTTGCCAACAAGCCTTCTCCGACCTTTTCGGAGACAACGGGCAGCAGCTCCTGGAAGGCGATTCAGGCGAGCATGAAACCCTGAAACGAAACCCAGAAAATTTGAGCAATGAATACAGGAGATTCTTCCTAACAAAGCCACCAGGAAAAACAGTTCAGTGGTCAAATCAATCCTCTGTTTCTTGTTTCTCAATCTGCAAGAGGCAGATATACCAATTTATTCACAATGAAATAAAATCCCTATTTAAAAACATAAGACTCAAGAATGTGTGTAGCTAGTACGAGTATTTTATCATCCTCTCCAGCAGTGCAGCTATTTTTAATTGGATCATGAAAAAAAAAAATCAGAGATCACTATCAGTTTAAACCACAACACCTATGAACAGAATCTACTCCAGCCATCACATCAAAAGTTCTCAAACACATGGCATTCCTTATGGGCCTCACCTCTCTGAGCTGGCCGTGAGGGCAAAAGGAACGTGGAATCTGAGAGCTTGTCCAGGCCTGAGTCAATCCGCTCTACTTCAGATCGGTGGTCAGCTCCCCACTTGGGAAGAAGGTTGGGGACGGTGAATCCTGGAACACATTCTCCTTCATAAAACCAATCACTTTGCTCATCGTCTCCTAAAGAAATAGGATGGAATTAGCTACAAGTAACATCAAGGTGCTCTGTGAATGTCCCACAAAATGCTACAGGTAGACAATTCTGCAAGTGAAACAGCTGAAGTCTCATTAGGAATTCCTTCCTGAAGAGCCTTATATTTGTATTCTGTTTCAATGATCTGCAGTAACTATGGGGCCTCACTAAATGCTTTAAACTATCCAACTCATCAGTCTAGAGAATTTCCCTATAGAACAAAGCCCTCTTTACAGACCTGCCTAGGGCAGCTTTAGCACTGTTGCGACTGCATCTCATCAAGCTTAGTTCAATGTTGTGTGATGTCTTATGCAGAACTCTTTCTCTGAAGTAATTACTGCAACAGAGGTAGAGGCCAATCATTTGGCACACGTTACAGGCTGTCACAGGAGAGACTTCACAACAGGAGAAAACTAGGCTCACAGAGTAAGCAAAAGGAGCACACTCACTGACCAGAAAGATCCCTAGTCTCCTAAGACAGCAGCTAAGAGGAAAACACACAGCTATTGGCAATGGTGACTCTGAACGCAAGTACTAACCATGCTGTGAGTCTCTCAACCAGAATTTCTTAGAATCTGTCAAAAGTACAAACCCTCTGCAAAACTAGAGCAGCAGCAACAAAGTCATCACCAAAGTCTCCATAAAGCAGGGTCACTGGAATTAATGCAGTTGCTGTCTAAAACTGAACAGCATCAGACACCATTCGTGGTAAACCTGCCTGGCCAACCCCCCCCTGAGAGCAGCAGCATGTGAGCAACATAAGAAAAGCAGGAAGAGGGCAAAGAACCTGACACACTTCGCTTTTCAGCAGCCTAACTAACAAACAGTCTCATGTAATTGCAAGGTACTTGTCCTTGCCTTAAAAAACGGACATACTTGACTTAGTAAAAACTCTCATTTGCCTACCATTAAGTCTCAACTCAAGCACCCCCCACTTACTTTCCTTTCCTCACCAATTACATTATTCCTGACTGAAGTTCATTATGCCTACCTATACATCTTGCCAGACAAGAAAAAAAGGAATACAAGAAAAACTCACCATAGTAAAACTTCTGCAATCTTGTGCATAACAGAACAAGCTACACCCAAACCCAACTCTAATCAGCAACAGGTAGGACAGCCAGAATACTTCAACCCAAAGCTCTGACATTGCTTTTTATTTCTGTGCTACATCAGCTGACATAGCATGCTTGTGACAAATATATTTTAAAATATAAATATCCTTACCCACCTTATAGTAAATTAAAGCTAAGTAATGTTGGATAGTTCTTCTAAGGAATCGTAATTTGTGCAAAAATATTCCTATGGTTTTGGATCTATGGGCATAGTGCCCTGTCATATCTCAAACAACTACTTTCACAAGACAAACTATCAGTAAGGATCATATGCTAATACTACAGTAACTTTCACCATGAGAGATCTCAATGCATTTAACAAAATCAAACAAATAAAAAAACAACCTTACAATCAAATTATAAGCTAGGACCATTCTCTGTTTACAGAAGTGCACTGGTAGCTGGAATTGCAAAGGCAATCCATTTAATTAGCAACAGCACAAATATTACATGATATAACTTCACAAGCAGCTGGGGGGGGACAGGACGGGATGGGACAGGACCTACATCAAATTTAAGTAAACTGCTGTCTTAAATCTCCCATTATTCAGTTTGGAATTGTACTAGAAAACTACTTCTAAGATGATGATCTGTGACTAAAAGAAAAGAAGTTTTGTGCTCTCCATCTTACTGGACAGCTGCTGCTTATCATTTACTTTATGACTTGAAAATGTCTATAAAAAGGAAAGGAAGATGTTTCTTATTTAACCTGAAAGTGCAACATTTTTTAACCTCTTTCAACATAACTGCAAGCTAAAACATCTTGACCAGAAAGCTATTTAAGTATAAACTGTTTGAACAGACAAAGGCCTGATGACTAGGATGTCAAACCCCTTCTGGTACCTAGACAGGGAAGGCTGTAATTGGATTTTATTAATTTAAGTAGTATATTTTACATGCTTTTATACACTGGGTATCCTACTTCTAGCAGCAGCCAAAAGTTAATGTCTAAAACAGGGCATAAAACCAGGGCAAGTATATAGGGCAAGCATATAGACAAGTATATATATATATATACACACACACTATCCAGTCTACATCAATCTTGCCTCGGGTGATGAAGTAAAAATTCAACACTTCAGTCACCACTCGACTTCATCATCTGATATGCAAGTGTCCACTAATTTCAGCTCCCCCAGAAGAGTCATCAGTAAAAAGAGAGAACAAAAGATTTGACTTCTCTATTGCTTTTGAAGAATGGGAGGCTGGAAACAGTTCGGCTGGAAACAGCAAAGGTCAAAGCCGAAACTTGAAATCCCTACTCTTAGGGAAAGCATTCAAGCCACCTAAGATCACAACAGATCGGCCCTACAGCCTATCGTCTCATCAGAAAACACATAAGCCTATTTGCTACCATTGCGTGGCCTCACACACAGATACCTGGGTCACTAACAAGCTAGTGGAAGCAGCAATTCCTACCAAGTTACTGATACTACTTCCTTTAGCACTCATATATTCCCAGAAGAGAACTCATCCAAATCTTAGCTTGTGAAATGTGACAGAATCAGAGTGCACACCAGCAGAAGCTGCGCGGAATTACAGGTCTCTAGGGTCACATTCCACTTGCTCCAAATATAATAGCCCTGAGTGCCTATGTGCCTATTACAATCTCTTTTACTCTTACTTCTGCCATATCCCCCATAAACTGGACATCGTGCTGTCACTGATAAACAAAACCAGATTACACTCCGCAGTCAAACCTCCTAACAAACCATTTCTACAACAGACATTGAAAATACCCTAGTATTTTCATATAGGCTCAACCAACGCACACAAACAGGTAACAGATTCAGGCACTAATGGTATGTAGACAACAATTAACACACCTATAGAAACAAATCGTAAGTTCTGCCCTTTTATTATGCAGGCCTCTAAAACTCCTCCTGTATTTCTGTGCCTTTCCATAATAATAGCTTCTTATATTTCAAATATTATGGATCTGACATACAAAGCATTTCAGCAGCAAGAATATACTGTTATCAAAATCACACCTTTGTAGCTCTCAGCTCATTTCTTAACTTCTTGCTCTTCCCAGTCACTGGCCTTTCTCCCATACTTCCCTCTCTGTCTCTCTTCAAACAGAGATCTTTCTTTGTAAAGAAAGTAAGAGAAATTCCCCAGCAACACATGAAGAAAAATTACAGGACAGTTGTTACCTTGGCGGCCCTCATCATTGGTAAATAGGCCAGTATCGCTGCTGCTGCACACACTGCTGGTTTCACTGGAACAAAAACAAACAAAAAACCCCACTGTTAAAACTGTGGCAGATACAAAACAAAAACCGCTTTATTACATTTTACTAGCTTCTCTGAGCCCAAAATACTTTACATCTCTCACAAAAATTGCGTTTCAGATACATGGCTGGCTCTAGCATGGGACATAATTGCTTTCTGTTAAAAACTACCAATACTGCAGCACTTGAAAGTAGAATCCTGTATCTAGTCTAGTTCTAAGTTATCAAAAAGTAATTAATACAATGGCATTTGCCTCGGGTACTAGAGTTAATAACCTAAGTATGACATTGTCTGGAATACTCACTAGGAAATTAAGTGCAGTTAAAAACTCTGTCCTTGGGTCACTTAACAGTTACTGAAAACCCTCTGAAGTTTTCTACTTCACATTCCTTTTCCTCAAAAATGTAACACACACCCATAACCCGCCCTTCAATCTACAGCAACTTTTATTTTATTTGGAGAGAAGAGCAGCCGGTACCTTCACAACTCTTCAGCTAAATACCTTAGCACAGCATGACTTGCTGCTGCTGAATGCAACCTCATTACAGCACGCTTTGCATTTGCTGAAGCAGTTACAGGAGACTTAATTCTTGAACCAAAGAATTAAACTGGATATTAATACATAAAAAGCCGTTAATTGACTGTAAAGCTGGATGAACATTTGTAGCAGAAGTACATGCTCATGTTAGTCCCAAGCATCTGATGGCTTTAATGCTGATACTAAACGAATCCTTGGACACTTCCAGCAATAATTCCTCTGATTTAGCTGAGAGGTATCAGAACAAGCAGAAACTACTTATTGCCCACCCTCTTCACACTAAGGCCTTATAGCTTAGCACTAGAATCAATACCCAGTCAGGGTGTGCTGTCAGAAAGCATCTCTGGGTCCGTCTTTTTCAGGGAAATTGGATCATACTAGACACCAGTATCAACTGGAGACCCCTTGACTCAAAAAGCTGAAGGATGAGTTGTGTCACCCTGAAGAATTGCAGGCACATAATAAAACTCCATTTTGTGAGCTTGTTATTGCTCTTAGAAAATGCACTCTAAAGTGTAGCCAAATCAACTCATCATGCTGGGTACCTACAAATTCTGCATCTTCATCACTGTATAAAGGACATTTAAACTTAAAGGATGAACAATCTGTACATTATTCCCACATTTCAGTATGTAAGTTATTATCAGCTTTCGAATCAATCCATTACAAAGTTTGGCCACCCATGCACCCTCCCACATATACACGACAGCAATTAAGGCCAAGGGCTGAGAACCATGACTCATTCGTTTCGTTCCTAGCTCTCCTACCAACTCACTGTATGACCCTGGGCAAATCTCTTAGCGTGTCTGCTTTCCCTTTTGAAAGCCTTGGATTAACAGTCCTCACAAGCAGCAGATGCGAGGATTGAGTGACTGCTTCATAAGGGTTTTAGCATCCTCAGAGGAAAGGTGCCTGAGAAAGGAAAAAGCATTGTCAAGATTCCAGATCATATTAACAGTACTTTAAGCATTCTGTTGCAGTGAGAGCTCTTTAGTCCCTTATAGATAGATACACATTACTGGCAGTGCTTCACTGGAACAACCTTTCACAGATCTCACCTTCTTCACCACCCCTTTTATACTTCAGGGCTGAACACAAACTAGACTCCTACACAAGCCTTTCTGCAGGTCCAGTAAGCACTGATTAATGACCTCCACTTGCAAAGGAGGCTACTTACCTTAACCATGAAATAATGAATGCTATTGATCCGACAAGCTACTGCTATAGAGTGTTATTGATCACCCAATCTTTGGTTAAAATGGTCCTCATTTAGCAATTTCACTGTCGCAAACACCTGGAGCAAAGCATGCTTATAATTAAATAGTTTGGGGGAGTTAAAGTGAGAGGTGATGGACAGAGATCTCAGGTTTCCCCCATTTATTCTTTGGCCTGAGCTATTGTTTGTGTCAGAAGGGATATTGATTTTCTATAAAAATAAGAAAACAAGAGGCACTGAGGGGCTGCAGAAGGTCAGGCTGGGCTGGAGAAGGAGGGGAAGCTGAACACTCTGTCTTTGTCACTTGCCTTCCAAGGGAGAGGAATTTTTTCTTTACAGAGACTGGCCTCCAATTCATCAGCTTAGCCAGGCTCTTGACTGCCAATGTAGGCTGTCATCGAAGTAGCTCCCCCGCACAGGGTAAAGCGACTGTACCACATGCTCAGGATAAGTACTGGTCACACACCCAGGCCAGAATACTGTACTGGTTTTGACTGGGATAGAGTTAAATTTTCCTCATAGCAGCTCTATGTTTTGGATTTGTCACCAAACCCCTGTTGATAACACAGTGATGCTTTAGTTATTGCTGAACTGTGCTTAAACAGAGCCAAGACTGTCTCCATTTCACTCACTGCCCTGCCAGTGAGTAGGCTGGGGTGCACATAAAGCTGGGAGAGGATTCAGCCAGGACAGCTGACCTTAACTGACCTCAGGGATATCCCACACCATACGACACCATGCTCAGTGATAAAAGCTGAGGGAAAGGTGGAGGAAAAGGGGGAAATTTGGAGTTACAGTGTTTGTCTTCCCCAGTAGTACACACAGAGCCCTGCTGTCCTGGAAATGGCTAAACATCTGCCTACAGATGGGAAGTAGTGAACAAATTCCTTATTTTTGCTTTGCTTGCACCCATAGCTTTTGCTTTACCTACGAAACTGACTGAAGCCACAAGTTTTCTCACTTCTACTCTTCCGATTCTCTCCCTCATCCCACTGCAGGGGAGTGAGCAAGGTGGCTGTGTGGGGCTGAGCTGCTATCCAGGTAAACCACAACAAACACATCAGCATCAAGCCAGTGGTACTATTGCCAGTTTGAAAAGTCACTTTTAGAGTTATGGCACTTCAGTAGATTAGGAAAACCTCGCATCTCTCACTAGTAAGCACATCATTCAAAGTGATTTTTCAGACAGCTCTTGTACTATGGTTTGTTCTGCCCTCAAGCCAAACCCATACCATTCTGGAAGTACTCAGCTACTCAGTACCAACAAGAGAAAAAAAAAAAAACAAAAAAACCCAAACTTCAGCACACTATTTTGCCTTTGTTTTATTATAGCTGCAAGCAATCTCAAAGCATTAAAGGACAGAAGGGTATGTTACATCTAACAGTCTTAGTAGTTAATTGTCACCTTTGTGCAAATATACAAATGGCTACCTAAACTAAGACCACTTGCTTCCTCTGTTGTTTCCACAATCATTTAGAGACCAGGCTTTGAGTCATGTCATTACCCAATTTAGCACAACCATCAGAACTCTTGTGTTCGTTCATAGGCTTCCTTCTCTGAAGTTCATCTCTTGCTATGTTTGGCAAACAATTTCAAAGATTTCATTTCACACACACTTTGAATCATGATACTGCAGCACATCTTCACCCACAAAATGACTGGGCACAGCCCCACAAGCAGACTATGAAGACTACCTCCTCATTACGGATTTATATACAAAGCTTTCTCAGGGAATGGAGTTTATCTACTGAATACAGTAGGTTTTTGATCTGACTTCGGATAAAGCACCTTCTAAAAAGTAGAGAAAATGCTGGGTATTTTAGCATTTACAGAGATTCATTCCTAACCAAAAAAAAAAAAAAAAAAAAAAAAAGCAGCAAATGTCAATGGAGGGGAGGAAAAACGTGAAAAAAGAAAATAAAAAGTTCTGAATATACAACTTAGTTTGCCTAAAATCACATTAATTTTGTGACACTCCCACTGCCAGAGGAATGAACAGTAGTGGAACCAATTCAGTATCAAAGCATTTCTTAAGCCACCAGATCACCACAGATTGCTTCCAAGTGCCACAAGCCATATCAGTCATTTACCCTCATCAGCTTGTGATGACAACCATACTATTTGCTCTCCTAGGCATCCGATTTTCTTCTCCCTTCTTCAGGATATGCCCTTGTCATACATCTGTGCAAAGTACTTCTCTTACAGTACCAGAAAAAACAGCTAAAGCACAGCGAGAGTGAGGTAAGCACAGCCAGTTTCACTCTGCTGCTTGCAGTGAAGGGCTATATTTAGAGCAGCAGAGACTAAAGCATGATCCTTCACTGCCATGAGGGATATTCTGCAGTGAAGAGGGGTTTATGTATTTGTCTCTCCAACTCTGACCCTCCCTAGTGAGTCATAGCACAGATCACACATGTGGTGTTGGAGAGGTCAAATATTCCAACCCCTGCCTTTCCAAAGAGAATCCCAAGGATTTGGCAGCAGATGGTAAATGACATTTGATGCAGACACTCGCACAATAATTAGCTTGAGAGCAAGGGACAACTGAGAACAAAGCAATCTCCCAGCATGGTCCTCAAGTAACAGTCCAGACAAAGCTGTTTATTTACTCTTTCAAAGGCTAGCACAAATAAAGGCTGGATGAAAGCCTGTTGGTTTAAGTTCAAGTCTGACAAGATGGAACGCACTTTGACTGGGGTGAAAAAACCCTCAAGGAACGCTGTCTATCACTGCCACGATCAGGTAAGGGTATCTCTCAGTCCACCATCACTAACATGCAACATTCAGGGGCTACTCAGCACATTCCTTCTCCTGGACTACCAGCACATAGCTCTGAAAAGATAAAAGCACTTTTCACAACTAGTAACAAAAAAGCATTCATTAGTCTCTTGAAAAGGCCCACTTCACACTCACTTTTTAAGCAAACAATAGCCACTTTTTAAGGGGGGTGGGGGCAAATAATCACTTTTTTGCTACTTCCAACCTGTTATGAATCGGTATGATTCAGTAAAAACGCACTAGTGGTCCCCTGGATCAGGACAGTGAGGATGTATTACAACCTATGCTTTACACAGTCTCCCAGAAAATACCCTTGCGAAGTTTGCACTTCCACCTACTATTCACAAAGCTCTCAATAACCAAGTTCCACCTGCCCACTCTGACAAACTACAGGAGCTAGACAGCCAGAACACTTAAATGAACTCAACATATGAACAATTATACTGGATCAAAGAATTACACTTTCCAAATCCACTGTCCTCTGTCTGATAGCGCCTATTACAGTGGATACTTGAGGAAAGAGCAGGAGGGCATAACTAATACAGACCAACTGTTTCCTCTGTATATTCCTCCAGCTTCTAGCAGTCTAGCTTCCTGAGCCAATCATCCATCTGGGCTGTAATGCTTAACAGCCCCTGATAAATCTATACCCTCCAAAATGTCCCAAAGTAGAGATCCAAACCTCATGTTTCATGAAAAAGAATACTCTTTCTTCTTTGTTTTAAACGTTTCCTCAGTGTCTCCTGATTCTTACACAACAATAATTAGCAAATAAATAACCCTATTCACTATATGCCATTCATTAAGAAATCTCCTCCATTTGATTCTCAGCAGTTCTCTTCTAACCTGAAAAATCTCTCTGTACAGAAGTGGGTTTATTACCCCAAACTTTCTACAGAAGGAATAACATTCACAGTCAAGGGGAAAACTTCCCAAAAGTGACACAGAAGTTCAGACCATGACATTTATACTTCTCACTTTCATCCCTTGTATGAGATTCTGCCGCAAATTCAAAGTTCTTCAAAACTGGACATGAAGACATGCCAGACTCCATTGTTTGCACAGGCTCATCCTGTAACTAATGTAAGTTTCCCCCAACTCCTTTATCGTCTCGCCACATTTTCCTCATAGCTAGCCTTTCAGGACCTTATTCCAGATCCAGAGCAGAGATGCAGAACTGCAAACAAGATGTTCTAATTGAGGTTCGCACAGCACATGCACAGAGGGCTAGCGGTCAGGATGGGCAATCTGATCTGTTCTCTGTTACTACTTATGGCAAATTCTGAAAACAAGAAACTGAGATCAGTTCCTATCAATCACACAACACAAGTGCCAACACTGGATTTACTCGCCAAACCTCAGGACACAAGCACGTCACTTTGTAGCTGCCCAGCCACAGACATTTCAGAGGGCTCCTTGTGTAACAGAAGCCAGAAACGTTATCAGCTTGCCAACTTTTCAAGGAAGCGGTTTGGGTCATCCGTACAGCATAGACAAGAAAGACTGGGGAAAAGTCTACAGTTTAGAAGTAGCTGAGATATTTCTCCTCTTCAAAAAGAGAACAGCACTGAATAATTTAGATAAGAACTTCTAAAAGCAAGATACAGGATTTACAAGCAGCTATAAGCCTAAGGAAGCCATCTGACTAGCACAAGGAAGAAACCCAAATCTCACCATTCCGACATGTTTTCATCTGAGCCCTGCTTCTGTTCATCAGCTTCACACTCCATCCGCTCCTTCCTTCCCCCTTTGCTAAGGAAGGGCCTGTTCTCTCCTGATTCACAAAGGCCATGACTGGAGGATGTCCAAGGGGCATTTTCTTTCCAGCGTGAAAGACGCTGTTTCTTGGCTGACTTGAACCTGCAGCCCCTCTCATAGTTCCACTCTGACACCCTGAGCTTTTGCTGGAGACTGGCAGCTACCTCTGATGTCACACGTTTGACTTTCCGTCGGCGCCTGAGAGGTCGGCAGGGTGCATTCTCTGTAAAGGAGTCTGACTCATGCCACGAGTGTTGCTTGCTCCTCAGTGTGGCACTAAGAGCTGGGTGTCGTTTCACCACTGCCATGTCATCAGAGTCACTGAAATTGGCTGTCAGCACTTCACGGCAATCCTTGACAGCTTCGTCCAAGCTTGACTCTGAGGCCTCACTGTAGCAGCAGGCATGCTCTGCCTGATGTGTGAAGTCTGAGCGTCGTTTACGACCCCGTCTCTTGCGAAGCTGACGTCGCTGCTGCCGTGGGCTTAGGGCCATCTCTTCCCATAGCTCATCCAGCTTGTTTTGTTCTGAAGTCTGCTCTAAGGCTGAGGCCAAGTCATGCACCAGTTCATCCATTGGCAATGACTACTAAAAATAACAACAAACAATTACCACCAGATGTAAATGCCAACACATCACCAGACTATGGTATGCTACAGCCTTTGTAACATTAACTAAGTCACACACTTACTTTGGAGTTGCTTAGGTGAACCCAATGCAGGACAACCGCTGCTTCTTGGGCTAACACTCACTCCTTCCCTTTGCAAGGGTTAAATCCCTCTTCTAACCATGGTAGCAAAGATCTCACTACTGCAGCAGTTGGGTCAAGTGCTCTGTGTCTGAAAAGGCCTTAAGGTTGCATCTTTTGCATTAAAGCAACATGTGCTGTTACACATCTTCAGGGTATGACAGCCTGCAACTAGTTCACTACCTGCTGTCGGTAAGCCACAGAGAAGGGTTAGCCTGCTCGGCAAACAGATCAAGTCTTCCAAAAAGTAGAAAAGCAGCAAAGCTGAGAGCAAAACAGACGGTAAAGCAGATAGTTTGCAAGCCAGCATCACTTCAAGAGCAAAACAAGTCGCGCGGGACCCTGCGCGTATGAGACCGAGTCCCAGCTCCTACTGCCAAAAAATCTCACCCCCTCCCTCAGGGCTGTCAGCCTGCCAGTCCCAGAGTGCTGGCCAGATCCCTCACCCGCGCCTGGCGGCGGCGGCGGCGGCGGCGGCGGCGGCAGGACCCCTCCCCCCACCCCCTACCGCCTCAGGGACACCGCGCCCCCACCCCGGTGAAGCACCTGCAGCCGGCAGGCCGCCCCCCTCCTCCGAGCGCCCTCAGGGACCCGGCCACAGCGTCTCCCTCCCCCGAGGAGAAGACGGTGCTTCTGCCGGACACCCCC
>JAVJGJ010000060.1:64681890-64745185 GCA_035590215.1 Microhierax caerulescens | reverse complement strand
CCTCGGGCCGGGCCCCCCCCCGCCGTAGGCGCCGGGACAGGCGGTCACCGGCCGGCGGGGCCGCCCTGGGGGGCGCTCGCTCTTCAGCTGCCCGGGGATCGGGCCGGGGTTGTTCGATAGGCAGCCGGTGAACTCGGAGCACAAACTCCGCCGTCTGGCTGCGGCACCCTAGTTGCGTATATCAGGGTGGAAATTAGGCACCTCCTAAATTAAACCTCACGGTGGTGTTCCCCCCTCCTTAAGCCTTGCACCTCTTCTCCTGTCATCCTTCCTATCTCGCAAGTCACCGGCAGCCATCAGAGTAACGCCAGCCGTGACCCCGCCACCGTCCAGTTTTGCTTAGCATTCTCATTTATCTCTCATCTTTTTTTTTTTTTTATTTTTATTTGGGTGGGGTGGCTTTTTCTGTTTGTTTGGGGTTTTGTGTTTGTTTGTTTGGGGTTTTTTACCCCAGATGGCTGTATTCACATTCAAGCCCATACTGCTTCATTTTTCAAGTGACATTTTACCAGGCAACGTACCAAACGCTTTGCCAAAGCTCAGATGCATTATGTTCGTGGCATCGTCTTCACTAATTTTGTAAATTCAATCAAAGGAAATAATCAGGTTTGTCTGACATAATTTGTTCTCTATAAATCTACACTGCTGCTTATTGCCCATAGACCTTTTATCCTTTGATTTTTACATATTTTTTTTTCTGCCTCTATTCCATCGTGTCACCAGCATCAGAAGTTACTCTGAAAGGGTGATAATTGCCAGGATCACTGCTTCCCCCCTGCTCCACACCCAACCCAAAAAAAAAAAAAAAAAAAAAAAAACACCAGTACAGTGCTTGCTTTTAATCAGTCCTCTGGCACCCTCCCTAGTTTGTCAAGTTACTTCAAAAACAACCAAATCCTTGAGTTTGCTGTTGATTCCTACACCCCAACATGATAGACATGCTTCACTGAGCTTTCTATATCTAACTAGTCCTTTATGTTGGTCTGAGCTGTCACGTTAACATTTTCATTACCTTTTAGTTCTCTGAGACATTTCCTTGGAAAAGAAATATTAAAAGAAAAAAACAGTCATTAGATAGATCATTTTTACCCAATTCCAATAGCTGGCTTCATTTAAGTTACTTTCTGCTCACCAATTTGTCTGTAAAATTCTGTCCTTTTGTCTTTTTAACTCTTTCCGTGACACTAACTACCCTACTTGCCTGCAGTATTTTGTCTTCCCTGCCAGTTTCCTATTTGCAATACAGGAGTTTTCTTTTTACTCTCAGATCTGAGAGCCAATCCCTCCTAAAATCTAATCCTGTTTCACTGCTGCAATCCTTTTTCATGCTTCAGGATATAAAACAGCTACAAAATGTCTGGGTTAGAGAGAAACTCCCCTGATGGGAAGGTTATTCTGTAAACATCCACTTCAGAGCTAAACATCCACTTCAGAGCTTCTTACCCCTTCATTTCAAGCATTGGGTACTGGCTGCTGTTCCAGGCAGGATAACAAATCAGACAAACAATTGTGTACAAGAAATCCTGCGTTCAGATGTCCTGGGGAGATGGCAGCAGATGCCCACTCTAATTTGTCTTCTTTTCCCTTCATTTTCCCAACTAGTTCTCTGCTGTTTCTGTTGGTCAACACACTGTTTTGCAACGGGTATAAATTGCACTTTACCCTTCCAAATCTTTTTGCCATTTTCAACACTTCAAAAGAAATTTCAGCACATGTTGGCAGTTTGGCTTGAGTAAAGTTGAGTAAAGTAAAGGGTTGGTTTTCTGGGACAAAGATAGGGCAAAAGGGAAAGACAGGGTGAAGCTGCTTTTGCAGCCGCTAGAGTCCCAAGAACTAAAAGGGTGCGGCAAAGGAGCATCGATGTGTACAGGGAAAAATCAGAAATTGGGAATAGGAGTTGGAGAGATGTAGCAAGGCAGTTGTGGCAATCTGGTTTTGAGCAGTTTGTGGTATTTATGTCCTGCCTTACAAGGTTCACTCTGACACGGGCCAGTGACCATAAATTTTGAATCTTTGCCTGCACTCAACTCCATCCCATGTCCCTGGCAAATTATTTACTCTCTGCACAGTTTGCAGGTTCCCAGTATGGACAACATGAACTGGCCTGTCTCCTCAGCACGAGTTTTGCTTTAGAAATGCTCGAGGGATTCAAAATGTTGAGCACTCTTACCCTACTGGAGTGTTACCAGTCACTGCGTGTTGTACGTGCAGGTTTCTCTTTGCTGCCCAGAGGCTGTGGTCACCAGTGCCGAACTGTTGCTGGACCTGGAGATGGGAGAGGAAGTGTTAGTGGTGAGGGACATTTCGGAGGCGAGCAGGAGGGGAAGCTGGGCTGGTTGCTGGCAGCGCGGCATGGCAGTGCCATGGCGCAGCTCCCTCTCCAGTGGGCAGCTGCAGAGGGACAGCCTGGCAGGATGGGGAGAGCAGAGGGGTCACTGCTCTACCCCAGCAAATGCTCTGTCTGGTCCCATGGTGCTTCTCAGCGAAACCTTCCAGGGGTTAAAAGGAAAAAGAGAGAGACAGAAAGGGGACAAGAGACAAAGGGAGGAATAAAGTCAAAAAATGTGCCGTGAAGCTTCTTGCAGCAAAACGCGGAGAAAGTCATTTCCAACTTCTTTCATCTCGGAGATGAAGCCACTAAATAAAAGGGCAGCGCAGAACACAAGGGCTTTTAATCTGTCTCATCTCCTTCATAATAACTGCAAATTTTCCCTGGGCTCCTGGGAGTGAGCCTCTTTCCTCTGTCTTTGCCTTATCTCCCCCCTCCATATTTCACAGCCGGCTCGGCTCCCCTCACTCGGCTGCCCCCGGCCTAGTCTCTGAGAGGCCTGTGGGAGCCGCCAGCTCCCAGGGCCTCATTGTTCCCGGCTTGGGAGGAAGCTCAGGGAGGGAATTGAAGGCAAGTCAAAGGGAAACGGCATCATCGCTGCTTCATTAATGGGAACCTTTCAGCAGAAAACATATCAGAGCGAGGTCTTTTCAGAGGCAGTAATTAGCAATTTGGAGCCTTCCCCCCTCAGGAGATGCAGCTGCGATCTAACAAGTGGGAGCAGTGCTCGCCTCCTTTTACGCTTCATATTTATTGTTTTTCATTTTCTCCATCTTCCTCCCATTGTCCAGCCTCCTCCTCGCTGCCAGATAAGGGCCCTTTATTAATCGCTCCCTTTTAATTCTTCATTAATGATAATAACTTTCTCTGGTGCGCGGAGAGGAGTTAATCTTTCATGGGTATTGAGGAAGGACAGGGCTGAAAGGGAGGGATTGAAGAAGTGCATGGTGGACAAGGCTGTACCGCCACGCTTCCCTCCCACCCCACCACCCGGAAGGAGTTGCTGAAGGCTTTGGCTGCCGAGTGGTGCCTTGGAGAGGCTCAGGATGTCAGTTTGGTCAAGCTGGGTGGGTTTGGTGGGATGTACCCTGGCTCGGAGATCCAGCCCTTACCAGAAACAGGTATACATGGGCCGGAGGGAGAGACCTCTGTGCGTCTTCACTAAAAAACCCTGCCACGTCTTGGTGTGACCAACAGGCTGTGTCTACCTGTCTTCTAAGAATGCTCCCTCAGACACCTTCAAAGCCCAGCTTCCCAACCGCCAACACTGTCCAAGTTTAAACAGCACCTGAGTGTGGAAAAAAAATTATATCTGTGAGGCTCTGCACATGGCAAGACCCTCCCTGGTGCCTCCCCCGGCGGCTGGTACAGCCTGCCTTGCATTGCTCCCAATCTGGAGATGCCAGTCCACCAACGTGGACATCTCTGTGAGGTGACGGCCACCAAGCTGGCTCAGCCTGGGCAGCCCAGCCCAGACAAAAGATGGATGAAGAAGGGCAGGGAAGGGGAGGAGGCCATCACACAAGCTGCAGCCATGTGTGTGGAATACAATCAGGGAATACCAGCCCCAAGAACATGGCTAGGGAGGACAGTGCCACCACACCCAACACGCTTACAAATCTTAGCTTCTCTTCCTAGCATTTTGTATCACTGGCTTCACGGGAACCGCTGCTAGTAAAGGCCATGCAACTGATCTTGCCTTCTAGTGGTTGCCTCAGCCCTTTCTGGGTAGGGTAGCTGGACATACCACTACCAATTAAGAATATTTTATTACTACCAAATATGAGGAAAAAAGGGACAAGTGCTACTATCACCAGCATAGGTGGCTCCATAACCTCACTGAGGATTTTTAGATTGGCAACAGTGAGAGAAGCTGAGGGAAGGGAACGAACGGCATGAAGAGAACCCTGGAACTTCAATACAGGAGCTCAAGCTCACCAGACAACTGCAGAGACAGCTCTGTGGCCTTCCTTCACACAGTGGTCCCACCCCAGCTTCACACCTTAGTGTTATTCCACAGGTGTTGCTGAAGGAGCCAGCCACAGTTCAAATTAGTGACTCCCATGGCCCTGGCAGCAGAAGTCCCCACAAGCTCACCTGTGACAGAGGTTACCACAACACCATCAGTACTGCTGCAGGTTGATCTGAGACAGTTGTATGGCAGCACTGGGAACCAGGGGAGAAACCAAACTGCTGAGGGAGTCAGGGCAGGAGGGATGTGAGAGGAAAAAAACACTGAAATATGGTGGGTTTATTTGCTGGTGCTTTGCTGTCATTTGCAAGGCAGATATCCTGTCTGCATTCTTTTAGGGGCCATGGTAGTAGGTATGTTTTTTCTCTACAGTCAATGCTCTTTCTCAGCCCAACATCAGGATTCTTGCCAATGGCTGTGGGACAGAGAGGGTCAGTTTATTTCTGGTTACTGTTTTACCAGCATCATCTGGTGTTTGCCTAATACACTCTGGTTCTCAACTGTCTTTGAGGGTGAAGCGAAACTCAGGTCTACTTTTATGTTCCTCTGACTAATCTGCCACCAGCATCTTTGGTGTAGGTTTAATGTGGACTGTGAAGGATTTCTGATAATCCCAAGAATTAAAGATGACCTGTATTTCAGTGTCCTGTGACAGACCTGTGCTTAATTTCCAGTGACCCTAGTACACTGTGGGGAGATGTCTAACAGAACTTTCTAGCTATGAACTTGAAATAATATAGGAAGTGGGGCTGGCCCGTTTGTAAATGTTGCATTTTAATCTCCCAGTGGGTCAAGCTAGTCCTTTTAAATCTGGGCTGGCTTTTAGGACTTACTGTTTGCCCACAGCATCTCTGCATGAGGCCAAAAGACTTTACTTGCACACAGCAAATGGAAGAGATTTTCACACTTAACAGAAATAAATTAATTTTGTATTTTAAAACATGCCTCTCTTCTTTAGACTCACTGAATCATATCTTCTCTGGTCTAACACTGCTCCCCTGCGCTGGCAGGCCAGCAGGGGCTATCAAATCACCTCCTCCATCCTTGCTGCCATGCCTTTTCACAGAGATGCTCCATACCTTCTGGGACTGCTTGCCTGCCATCACACATCTGGAAGAGAACAGGCAAAGTCTGCATGGTGGAGACAGAATGAAGTGAGGGGAGCCAGGAGATTTGTGGAACCTGGTGCATGAGGGCCACGTTCTTTCCAGTATTGTGTACTGAATAGAGATGCAGAGCCTACCTCAGTCAGGATTCATGGGGACTTTGTGGCTGCTAGCAGCTGGCTGAGCAATGACCACGTGTGAGGTACATGGTCACAACTTGTGACAAGGTGCCACTCTTGCTGATACAGCCAAGTCAAATTCCTGACTGCTATGGAGAGTACACTGTAAATATAGGTGTGAGGCAACACAAACCTAACATGATTATTACTGTGACAGGCAAAAAACAAGGCATCACAGAAGCAAAGTTCTTCAGGAAATAAATTTTTAAAGTTAAGATAAATCAGTTTTACTTGGATTCTTCCATGGAAAGGATATTTAAATATGGCAAGCAAGACGTTAATAATGCTGTAACTTGGAAGCAAGAACTAAATAAAAAGAGAAACTAAGCACAAGCAAGGCAGGAACCGAAGAACCACTAAACAAATTACAGGAATCTCCTTGGTCTTGCAACTGAGAGGTCATGAAACTACTCATCTCTTATCTAACATGTTTTATTTGACAATATTGCTTAATTTGTCAATAGATCGAGGACTTCTATAGGAGTGGACTGGTCTGCATTCTTACTACAGTACCTGTCTACCTGCTATTGCTGGTGTAACAACAGTGGCCTCTGAGCCACACAGAGGGGCACTCAGCTGTCTCCCAGCCAGACTCAGGGACCCAACTAAATCCCCTGAGGATGCTTTGATGTTCAGAAAAGAAACACTTTCTCCATGGACAGCAGGGAGCTGGCAGTGGCAGCAGTGATGCTGATGAGGGGTGGAACATTGTGGATGTTAATATCAGGTGGCAGAAACTGAGTGCTAGCTCACCCTCAGCAAGAACAAGCAGTATTTCAAAAGCTATAGGCTTCAAGGCAAGCTGGCATAGCCAAGTGGGGATCACCCAGAAGTACTGTTGAAGCCTCAAGGAGGATGAAATGATGCCTTTTGCAGTTATGATTGCAGGTTTTGCTTCCTTAAGGTTCTCTGTGGAGTCTCTTGCTCCTCTCCTGCTGTCCCTGCATGTTGTGATTATCTGCCTATTGCAGTGAGATCGACTGGTACAAAAAGCAGCAGGTCTATATAATGTAGGGCTGCAGGGAATGTCACAAGTCTGTATAAATTAGGCAAGCAGGGGTTACCAGAAGGCCTCATTGGATGCATTGTTGTTCTTTATTCAAGGGGAAGGTGAAGGTGCTCAACTCACTGGATATGTGAACCAGGCTGGGTGTTTCAGCCAGGGGGATGTTCATTGGAGTAGCCCTGAAGGCTGGCTGGCACACATAGGTTGGGCTGGGCAGCTTATTTTTAAACATGGAACTATTATGCATATGGGTTCCATCAATGTGTAAAAAGCAACAAAAAGGACAGCATTTTTTGTCACAAGTGTGACTGGAACACAGCTGCACATCTGCAACAGCAGATAGATCCCTGCCCTATGCTGCACTTAACCTCCCCCTGCCCTCCAGACCAGCCTACAGCTAGGTCTCTCCCCCCTTATCTCCACGCACTTGCTCATTGTTCCTACCACCTCTTTCTTTCTGCAGAGCATATTTACCTGGCCCTTGCCTCTTGTTGCTGGAGACCCAAGCAGACCTGCTGCAAGCCCCTGCCCCTTGAGCAGATCCTGCTTGCTGCCTTACCTGGCTTTTGTGTGCTGGGTGCTGTGGCCTTCCTTGGCCGTTCCCAGCACTGCATCCAGGCACCCCCTCCTCCTACCCTGTGCTGTGGCCAGGGGAGCCTGCCGTGCTGACATTGCCAAGCCTTTCGGAGGGTTGAGAACACTTCATGGTAAAGAAGAAGGCAGCAAGCGTGGATCTGCAGGGAGGGGGAGGGGAGCAGCCTGACAATCCCCTTCGAATTATAAACATATCCTCTTTAAATACATTTCTAAGGATAACATTTGTATTACTGCGTCCTGTGGCTGCTGATAGGGCCCTGCTTATCGCCTCGGTCTCTCCTCCTTTCTCTGGGCCCTGCTGGGAAAGGTCCCTATCTGGAGCGAGCTGGCAATCCTCCGCCAAGCAATTGTTTCAGTCCAGGGGAAAAATTAATTTCTGCCTATCGTTAATTGAGAGAATTGTGTGGAGAGCTGGGAGGGAAGCTGGCGGGGGGAGTGGGGGATGGAGTGGGGAAGAGAGAGATCGTGTTATTAACAGTGTCCCTTTCATAACCAAATACCCTGATTTCCATCAGTGAGATGAGAGGCTCATTACAGCAAGAAGGTGATTAGAGAACTTGGAGGAGCTATCAGGCTAAGCAGGAGAGTGGCATGGAATTCGGGAGGGACTCCCAGCAGAAGGGCAGCCGCATCAACCAACCATCCCATCTCACCCTCACTGCCATCTCCTCCACCCCTCTCCCTGTCAGCCCCAGTGACCCCCCTACCCACATCTGAGGAAAACGCAATGAAGAAATTACAAATATCAGCAGTTTTAGTGACTGGAGGGATGCTGTATGTGGTGCCAGAGCCTGCATACTCATAACAAAAAGCCCACCAGAGTTGTTCAGCTCCTAGAGGTCCAGCTGACAGCTCATCTTAAACACCTTTCCCCAGCTGCCAAAGAAGAAGATGCACAAAAGTGTTGGCCTCCCTCCCAGCTATGTAGGGAGGTCAGGCATAGCTATTCAGTCTCTCTCATTATCTGATTCCTCAACAGGTGGCTAAAAACTAGGACCCCTGACTGTCTCACTCACAGAAATGACGTACAAATGGAAGAAAACTACCCCAGACTGTACAGTGATCCAGCTTTTGCACCACTTTTCCCATGGATGTCTCCTTCTGAGATATTTCCCCTATTTCAGAGGTATCACTGCTGTGGTACAGCCCACCAGCCTCCAAGCCATCTCATGGACCATGTTTATGTCTTAATGAATTTGTTGTCCTTCAGCTCACAATCACTCCCCTGACAAATAGCTGCAGAATCCCCTTGATTCCTGACATTGCTAGAAATAACTTTCTCCCTCTTCGGGAAGGTAAGCAGCCTTGAGAATTCATCCAGCTTGCATAAACATTAAGGAATGGGACTAGGATAAGAAGTTGAATTTCTCCTACCTTGCATGTGAATGATGTAATGAAAAAAAATCCATCACTTTAATTTTCCTTCTTTTTTCAATATAAACCTTTGACATCCCAGAAAAATTTGCAGTGGGCAGGAAGATAATAAAGATTCTACTAAATTAGAGTACTCTATCTAACACATTAATCCCGTGGTTAATATTAGTTAATGCTTTAGTTATTAAGATTTTTTTGTTGTTAGTCTGTTGCCAACGCTGTACTTAAGACTGTCAAAAATCCTATTCTGAGATGACAAAGGGGTCTTTGGCAAGGTCCATACTGGAGAGCAAAGCGGCAACAGAGAGCTGAGCAGCCACAGACTGAAAAAATGTGGACTGAACTCTCTTCTTCCTTTGACTAAAGTCATTCCTCTAGGTCTGGGATGAGGGGCAGATTGTCTCACTCTATAGACTGCAGGAAACTCAATCCAGTACAGTACTTGCAATAAATTGATGTGAAAACAGAAATACTTCTCATCTAGATCATGCAGGAGAAAATGAAGGCAGACAGAAGTGCTCACTGTCATCACAGTGTATGGAGTTCTGCATAAAGTAGTACAAACAACCTCTCCTAACTCCCACCCCAGGCAGATCTCCTGCCTCTTCTTAGCCTAATCCCATCTACCCATGACCATGAGTTGAGCTCCAGTAATCTCCAGCTCCTCTGGGAGATCCAGACAGAAGCAGACCCTCCACACAAGGCAAGGCCTCCCATTTAGCACCAAGTTTCATTGCTGACAAGTAGAGGACACGTCCAGGCATACGTGACCCTTTGGAAAGCTAGCTGGAGGGCAGAGTGGTCACCAAGATCCATTCAAGCCTTAGCAATTTCTCTTCATTCACTTATCCCCATGGGGCAATTACTGGCAAAGAGCAAACTGTTAACAGACAGTTAAGAGCAGGCCCAAAGCCAGACTTCGAAATCTTTGAAGCCAGAATGGTTTGTTAGAGTCTCTATATTTAGCCTTTCCTCTGAAATGAAGTGTCCATTTCTTGCAAATCACCAGTAGAATGGAGGACACTTGTCATAAATACTTTGTGTGTTGAGGTTACTCATGTCATCTTCCTCTAAAGATGCTGAGGTCTCAGCCTCGATTTTCTAGTATCACCAGTCAGCTAATGAGTAGAGGAAGATCCCATATTAATAGATATCTCTGATCTAATACAACTGATAGTAACACCAACATATGCTTCATACCAGCCCCTCAGCTAATCTGACCTGTGGTCAGAGGGGTTCTGGAGACAAAATACACAATAAGCAACATGACCCAGGGAGTAAACACTCAGTCCTGGGATGTTGGACACAAATGCCCTCTCACCAAGCCTTAAACAACCAAGAGCTCCACAGAGGCTACTGCAGGCTGGTAGCCTCCAGCTTTGGGTACCCGGTCTGAGCTACTGTCTGCACTCACACAGCACAGGTTGCCTTCAAGGGGAGAAGTCCAGGCCTTGCACGTCAAACCAAAAACTCAGGCATTCACAAAAGCCTCTACAGCTAGCTGTTTTCTGTCTCAGACAGTATTCTGCCACCAACTTTGCAAAGCTGCAGCAGTGAGGTCTGAGGAAGAGCTTGTATGGCTGCTTCTCATTCTCTTTCTCTCTTTCTCTGCAGCCCATCATGAAGCAGAAAAGAGGAGAGACTGCATGGCCAGCCTCCCACTAAATCCACCCCAGACGGTGGCTCTGAAGCATCAATTATAACGACTAGAATGAAATGAGACTGGGAAAGGGGACAACAGGAATATGTAAAAGGAACGGAAAGGGGAGGTGTTTGGGGAAGAAAGAGCCAAATAGCAACAGTGAACTAAGGACAGCGAATGAGGTGATACAAGAACATGGATGGGAAAAAGAAGAGAGGATTACAGCTTCTCAAACAGGAGAAAACACTGAAAAAAGGGAAGAAGGAAAGACAGAACTTAAATATTACAGTGATATAAGAGCTACACAATCATTTCATTAAATGGGTCAGTGAGAAGAAAACATGAAAGTTGATAGATGACATACAAAGAGAGAGGGGGAAAATAAGCAAGTTAACAGAGGGAAGGTGGGAACCAAACAAGACAGTCTGTGCAGCTTCAATGATACTGAGCTAAAATGACCAGTGTTTCTACTTATTATTAGTTTCTTGGCCATCACTCTGTATCTAACCTCTCTTTGCCACTATGCATTTGGCCCATCAGCATGGGATTCAAAAGGGACAGCATGATTATTTTGACCATGTGTTTCTATAGTATCATGCATTACTCAAGATCTTATAATGAGACAGCTATAAAACAGAGAGCATAAATGAACCCCCACCAAAGCACGTGCAGGTATTTCAGCAAGTAAGAAGGAAGCTCCCTGACACACACAGAGCCAGTCCTGCTGAAACCCTTCCTGGTGCTCACACTGCCTGGACACTGCTGGGTGATGCAGAGCACGAAACAGCGGTTAGGTGAAGCCCTTGGAGAGAATGGGGTGAGGGTGAAAGTGCTGAAGATCAGTTCATAGGGCAACTCCAAGATGCTCTGATGATCTCTGGAGTCCCAGGGCAGGGCAAGGTGGGGCAGACCCTATGCTGTCATAGGGATCAGGCACTTCCCAGCATCTTTCCTGCAGTTCAGCACAGAGAAAGAAGTGAGATTAGCCAAACTCATGGAGTGAAAGTGAGCATGACACCTGTACAAAAAAGGGACAGGCAAACAAACGGAGCTGCAAGCAAAGAATATGAGAGAATTTCCATAGGAAGTTTGAAAAACAGAAATGTGACTACAAAGAGGAGAGAGTAAGGGTGAATTAGACAGAGAGAGATGGAGACATGGGCTGTGTTTGGAGGAAGGAGCATAAGGGGAGAAAGGAGGGGGCAAAGTCCGAGGTACTCAGCGAGTTCAGAACAATCTCCATTCTCTACAGCGCTTTCTGTTTAAAAAAATAAAAAAGGAATGATGGAGAAGGGGAGAGAGTCAGACAAGTTTAATGATGTGTGTTCAAAGCTCAGATTGGAAAAATGACAGAGAAAAGCAGCCTGTTTCGGCTCTAATAAATTGTTCTTTGCTGTAAGAGACGCCTGTCGCAGCATTAATACAGGGCCCTAATACACGGGTCAGGGTTAAGTAATTTTCTCCGGCAACTTAAGCGAATAATGAAGCTGGCAGCGGCTAGTGGCGCAGTGGGAGAGATGGCCCGGGCCGCCAGCACTTTGTCTTCATTTATTATGCCAGCTCTCATGATTTGGGTACTGGCTGCAGCGACGGGAAGCCTCCGCCGAGGAGATATCGCTTCATTTCGGCAAGGTAATGAAAGCTGGGATGGGGGGAGGATAAACCAATTTGCTGGCTGACATGGGAAGGAGTGATTTGCAGACCTGGGTAAGGGAGGGGGGCAACCAAGCGAGAGGAAGCACAAGGCTAAACCAAGGGGGGTGCTCAAGGCCCTTCCCCGAGATAATGGCACCGTGTGTTTGTAGCAAGGGTAACAGAGCAGGACCAGGGAGGAGGGGATGGCAGGGCTGGAGTGCAGCACATATCAGGACCTGAGGGTGTGGGGAGCAGGGAAGAGCCACCAGGAAGAACAGTGTGGCCAGGAAAGGCTGGTGGAGTAGTAGCAGGAGCAGGTCCAAGAGCTGGTGGAAGTGGTTGATGGAGTAAAGTTGAAGAACATGTAACAATGTGATGGTGAAAGACAAGCAGAGAGCAGCCATGTGAGGGAAGGCAGGCTCAAGAAGCAGGGTGAAAAGGGCAGCAAAGGATGTTGTCCTTGCACTGTGAGGAAGGGAGACTCTAAATAAACAATTTGAGTAAGGCACAGACACCCAGGAGCTGCAGTGCTGGAGCTCACTGAAGTTCATCCCCACTAAGCCCATCGCCCTTCTCACAAGACAAAAACTCCAGATAAAGCACCCTGCAGCCACATCCTTCCCAGAAGAGGGAATTTCTGTCTCCTGCACTCCATCTCCACCATACAAGCATAAGCAATCCATCTCCAAGCCTACTTCCTCAAAGCAGCTTAGTAATGATCAGTTTTGTGGCTTAACTCCCAAAATGTGGGTGTCACTGACCAGCCTGGACGTGCTGTTTGCATGCTCAGTCTCTTCTGATTACCCCTGCACTGCCATCCTCTCCTCTCAACCTGAAAGGATATACGCCTAGTGGCTAGGATGCCATCCATGTCCCTGCTTTAAAATACCTGCATCACTCAGAGTACATCCCTACCTCCTTCAGCATCCATGCTCCCCAGTACCAAAACAGTGAAGGGAATGGGGGCGACAGAGCTCTGGTAGAGTCAAGTCTGGGACTCTTACATTTTCCTTCTCTCCCCCTCCTCTCGATGTGGGTTAAGGATTTCCAATAAGGACCAAGTGTTGGAGGCTTAACACTGCAGTCTCTGGAGAAGCAGGCCAATTTCACACTAATCTTCCCCATGAAGGGAGAGAGCATCGGAAGCAAGAATTACATCAAAGAGAAGTTAATGCTGAGAAGCAGACGACAAAAAGGACCTGCTTTCAGTTTCAAATGAATACACACAGCTGGATTAAGAGATCAGGCAGCTCAAAGCCTGTATCGCAAGCTTTGGTACCCAGGATTTAGCCAGCAGGGAAGAGTTCTGATCTGGGGGCTCTTTTGAAAGGAGAGGAGAGTCTTTATGGAGCACTGCAGGTATTTGAGAAGAGCTGGGTAGAAGACAGGGAGGCTGATCTCTTGGTCTGGCCTCTGCTGACCTTTTCTAATAAATATAATGACTGACTTCAGATAATGGGATGGGTTTGCGCAGCCTACATAGCTCCTGAAGCCTTTTGGTTAGCGAGCAGTTACCCCGTTATTTCCCCCTGCCCTGCACAGCCCTCCCACCCGCTTTGGTCTGGGGCATCGCAGCAGTGTGGGGAACAGCCCTCCAGGTCCTGAAATGCAGGCAGCCTTTTCCCTCATGGCAGGAGTTGTGTTCAGCTTCAAATGCAACCAGCAAAGGCAGCTGAGCTCCCTGTAATATAAAACACACCCTGCAGAGGAAAGGAGAGCAGAGGGTGATTGCAGTAATGTGTCTGTTGTCCCATTTTAAGTGGTGCTGAAGTGAGTCCCAGCGTGCTCCCCCCCGCTGGGAAGCTGACAGGTGTAAATCCTGCGATGAATGAAAGCACCGAGCCCTATAAAGCTGGTGTCTCTCCACGCATCTCCGCTCTGATTGACTTGTCGGCTCTCTAAGGCTGACTCTATCAGCTCCTCACTGCCTCCAATTCCAGGTGTGATTTAGTTTGGAGATGAGAGGTGACAGTTAACATTGGTACTCGTCAGTGTAGATCAGACACAGTCACGCTGTCTTCTCCTGGCTCACTCCACCGCCTCCCCCATGCTCCCACCCCTCCGGTGTCTCCCACTCCTATCTGTTGCTCTCATTCTCCCTGCCTGTCCCCATCCAGTCCCTCTGTTTACCACCATACCCTTTTGCCTCCCATCACCATTGTCAGAGCTCATTGCCAGTAAATTCTTCCCTTTCTCTTGTCTTTTGTGGCCCAGAATAACAGAATCCTAATGCCTTCTTCAAGGAAACTTCTCTCATGCAAAGACTAGGAACAGCTGTTTTGGCTTGTCCTTTCCAGTCCCCTGTAAAGCTAAGCAAGCAATATCTAGTAAAGATTTTATTTGCCATATTTAACTTATTTCTCCATTGATGGCTTGCTCATTCTAGTTGAATTGTCTCAACTGTATTTGCTGTTTGGAATTCACCAAACCATTCTGAAGAACAAACCTGGGCTTGAAGACAGAAGAGGGATTTTGCATTTGGTGTGCGAGATTACAACTGAATTGTTTGGCATGGAAAAGCTCTTTGTAGTCCATATGCTGTAATATCCTAGAACAGCCCTATAGCCAAGGTTTCTGACACAAATGCTCAGATTTTACATCTGGAACTCCTCCTTGATTTAAAATTGCCAGTTCACCAAATAATTTCCTGCCACTGCCCACTACCTGTAGCCCTAATGGGAAAGGAATCCCACTTTTTATTAGAGTTAATAGTTGCAAAAAGTCTTGGATGGATTCACATAGCTGCTTTAAACCCAAGTAACTCTCTGCTTTGTGTCTTTCTTGGTCTCCCATTTCCCAGGCACATTCTGTTTCAGTCCCTAGTACTTCAAGTGACAGGATTTCTGTAAGCCACACTAAAAAAGGCAGCTGTTCCAGTATCACCAAATAGGAGTTAACTCAGTGGACAACACACTGGTTAGGGATTTATCCTTTTCAGCTCCCACCCTTTTAATTTCCATAACTTTTGTATCTGATTCCCAATGAGGTATATAATCTTTTCCTCTTTTTTTCCACGGGGTTGTCACCCATCATTATAGGCTACACTGTACCAGGGAGTTTGCTCATAAACTTACGGATTATTTAAGTAACATTTTAGGATGGGCTGAGAATCCAAAATGACCTTGACAAACTGGAGCAAAGGTCTGGAAGATGCAGATCAGCCACAGCACCACACCTAGCCATCAGGTAGGAATAACACAAGCAGATGCAACTATACAACTAAGCAAAAGGTGAGAGACTTGCAGAGCCACATTGCCTCAGCACAGGACATATCATATGCATATTGTACTTGGAAGTGATAAAGGAGAAGGGCTAAAGTTCCCTTAGCATACTCCTCCAGTACATCTGAGCCTGAATAAGCAAGCACAATCATGGAGAAGGATCAGGCAGGTAGCAGCACTATAGAAATAAACGTAGGAAGAAATAGTGGGTCACAAGCTGAAGACAAATCGCCATGTCAAGCTGTTGTGACAAAGCAAACGAGGTAGTGGGCTGTAGTACAGGAACTAATCCTCATGCTCTCCTTAACGTTAATAAGGCCTGAGCTGGTCTTCTTGGCCCTTGTTTCATTCTGAACAAGGAAGAAAATGGATGAACCAGAAGGTCCCAGGGAAGTTGAGCAAGAATGATCAGAGATCTAGAAAACCTGGCCTGTGGGGAAAAGGTTATAACTAGGTTTATTTAGCCTAGGAAAAAAAGACTGAAAGAGACACAATGGAAATCTTCAAATATACAGCAGGCTGCTTTGAAGAGGCAGGGTCTCTGGAGAGTGGGAGAAATTGTAGCCCTAAACTGCATCAAGAGAGATTTAGAAAGTTCACAGAACGTTTTAGCTATGCGTGTAGTGAAGTCTTGAAATAATTTGATTAGAGAGGCTGTGGTAGCACCATAATTTTTCTTAAAGACCAAGTTAGGTAAGCATTTGGAAGGAATCACATAAGTATCTTTGGGCTGGTGTCATGGTTTAACCCCAGCCCATAACTAAGTACCACTCAGCAGCTCACTCGCTCCCCCACACCAGAGGGATTGGGAGGAGAATCAGAAAGGAATGTAAAACTTGAGGGTTGAGATAAGAATGATTTAACAATCAAAATACAATAAATAAATGTTACTATAAAAAATAATGAAAAAGAGGGAGAAGGGGAGTGGACCAAAATCCAAAGGGAAAGGAGGAAAGAAACCAAGTGATGCACAATACAACTGCTCACCACCCACTGACTGATGCCCAGCCAGCCCCCAGGCAGCAATCCCAAGGCCCCAGCCAATTCCCCCCCCTGTTTATATACTCAGCACAACATCCTGTGGCATGAAATATCCCTTTGGCTAGTTTGGGTCAGCTGTCCCAGCTGTGTCCCCTCCCAATTTCTTGTGCCCCTCTAGCCTTCTGGGTGGCAAGGCCTGAGAAACTGAAAAGTCCTTGACTTAGTATAAACATTACCTAGCAACAACTAAAACCATCTGTTATCAACAATACTCTCACACCAAATCAAAACTCAACACTGTACCCAGCTACTAAGAAGAAAATTAACTCTATCCTAGCTGAAACCAGGACAGCTGGATTAGACGACTTTTCAGCATTCCTTCCTGCTGTATTTTCCCTGAATCTTCAAATATAATGATGGCATTTGCTACCACGACAGGAATTGCCCACAACACTTAGTCCCTTCTGGAAATAAGCACCTAGCTGAAAATCTGCAGTGGAGCCACACCAGCCTATGAATGACAATAATATGAGGCACTAGCTAAGTCCTATCTGTGCTTCCCAGCATGGCTGTGACAAAATGAAGCTGAGAAGAGCCACTATACACGTACCATGACACTGCTGAGAATCTGAAGGATTGTGTCCTTTTCTCTGATGAAAGGCCAAGATGCATAACTCTGAGACTGAAGATTGCCTGCTGCAGATATTGCTGAGTTTTGTGATTCTTTCTAAGTTTAGGTAATTTAATGATAAATTAAGTCCTGAGCCCTTGAGCTTCAATGAGGTGTGACAGTAGTTCTGTCCAGTGCTGGTGAGAAAGACAACGTTTAGAATACACTCATCCTTTAGTTCACACTGCATGAATAATATTTACTCTAGTTTATTCAGTGATTATTTTTTTTTCCTCTAACCATAAATTATTCCTTTGGCTGCCCTTAGAGCAATACCCATGTGGAAACAGTAATGCTATGAGAAGTACTGAGGTTGGTTGGTTCCTTCTTGAATGGTCTGGTTTGGATTGGTTTCATTTTGTTTATCACAGGAACATTCCTGCATCCCTTGATTCTGAGGGCACATCAGCACAGTACCAAGTGTTCTTCACCACCTTCCCACACATACTCCAAGGTCCTAATACTAAACTTCAGGCTTGTCTATACTGAGAGATACCCATGTTATCTGTGACTTACCGAGACAGTTTAGGTCTTTGAAAACATAGGAACTGGAAATGCTCCCATGTATACTCTTGGAAACTGGAAGTTGTGGGCTCTTAGTCCTAACCTAGGGAACACCTCGATTAAGTGTTTCCCAGGTAGAAGAACAGCAAACAAGAAACTCAGGTTTAAGTGACAGAGCCTTAGGAAGGCACAAAGAGAGTCCACGGGAAAACATTGATACCCTGGAATTACTTAAGTCGTATCAGAGACATAAACATTGAACTCTGAAATGTTCCCACAGATCTTCTCAGTTCTTGCCCCAAAGCTCAGCTGTGCTGGATCCTGACCACACTCATGACTACACTCACTCCTAAGACATTTCTCAACATCTTCTTAGCCTCTCCAGCACCTATCTGCCAGCCAGCATTCTTAAACTTCCCATTTTCAGAACCTAAATTATTTCTTACATTTATATGGCTATGACAGCTGTCCTCCCGTTCCATCCAGAATCCTCTTCTCCAGGATATGTATCTCTCAGTCTCTCTTCCTCTACTTCTTTCCTTATTCTTTGCTCTGCTGAAGACTCCATCTCTACCTTCAGCCAGAAAGGGGACATTCAAAGATGCAGCCTGCTCGGTGTATCTGGGACACTATTCACCCAGCAGCTTCATCTTGTCCACAAAAGGCTCCAGGCAGGGGAATCGCAGAGGGAAATGGGCAGTGTCAGCACAGAGCGCTGGGTGACTGAGCCTGCCAACTTCTCTGTCAAATTGCCCCAGCAGCGCACACATGCATCGCATTTTTTGAATGTCTGAAGGCACTCTTGCCTGTGTTTTGTTGCCAGTGTTGGGATGCAGCAGCAGAGGGAACTTAAAACATTTTAAAGGAGCCAAAAGCCCCTCCAAACAGAGGGCTGCTTCCTGATCCCAGCAGAGATCCCCGCTGCTCTCCAAAAGCCTTTTTTCTCTTTCCAGAGGCAAGAAGTTCAGTTTGGGGCACAGACTGGGCTTTACACTTGCCAGTTTCTCCCAAAACCAGAACACCCCTGCCTCCCATAACCCCAGTGCCCGCTCTCGCCTTGTGTCCATCCACTCCCCCTCCCTGCTTCAGCACCTCCCTCCCCACCTCCAGCCCGCGTGACGATCCATGAAAGCCCCCAGCAGTATGTCACGGGAGTGATAATTACATCCCCCCGCTCGCATCATGCCGCCTGCTGCTGACCTCTCACCCCTCCTCTCTTTTAATCACCCCCTGGCATCAGTCACTGTGACAGGGCAGCAGCATGAGCCACGTGACCTGTCAGCCCAGGGACATGACTTATAGGGCCCGGCTGGTGGACAAAGGGAAGGGAGATAGGCAGCATAAATCTCCAGGGCAAATAAAAGAGAGTGATGGGGCGCTCTGCCGGGGCCTGCGTTAGCAGATTCTCGGCCTCTTGTTATTCAGTCCAGAGTTATGGTGATGAGGAAGTGGCCGAGAGTGACACGCGCTGGTCCCAATCAACCTTGCGAAACCTGCAGAGACCTAGAGGAGCCTTAATGTCACACTTGGCTGGAGAGCCTCAACGAGGTGGGCTAGGGCCAGGGGAGCAGCCAGAGCAGTTCCCAGCCACCAGAGGCATCTGACCAATTAAAGCTTCAGCTGTCAGAGCAAGGCACTAAGTCACACAGAACAAGGATGGGGAACCCCAAAGTTGTGCCTCTTTATCCCTGCCGCGTGGCTGCAGCAGGATTTGCACATCAGAGCACCCATCACTGGCTCAGGACACAGGTTTCTCCCCAACCAGCACATTCCTCCAAGCTCCCCACCAGTCCTCTGCTCATCTGCAGGTTCCCTGCCATATATCTCCTCACCACCTGCTCCCTTGCACTCACCTGTTGCTTGGTAGGACGAAATCACTGGTGCATCAGTCAGCTGATGCCATTATATAGATATAGGACATCATAAAGATACAGAACAGCGTTCCCCATTGCTCCTTTTGGGACTGCAGAGACATTTTACTTCTGTACAAGGAGGGAATGTGGTACACTAACATCTGCTATGATGGGTGCTGCAGTGGACAAACTGCACCAGAAAGACCAATCTGGATCACCAACTCCATCCTGTGACAGTCACTATGCAGGGTCCCTACAGGCCATCTTACCCCCCTCATCCATATGTTTCTCAGGAGGCAAAGTGGCAAGAGAAAGCTGATGTCCCCAGTAGTGCTGTAACTCCCCTAGTACCGCACCTTCAGAGGAGTCCAGGAGCTTTAGCCCAGATGATGTAGGAAGAAGAAAGCCCAGAGATACAAACTGGGAGTGTTTTTGAATATACAGGTGAAGTTAGGGAGAAGGAAACACCTGGGAGGAAGACAGGAAAAATTTAAGTACATTTTCTTTCATCTGTTTGAAAATGATCAGTGGTATCGGAAATTGTAGCTCTTCAGCTGAAAGACAAAACCATCAACATCAATGTCTTTCCCTTGTGCTTTGAGCAGCGAAGTAGTTAAGCCCATTTCCAGTTTTGGGTGCAGTTGTTTCTGACTGAGCACAAGGGGAAGCTCAGTAACCAGTAAGGTTTTGGCTCCACAAACATCTTTATCTGGGAAGGACCATGTCTCAGATGCTGGGGGCAGAGTGGGAAGGCACTGTGCAGACATCTTGCACTGGTGCCCTGTACCCATCCTGTCGTGCACTGGCAGTGACACCTCTGGACTTCAGATCTCATCTGCAGTGTGAAAACACCAGCAAAACCAGCTACCAGCTCTGGCTCTTCACACTGTGCATAAGCACCACCTTCTACCATCTCGTTTTGCACTTCCCTGAGACCTGCAAACTCACAGCCCTGGCAGCACCACAGCAGATACCCTCTCATTTTTAAGAAATGCCAGTTGCTAAAATGAGAGGCAAGTCCAGGCAGCGACAGGTGAAGGACCCTGCACCATTCCCTGGGCCAGGTACACCAAGATATCCCCACTCACGTCCCAGGTGAGGGGACCCTGACAGGGTCGTACAAACTATACATCTCAGTGCTGCTGTAACAGCTAAACAAGGGGGAGAAGACAGGTGCTGAGACCTGCTCTTGGA
This sequence comes from Microhierax caerulescens, assembly GCA_035590215.1. Taxonomy (NCBI): domain Eukaryota; kingdom Metazoa; phylum Chordata; class Aves; order Falconiformes; family Falconidae; genus Microhierax; species Microhierax caerulescens. Next base: position 64,724,922 of record JAVJGJ010000060.1, on the reverse strand, counting down.
CCAAGCAGAGGTTCAGCACAGCAGCAGCATCCTACACACATCCTATACCCTCCTCCCCCAGGAGCTGCCCACTGCTGCTGCCCTCATCGGCACAGCACAAGGCAGGGAGGGCTGCCTCCACATGGAAGAGATTTCCTCAAGACTGGGACCTGGAGGCAAAACTGTTCAGTCCTGGAGATGAGACTGAACAGTACCCCACACTTTCCTCTCCACCCTCCCTGAAGACCTCCTCTCCACTGGCGACTTCCCTCTGGGCCGAGGGGGAAGCCCTGCAGCCCCCAGCCTCCTCGCCAGCTGGGTCCTAGCCTCCGAGACAGGAGCACACAGCTCCCTACCCTCCTCCCCCGCATCTGCCTTTTAACGATGATGGAAGCTGCTGTCAGCGTGCAGCGACAGTAATAAACACTCTTCTTAATAACACAGGGTGTCCCTCTTATTAAAATGAATAGACTTCGGTGGTGAAGCCAGGCTGCCTGCCTCGCAGCCTGGTGTGGACAGCAAGCCTCAAGCAGAGCAGTTTATCTGCTGTAATTACTACAGCAGCTTCAGCTCCAGGACATTCCTGGTTACGGCTCTGTGCTGTGCTCCCAGGCAGAGACACAGGTACTTGGAGAGACCAAGGTACCTGCCAACACATGAGTACACAGAGAAATGCAGGTAGATAATCCTCTGTGTGCCTGCAAACACGTACGGTAATCTCCGAGATGCACAGACACAGCAGAGTAGGGGTAAATGTAACCACAGCCAGGCCTTAGGCATCCTAAATCCCACTGAAACCAGCAGCAGCAGCTGGTGTCACTCTTTTTGCTTCTCTGGTGCATAACAGGTATATTAACACAGGTGTGCGTAAACCACGCTGCACCGAAAGCAGGTAGAGGAAGGTAAATGCTTGGTCTGCGGGGGAGAATCCCCTCCTCCACCAGCTCAAGATGTATCTGCTCAATTTTTCCTGTTCCCTGGTCGATGAGAGGTCACAGGATAAATGTATTTCGGGTTTTACATACTAGTGCAACATGTTGGGAAGTGCTGATGCGGCATCCTTCACGCCCACCCTTCCTGGGTTTTGGATCTCATTTGATGTATTGTTTTCTCCCCCGTGGGGAAGCTGCCCATTTCCCAAGCAGCAAACTCAGAGGATCTCTGTATCCCAGACCCTGACTGTCTTTCACCCTGTGTGCTGTAGCCAAACACCAAGTCTGGGATTCACAGGACAGGGAAGGAACCCATCTGACACGATGTGTGCCAGCGGTTCTTTTGGAGATGTGTTTGGACAGGCTATTACACAGCAGCCTCTATGCACACTGGCCTGGGAAACCAAAGCATCCCCCTCCTCTGCCAATCTAGTTTATTTTCTCAGCCTTTACTAAGCTGGTTGTTTCTGCAAATGTGCCCAGTGTTGACCTAAGGCCACACATGGGGAAAAAAACCCGCACTGGGAAATATTTTCCTCCTTTGGAGCTCCCTCAATCAGAGATTATCCAAGGGAAAAATCTATCAAAAAGACAAATGACAACAGCACATCCCAACATCCACTCTGCTGCCATCTCAGAGCAGCTCGGTGGGCTGCAGAAAGCCAGCAAATCCAAAGCTGGACCATTGCATCCCACCCTTCCAGGAGCCAGCACAGAGGAGCAGTCCTCAGCTATTGCACCATTTCTCTGCACCTTCCAGGCATGAAGGCAGGTCTCTGCATCACTGTAATCAGGCCCCAAACAGCTCACAGCCCCGCAGGACTCCAGCATTCAGGAACACCTAACTCCATCACACCTTGCAGCGCTCCTCACAGAAAAAGCCCACAGCAGGCATCAAAAAAATGATTCATGTGCAGCCAGGAGAAGCAGTTGGCATGACCTCACCATGAAGAACCAGGCTGAGGTATGTCTGCCTTTATTATCTGTGAGAGACTTGTCACCTGTAAGCTCTTCTTAGAAATTATTCCCAGCACAGGATATGACAGCCTCACTGGTTTTGCTGGTGTTTAGTACAGCAAGAGAGACTAGAGCAGTGGAGCAGATAGGAAAAAACGAAACAACGGATGAATGAACCAGTCTTTTTCAGCCAGCGACTTCTTGGGCTCAGAAGTCAAATGCATCACAAGAAAGCTGTAGACATGCTGTTTATTCACATTTTCCAAGTCACTCATATGCCATGTCCTGAATTGTCTTTCTGCTCAGTGGAAGGTTAGCAAGGATTTATCAGGGGAACAGCTGATGAATGCAAAATGAGGCAAGGATCTAATCTAAAAGGCTTCCAAAAGGTCACTAGTATCCCAGAATCAGTATCTAGCTACATGCAAACAGACGACATCACCTCTGTCCACAGTACTTCCACCTTCCCAGGCCCTGGCAGGGATGCTCCAAAGACACTTCCCCATCACCAGAACTAAATCTCCAGATCCACATGGCTTGCCTTGCTGAACCACTACTACCAAGTAGCAGGTCAAGTTGGGGGTTGCCAGCAGAGCTGCAAGCCTGTGTTGGTGGAGAGAGCTAAATCAGCATAAAACAGCTCAGAGGAGACTGAGGGAGCACTAAGAGAGCCCTGAGGGACAGCCTGGCTTTGCAGTCTACCTCACCCTATCAGTGCCTTACTTAACACAAATGTTTCACCCACTTCTCACCTCAAAAAAAACCCAAAAACCCCATACAAAAAAACCCAACCACAAAACAGCAAAGAAAATAAAGGAGAACCTCGTACAAGAAGCTGAGCACAGGAGCTGGCAGAGCTAGGAGAATTTGCAGCACAGCCTTCACCCCTACTACTGGTGATTTTATGCAGGGGAGTGCAAGCTCAACAGGGCAGCAGGGCTGAGTTGGAAGCCACATGGCATCCACTTGCCCACTCCCAAGGCTGCTTCTGCCACATTCAGTGCCTGCAAGGCAGCTGGGTGACTCCTGGCCTAGACAAAACCATCCTGCAGGGCCATTTCTTAGGCCAGGGGCTGCTGGAGTGGTCCTGCACAGCAGTGATGGCTGCTGCATACCACCACATACAAAAAAGAAAACACAGTATAGGACCAAAAATTTCCTTGCCCTGTTGAGAAAGCAGTTAAGCTTCATTCACCACAGTGCTGAGCCCAGGCTGTCACATCCAAGGGAAGTGCTGGTGTCTGGAGTCACCTGGCTGAGGCTCATTGCCTGTCACCAAAACAGTGAATGGGAAACACAAGAGGGAAAGAAGCCACAGTGTCCTGAGCGAAGTGTTTCTCATAAATGTGGGTACCCAAACTCCTGAGCAGGTCTTGTGCTCCAGGTAGCCTGCAGAGGAAGATTTTGCTTGAGGATGATGTTCACCACTTCTATGGTTGAAGTGAGGTGTGGGAGAGCAGATGACCAATCCTCCACAAATCTTAGCACCAGTAACACAGTTCCCCTCCTTTCACTGGTGTCAGCTCCAAAGCAACATCAATATTTTGCTGCAGGATGTCTTTGCTGGGATGCTGGAGGACTTTTCAGCACCCATTAAACACATAGGATTGGCAGAGGTACGGGCACAGAGGGGCAAGCTGAGACCCACGGCCAACAGCCTGATCAGAGGTTGACCAGGAGAAGACCAGCCCTTAACCGGCTCCTAGAAAGCTCAAACCATGACTTTGGCAAATCGCTTGCTGAGCGGGTGCCTGGCTGGGCTGACCAAGGGCAAAGGGCTATTGATGCCACACAGCTCCAGAGCCCTGCAGTGCTGAGCAGGGCGCCGGGAGGAGATGGGACCTTGGAAGAGCCAAGCAGCAGAAGGCAGATCCCAGACAGAGACTCTCCCAAGCAGTTGACATCCAGAGCAACTGAGCCAGGAGAACTCAGCCCTGCGACTTCGCTGGGCTTGCATGCTCTACGAGGCTGTGACATGTCAAGAAGCAGATGAAGAAATTATTCTGAGCAAGTGTATTTTTCTCCTGCTGCCCTGCAGACAAGCACATGCAGACAAAGAGAGACCTCTAGCGATGCTGGAGGGGCTCTGCCTGTCCTGCCCCTACGAGCATCCCTCACAGCCAGAAACCAGAACCAGGCTCGATTGCTTTCTGGCTAAGTGCAGTCACCAGCTCCCTCCTGAGCTGGAGAAAAACAAGGGCTGCTCACAACAGTATCTACTGATCCGTGGAGGTGGTGGAGGGGTGGTACTCGGAACAGGGGAATGATGATGTCAGACTTTGGGGGGGGGGGGGCAGAAAAAAAAAAAACCAACAAACTTGAAATGGCTTCAGGTCTTCATGCCTGCACACTGCCTCCCCAGTGTCAGCTGCCCAAGCTCCAGCATAGGATTCAGCAGGCATGTGGAGGGTGGGTAATTTGCCAGTGCTGGGAAATTAGGTGCAGTTTGGCTGCAATTTGGACCACGTGCCTGAAGTTGGCATTTAGGCAGAGGGGGAGCTCAGCAGCTGCCAGCTCAGTGTGGCAGGGGCAGGAACAGGGAACAGCAGGTCCCTGGCTGAGCCCAGCCATGCCAGGAGACACCATATCCCCCTTGCAGAACGCTGACAATTGCAGCATCTTGCACTCAGCTGTGGGACAGAGGCATTTTTGGCTTTTGCTGAATTCAGCCTCAAAGTCCCTGTGTCCGGGTGTGGGCAGAAAGGATGATGGAGTTACATAAGGGCACGTTCATGCCAAGCATCCCATGCTCAGCACAGAGAAAAGCACACAAACACCACCAATCCCCTTCCCAACTCTGCACTGAGAAGGGCAAAAAGGGTTTAAGTCTGCTCAGCCACACAACTACTACATTAAACTTCCCAGGCATGAAAAGGGTTTGAAGGGAAACCTGAGGAGAAGAGGCAAGTGCTAGAGGCAGAGATGGCTATGGCAGGGGCACAGTGATTGTATTGTGCAACGTCAAAAAGCAGGCAAGTACACCTGCCTTGTTGCTCTCAAACACAGGGCAAGAAAAGAAGGTAAGGGCTCCTGCCAGCCAGAAGAGAAGGCCTCTCTTGCCTGCTCCTGCCACCTTCTCCGAAGCTCCGAGCTGCAATTACTCAATTAGCAGCTCCCATAGTACCTTCCTTCCACTCAGCGGTCTCTCCTGTTGCCCAGCCAGCACATAAATCAAAAAAGAGCAGCTCTTTCCCTGGGCTTTCTTTTTCTTGTGCTGGTCCAAGCTTCAGTGACCTCCTGTTGGGAGAGGGGGCAGTCATATTTTGCTGGAATGTTTTATTTTCTGTGCTGCATGAAGAGTAATTGTGGAGGGGAGGGAGAGCACGAGCACGAGAAAGCATGTGCTTTGCCAGCCAGGCCGATGTCCTTGTCCCACAAGGTTATGGATCCATTTTAGCTCAAATAATAATAAAAAAGCCTCACAGAAGCAAGGGATTCATAAAACAAAACAGGAGCTGGGCATTTGGCAGCAGCTGCCCACGGAGCGGGAAGCACACGTTCAGTCAGGAGGTAGACATGCTCTCTGTATCCTGCCAGCAGCTCGGAGGTTGCAGGGAGCCGGGCAGGGTTTGCGGTAGCGTGTGCAGGCACGTGTGCGCACATGTATGCAGAGAGAGCTGGCACAAGCCCGTTTGCTTTTTCCCTGCATACTTTATTGATGGTAATTCAGATATTCAGAGTGGCAGGACTCAGGCATTCCGACTGAGGAGCACACCCACCCCAACCGGGAGCAAGCGGCGGGTGAGAAGAGCCTGTGCAGCGATCTCCCCCTCCGCCCTGCGGTGCCCAGCACGCTTCCCAGCGCGGCAGAAACGCAGCTCCAACAGCTGCATGGGACACCGGCACTTAATGTTTCTCTTCCCTGTTTAGAGGACAAACATTACAAAGCACAGACCAACAAAACAACTTACGCCTGAGACAGCAGAGCCTCCCCTGTGAGAATTCAGGGAACTTTGGGAATTTACAAGTGCTCTGATGAAATCCCGACAGACATGTGAATATTTCCAAGTGATAAACAAGGCCCTGAGGGCCAAATTCAAGACTTCCTGGGTAGGAGGGAACAATGGTACACTTCATTTTGCTTCATATACAGTGAGCTCTAATAACAATTACTATTTCTCTCCTGTAACAGGCACACATGACACTTTCCTGACTGCAGAGGACATCTCGCTTGCTCATTTCTAGTGCATCAGGACAGAAACATTTAGATCAAATGCAAAGGGAGCTGGGGTGTGTTAAGACTACCTGATACCTTGGAGTCAATTGTTTAACAAATCAGGGGTTAGCCCCAAAATTACTGAATAGGTTAGAAATTCAGCCGGTGTTGCTGAAAGGTAAGATCTATTTCTTCCTGATAGCTGTCCTTAGGTTAAGAAGCCCTACAGTTAATTAGGGAAGCTGAAGGCAGGATCCAAGCAGTTGGGGGATTTCTGAGTTTAATGCTCAGAGTGCAAAGGATTAGACCAATGTCCACATCAGCCTAGACTGCAGGTGGCTTTTGCCCATCAACTCCCCAAATTTGGCATCTCCAGGCTAGAAGAAAAACTGGAAAAGCAAAAAGGAATGGAAGCGAAGGACCAGAAACAAACAGAAACGAAACAAACCAGAAATGCTTTTCTAAAAGAAAACCAACCATCCTTTGTCTACTAGAAACCTCTGAACAAAACTGTGAGAAAAAGGCAACATCATTACCTGGACTTCCAAAAAAGATTGATCATCTTGAAGAGGCTGCTGCTGAAGCTAAGCTGTGACAAGGTAGAGGTCCCGATGATGTTCCAGCACGGCATGAGAAGAAGAAGGAGTAGATTGCCCATCTCTGCATAGCTGAGGAACACCATTGGGACACCTGGATGTGACCTCTTAGAAATGCTGTTTGATTCATTTGTCAGTGATTAGGGACGAGCAAAGAAGTGGCAGCATTTGTGGGTAAACCTTAGCTGTGTTAGCAAGCCCAGGCCAGAGAAGCAGGGAGCTTCGGAGAGATGGCTGACAGCAGGCACACACAAGGCTGGCGGATGCAGGGAGCACACATTCAGTTGCTTGTCTTCATCAGGCCAACTGCAGCTGGCAATTTGTGTCATGGAGCAGTGAGGACAGGCTGCTCCCAACAGAGGGTGAGCTGGGAGCCAAGGGTGACCCCAGCCCAGGCAGTGCCCTCCCTGACCTGGTTCTGCAGCACCTGAGCACGGCAGGCAGAGCCGGGTGCTGGGAACAGGGTCCATCCACAGCCCTGAATGAGGCAAAGTGGTGAACCAGATCCAGGGAGTCCCATCAGGAGATGGGGCTGGAGACACTACTACAGCACAGGTCTCGGGTCCACCCAGGAGATGAGGCCACAGACAGGGCTAGAGACAAGCAGACATACAACACAGCTCAGGGGAGAAATGAGTCGCCCAGGCTGAGCTTAAATGGAGCCCCTGGGGAGAGGGTGTGGGTGTGGGTCCCAGGTGAGACCATTCAAGGCAATTAAAGCTTGTTGGTGCTGTCAGGACCCTGACAGTTTTGCTTAATGTACAGATCCCTTCACATGGGTTAGGAGCATCCACATAGGGAGTTTATGTGCAATTGCCTTTCTGTACTAGCTGGCGCTCAGTGACAGCCTTCCTTACATGCTCATCTAACATCTGTCTGCTTGCACACACGATGGGGAACATGTGTTCACATCCCTCAGGAAATTAGCACCATCCAGGCAACAGCATTAGGCAAAAACAAACAAACAAACAAAAAAAACCCCAAAAAAATCCCACCACACACACAGAGAAAAGGTTAAAACCACCAATTCCCTCATAATGCATTAAAAATAACACAAATGCATTTCCACTTCTCCTTAAGAATTAAAAAAAAGGGCATGTAATGGGAATACCTCTTACTGTAGTGCATAACTAGCCTGCAGGAGTTGCCGACAGTGTGGAGGTTGTAAGCCCAGAAGAGGCTCAGACACTTGTGTAGTTTATGGGAACACACGGTTACAGCAGGTAGGATTTTAAAGACAACGTGCAATTTGTGAATCTTCCTGGTCGAGGGCATGTGGCAACTGCTCAACCACTTGGAAGGAGGGAAACAGTCCTCTCTGGGTGGCTGAGCCCTAATTGTCCATTGCAGCATTCCTTGGCCTTTTTTTCCTTGAGTCTTCAGCTGTGGCCACCCTGAGCACTGGGGAGGCAGTTCTCTGTTGGGTAGCTCACGTGCTAAGGGAGTGCCTCCTTCCCAGCGCTCCAAAAGGTGCTGTGGGATCGAACAATAACGAGTATTTTCTGTCCTGAGCAAGCTGTGCAGATGGGAGAGAACACGAAACCAGGCAGGCACCGGGAACAGCGATCAGCAGAGAGGGCAAAGGCAGCACAGGGGCTCGTAAATATAATGTTTTGCTGTTATTTTGGAATGGCAAAGACACGTCCTTGTAGGATCAAAACTGTACAGATTGCTTTATTATTTTCAGTCCAATGAAATTAGCTGGAGTGGAGGGGGAAGCAGGGGAAATGGCGGGGACAGAGGTTCAGTACCGCCAGGGTGCCCGGTGCTGGGGGCAAGTCCCAAGTCCCTAGTCCCAAGCCTGTTGGGCTGGGTGATGCCTGGAAGTGCCGTGTGGCCAGGCAAATCGGGGGGTCACTCCTCACAGCTGCGGAAGGCCCCACTGGTGCCTGGATGAGGTCTGGCAGCAGGATCCCTCCGGCTCACTGCAGGAGGCTGCGGGAAGCCTCCAGCTCCTGCTGCTGCTTCACAGCTTTGGGATGCCACGGAGCCCTGTGCCTCTCCGGGCCCCTTCCCTGGTCCATGGCCCACGCTGCTCCCCTCCCTGGCACCGAGAGCGATGACAGCCCCTGCTAACCCCATCCATCCACCCCACGGGCTCTGAAGGAAGCAGCACAGTGACTGCCATGCCCATAGGCACGTTGGTCACTTATTCCCCTACTGCATTTACTGATTTATTTATTTGATGTAGAAGCCTTTGCATGCTCCCCCCCACCTCTCATCTCCTTTCACCATCTGTCCGTTCGTTGGGAAATCTGTTCCAGCTGACCTCGAGCTGACCAGCGCTTCCCTCTTCCCTCCATCCTGCCATGGGCTCCTCCAGACGTCCCCAGCTCAGCTCAGGGGCTTTTAGCTGACTATGCAAATGTCGCCCAGCCAGCTGGTGTCTGCCTCCCAGAAACACATGTTCAAAAGCCCCCTGGACAGCCAGGGGGGAGGAGGGGGCAAGTCCCTGTGCCTCGGCCTGGGGGCTGCGCAGAGAAAGTTACTTAGCCAGGAATTATTCAACAAACAGATGGGAGGAGGGCAAGAAAGCCGGGGAACAGTGAGCATGAGCACAGTGCATCTGTGTCCGCGTGTGTAGGTGTGGGTGTACGGGGGTCCCAGGCGAGTGTGTGGGAAGTGCGAACTAAATCGCTGTGCGAGGATGGATGGTGGCAGAAGGGGCGTTTGAGAGAGATGTACAGATCAGGGGAGGATGTTGCTGATAGTTTTATGGCATTCTCCTCCTAATGACATCGCCTGCAGCAAGCAAAAGGGGGTCTAATAGCACAGCGCAAAGGAGACACAGCTGTCAGAGGGTGAAACAGCAGGCCCACAGAAACAGCCCCCCAGGAGAGTTACTAAAGCAAGACAAGGCCAGGAGAGCTCATTTAAATTCTTCTTCAAAGCTCTCTCTCCTCTCCATCACCTAACACGTGACTGTCCACCTAAGATCTCTAGGTTTCCATGGAGGAAGAGGGTGGAGATGCTGAAGCTGGGGAGGGATCTGGGATCAGCTGCCACAGCACCCCACCAGGACTGCTAACTGCTGTAGGACGTACATGCCCAGCCAGAAAGCCTGGCATATGCAGCAGCCCAGCTCACCTGAGTACCTGTGCAGGGCACAGCCTGTGACACAGTCATTTCCTGAAGTTCCGGCAAGGAACAGGATTAACCTGATGATACCTGCTAGGTCCTTGCCATGTGTAAAGTGAGAGGAAGGCTTAGAAGGACAACACATCCGTAGTGCCTCTGACGGACCACCTCAGCCAGTTACGGACCTCCTCAGCAGCTCTGCTGGTGCACCCAAAGGCTAATGCATCCTCAGTTTCTCAGGCAGAAAGGAAAAGTTGGTTGTCTGCGTGTAATTATACAGGGCTTGGACACTCTCTCCACAAAGTTGAGAAACTCCTTTTATTTACCTCTTTCAGGTGCTCCCCCTCATCTGACTTCAGGTGTCTGGGTATTTACTGGTACCATCTGAGCAGGAGGGCACCAAGCCACATATCACTGCCTTCTCCAGGCTAAAGACAAAGCAGTATATCACCTCTTAAAATTTAACAAGATTCTCCCTTGTAATAGCAATTAAAACTAGAAGAAGCAAAGGTACCTCTCCCTAACCAAAATCTCTCCTGTCACAACTGCAGCTCTGGCCCTCTGCTAAGGACCCCTTGGGCTCCCTGGGAGAAGGCAGGATGGCAGCTCCAGATGTAGCTGACAGATGATGCTCTTCCTGGCCATAGGCAAGAACTGTGAAATGGTGAGCTGCCAGGAGCAGCTTAAGGAAGAAACACAGAGTGTGTGTGCAAGGGAAACCGGGAGGTTACAACATCAATACAGACCATGGGGAGCTGCTGGACATTGGAGGTGTCTCCTTTGTGTCCTGGCCGCAGATGACAATGAAGCCTGTCCCTGAGCCAAGCCTAATGGTAGAGAAAATGTACACAGCGTGAAAGAAACCCAGGTAGTGCCACGTGCTTTCCCACTGAGGTCAAAAAGACACCAATGAAGGCAACCAGGGCTGAGCTTGTTCCCCAAAATGTACTCGAAGTCTGGGGTAAAGATACCTACTGTTCAAGGATGGAATGGACTGGTCCCACTCACATCCACGTCCATCTCATCTGGATTTAGAGTGGCTCCTGGGCTCTCACTAGGTTTTAGAAAGACCAAAGTGCAATATGTGAATAGATACTGCCATTCCTTAGGCGTGTGCTTGATGTGTTTGGGTTCAGCATGAGAAATAAAAGTGGTGTTGGCATTTGGGTTTTTTTACTGAAGAAGAAATGTGGGTTATTTCTGCACTATGGTAAGGCTCAACAGAGGCAAAGCCAAGGGAAATCACAGGGCAGGTCTGCAGACTATGTGATCACTAAACCAGATCTTCTTGTTTCACATACACTAGATGTTATGTCAAAGGTCTTGGTCATCCCTGAGATTATGGGGGAGGTACCTGACAGACCTACCTCCTTTAGGATCAGGGGCTTGGGCCAAGGGGAACGAGGCAGTCCTACACTGGCTGGTGCACTCTTCGGAGCAGAGACTTGGGAGTGCATGCTTTGGCACTAGAAGACCAGCTGAATGTCCCTGGACAATTTGAGTCTGGGAGATATCTCCATCATCAACCTACTGTAGCCTCTATGGGGCCTTTGACCCAACCACCATGGCAAGCACAGCAGAAGAACACCACGACAGGCTGACAGGAGCACAAGGCAAACAGGCTGCACTGGGTCAGTCCCAAGGGCCATCCAACCCACTGTCCTGCTTCCGACAGGCAGACTGGGAGCAGTATGGGAACAGGGCGAACATCACTGAGGCTTTAATGTGAAAGAGAGACTGTAACCCACTTCTTCTAGGGCCAAACAAGCATTAACTAAGCACAGCACGAAGCCAAAAAGAGCAGAAGTTACTTACACTGTGTGCACCCATTTTCCTCAGTCTTTGGTAGGATAGTTGTGGCTTGTACTGCAGCCCTCTCCTGAGCATCTCCCAACACCCTATTTGTTACTACATGGCTTTTTCCTGGTAACTGATATCCTGAGATCAGAAATCACCCATGGAACGGGGCAAGAAGGAAATCACACAGCTGCATCTACACTAGTGAATTTACCAGGGCACAGGCTCTAGCACTGGCACTCTTTGAACATGGGCAGGCTTCTGGCAGGGTGCGGGTCCCCACAGCTGGTGCCCTCACAGGCAACACACTGCTCCCCGTAAGCAGGACAGAGACCTGGTTGTGCTGCGATGGGAAAGGCTGGGACATTTCAGCATAAGCCGTGCCCTGCAGCTTGAGTTTGCTTGAGTGTGCTTGTACAGGCATGACTGCAGAAGCACATCGAAGGATACCAAAGGGAGCCTGTTTCAAAGAGAAACTCAGAAACTGCAAATCAGTGGAGTGCCCTCGGATGCTCGGGGCTTAGCCAGACCCACCGAGCAAGAGCCAGCACCTTGGCCCGTAAATCCTCAGCCTAACCATAAACCCACAACTCGAGCATTCGGTTTAACACGGACCCAGGGAGCCATTCTCGCCTCCTGGCTGCCGGCGAGCAGCACTGGCTCGGCCCCACAAGCATCCCAGAGTGGCCATGCCAGGGAGCCAGCAGCCCTCCCGCCACCCCAGCCCAGCCAAGCAGGGTGCGGGGGGCTCCCACCAGGCTCCCCCAGCTCCGCAGGGAGCCTGAGAGGCAGAGCGCACGAGGAGGGGGAGTGGGCTGCCTCTCGTGTCTCCTCTCCCTTTTTATGTACCGCCTGGTACGATTATTAAACGCAAATTACAAAAGATGTGACCCAAACGATCTTTATTTCTTCTTCCACCGAGCGGTGCCTGCAGGGTCCTGATTCTGAATTCCGTTTCAATTACCGATGCCATTTTAACACAAAGCGGCTTCTGTCTGCAATTACCAGCACTGACGGCAGCGCAGAGGCAGCTCTGGTGGCAGAACACAAAAGCCTGGCATCTTCTGCCTGTTTAGAAACTTTCATTTGCCGTGATTAAAGGCAGAAGATGCATGAGTTGTCTGTCTGCCCAAGCGCACCATACGCCGCACGCGCTCCTTCCCCGTACAGTCCCTGAGAAACCAGCCCTCAGCACTCACCTCCCAGAATCACTCAGGATGATGCTCCAGCCAGGAGCATTATGCAGGCAGACTGGCAGCGTTAACCCCACCGTGCCTTAGCTGAGCGAGGAAACTCTGCTTCTACAAAGCCGAGCAGCCTGAACTGCAGAGCGGAGACACTGGTACGGGCAAGGGGCGCAGGGCAGCCCAAAGATGAGTGTTTTGCTTTTACACTGGCAAGCTAAAGCGTTAGTTAACAATTTACAAAACATGTGGTCTTCACTTGCAGATGAAACAGCCTTGTGTAAGTAGGAGGGTAGGAAATGCTATATATATTACCAGCACAAATTAACACAAGGAGGGGTGATGAGAAATCCCAGAACCAATCGAAACCGGCAACAGGACACACACGTCTGCTGGAGTTGGCGATTACTTAAGATGAGAGGGGTTGACACCTGAAGTCCATGGGGCACGGACCCATCTTTGCGTCTTGTTGCAAAACCAGCAGCTCTACCCGCACAGCATCTTCTGGTTCTCAAGCAGAATTCACAGCAATTGCAGTTTTGACAGCTAAAGTCAAACACAATGGAATTCAACGAGTACATTTCCATGCAGTGGCTGCACATCACTCCCTGCAGCTGTATCCGAGAGCCCTGCTCTGCCTCGAGCTGGGGCACTGCCTGCATGCTGACCCACCGACAGCCACACACATCCCCAGGGTCACCAGGCCCATGGCCGGGGAGGCAGACACCACCCCTCTTTCACCCCATCATCCAGGTTAGCGTTTGCTGCTGTTTCTTCAGTATACGTGGCTGTGCCTCTTTGTCCTTCAGCCTCCTCCACAAGCTCATCTTGCTTGTGCGTGAGCCTCGAGCTTATTCTTATCCTCTAGACCCTTTCCTTTCTTTCTGTCCAGCCTCCACCAATGACACCTGCTTTGTCCCCCCTCGCTGCTTTTGCCCACACCATCCATAACATACCAACCATTTTCCACGTGCTCTTTAATGCCACTGCTCTCAACGGAGTTTCCACTGACCCAGCAAGAAGTTGATGGCAGGTGCTGCTGGCTGGGGAGGGGTCTGGTTCCCATTTATTTTGTTACCCAGTTTGTTCTTTTTCCTCTTGCCTGTTCCCTGATGTGTGGTTTATTTTTCTCAGGTGGTGGTTTATTCCTTTCTCCCACCCGCTTGTTCAAACACGAGTGCACAGCACCGAGCCCACGTGAGCACTGCAGCGCACGTGCAGCGCGAGCGCCCAGCTGCAGCAGCCCTGGCCATGCCAAGCCCGCTCGGATGATGCTGCGTGCCAGGGAAGGCTGTGCTGGGTCTCGGCAGCAGGGGGAGGGGGCTCATGTGCCTCGGCCGGGTTGGTGAGGGCACGGGGAACACCAGCCATGGAGGCTCTGGCTCTCAGAGGTGACACGGTGCCTGGCCAGAGCTCCAGCCCAGATCTGTAGAGGGACATTCAGGAAGACACGGGCATCCTTCCCCTTTAAAACCCTCCCAGAGCGTGCATGGACAGAATGAGTCTTGAGACTGCCGGCCACAAAATACAACCTAAATAGGTGGTTTGTTGGTCAGCAGAGTGGTTTGCACCCTTTTGCTGCACAACCCCCATTTTCCAACAAGTCCCTGGCACCCCTGCGGCTGCGTGGCCCCACTGGGGAGTGACACAGGGACATTACACTTCACAACCCCAAGTGACAGCACTGGAAAGCCCCAGCGGTGGCTGGTGGCCCGATTCCTGCTAGTTTTGCCCATCGCACCCCGTGGCGGGGTGGCATGGCTCGCGTGGTCCGGCAGAGCCGCCAGCCCCGGCGGAGGGTGAGGAGGGGGCAATTTACAGCCGTGGTTATTGAGTGGTGTGTGAGCCGTTTGTCACGCTGAGCCCTGGCACCTTGTTCTACCTGTGTTGTGCGTGTTTTATTGGTGTTGAGCAGAGGGAGGCCGGAGCGGAGGGGAGTCTGGGAGGAAAGGCACTCAAGTGAAAAATGAACTGAGCCAAACAGGATTGAGAAAGAGAGAGAGAGAGACATGCAGGGGAAGGGGGTGAAGGGGCCAGATTATAAAACACAAGACAAATGTCCCCACTGGCATCAGGGTTAGGGAAAGGGGGAGAGGGAAGAAATGAGGTGGGGGGGGGGGGGGCAGGGGCGGAAAAAGAAAGAGAGAATAAAGACACTGCCTTGTGGCCAGCACTATCCTAGTGGGATCGGGGATGCACATGTAGTCAGAAAAATAATTCTCGGTTTAACAAAGCAAGAAGAGGGGGGCGGGAGTGGAGGAAAGCTACAGATCCAAATGGAAAGTGCCCCAGGGTGTCCAATCTGCTGGGTTTAAAAAAAAAAAATATATCATTTTGCCTCATCCCCCTCCTTCCCCCACCGGGGAGCTGGCTCCTTCCCTGTCCCCCCAGCCACCGCCACCAAAAGGAGTGGGACCAGGGAGAGAGCAGAAGGTCTGTTTATAATTTCACATCCCTTCCATCCTGCTCCCTCAGTGCTAAACTTTCAAGACAAAAATCATAAAACGAGGTGCTTTGTTGGTGAGGCAGATTCAGAGATCTTCCTGTTAGGAACAAGAAAGGGAAGAGAAAGACAGAGTGAGACAGAGAGATAGCTAGATGGAGGGCTGGCTTTGTGCTTGCAACAAGCCACTAAAGGTGCATTTTTAATTAAATTTATACAAAATGTGTCAGTTTTATCTCTATGTTTCAAACCTGACTCTTTTCTATCAAAGTAAAGTATTGATCTTCACTGCCCCGAAGCTACCTGACTGAATTAAACAGAATAAATAGAAGAAGGACTGAAAGGGCTTAGAAACAACTGCAGAGAGGCGAATGTTTAATGGCTCCACAGTCATTTGCTGCAATTAAAAAACAAAACCGTTTAGAGGGGCTGTTAACACCTTGAAGTCTGAAAATCCTCACTTCAAAAAAGCCCCAAAACAGCTTCCAGGCAAAACATTTTAATTGCCATAAATACTTCCAACCTCAGCCATCACTGGTGCGTGTGCACTTTGTACAGACAGACAAGCAGATCCCTGGGCCCAACAGGACAGACCCCACTCAGCTGGTGAGGTACAGGTATGTGCTATATGGCACAGAGACACCTCCAGCCAAGGGAAGGTGTGTATGCAGTATGACCCAGGTATATAACTCCTTTTTGTAAGCAATAAAACATGTATCTGAGAAGTTAAGGATGGACGTTTTAGCCCCACACATGTATTCCAGGTCTGTTTGCCTAATGTGGCGTCAGCTCTACTGAACATTATTCTCCAAACTGGTCATACTCAATTGCATGCCATGCAAGTCATAGGCTTTACAAAGCTCTCTTGGTGCCTGACTCATGTCACAAGAAGCTGTCACAGACTGTGCCGCAACCAGTCCCACTCAATTAAGAACTGTGTTGGGGCTGAGGTACCCTGTGACAAAAACCTACAGCCCCTGGGACGGACAGAGACAGACAGACAACTTCATTAAAGGCTCTTGGCCATCATGCAACTTAAAAAAAGAGAAAAAAAAAACCAATCCACATTGGCTTGGTTAATCTTAAGGCAGTGTGGTACCGTGTGACTTATCAAAGCAAGCCCTATGGAATGGCCTGTGCATCTCCCAGCATGGAGAAAACTTCCCATCCCTACTTTATGGCCCTCTTCTGCTGAGCTCAGCAGAACGTCTAGGTTTGGGGGACTCTGTAGAGAGAAATATCAGCAGGCTGGAGAGCCCTATTGGCTTCAGAATTCCAGAGTTTGCACTGGAAAACAATTGGGCATATTCACAACTCATCCCTTTCCCTCAGTTTTTCTGGGATGAGGGGAGCAGCCCTGTGGTAGGAAGCTGTTTTTGCAGATGATTACAGTTTCCTATCTCAGCGGGGGCACTACCAGGTGGGCAGTGTGCTGTGCTGTTCCCGGGGAAGGTGTTCTGTACAGTGACTATGAAGTTACAACTGGAAGGAGCTCTATAGCCTGAAACCAGGTTCTGGTTGAAAAATCAAAATAAGCATCCACACTGACCTCGTGCATCATTTCAGTTAGTTAGTGGAGTCATGTGGCTGTGGCACTGCATGGATGCTTGGAGGGGTTGGATTCGGTTCCTAGCTGTGTCACAGCCTCACCATGGGGGCCCTGGAGAACTGGTGTTATTGGCCCATGACTCTGGTCCCTGTGTAAGAAATGAAGAGCATCCAGTCCCCTTCACACAGGTACAGACAGGGTCTGAAGACCTCAGCAGCATGGGTTTGAAAGCCATGGAAGTGAGTAAGAATATCTCTACAGGGCACAGAGCAAACCAGGGGGGCAATATCAGAGGTGGCTTTAAAAGAGCCTTTTAGAAGATCCCTGAAGAAGAGGAGTCACAGCACTCAGCTGGGCCAATCCAGGCTGCTTCTCATCCCTCTGGGTTGGATGGACTTTGCAATCTGAGCTAGCTTGGAGTGAGCTCGGGTAGAGCCACGACCGCCTGAACTGTTTATCACCCACTTGCTTAGCAGGTCGATTCACCAACCCGCACAGCCGTCTGTGCTGGCTTAACCCTGCAGACCACGGGGAGCCACAACGTAACTCCGGTTTGGCCGTGGAGCTCGAAGCACTGACAAGGTTGCTTCACTTGGACCAAATTCTTTGACGGTCTCGCAAGGCACTTTTCTGGCGTTGTGGGTGGTTCTGCTGATCAAGGTAATGACCGAAGCAAGACTTCAGCCAGTCACACAGACTGCAAACCCATCTTCTTTAGCTGATGCAAAACATTGCACTACACCAAAACCGGTGTCCCTCACCATTTCAGGGCCAAAAACCATTCTGAGAATTTTCCTTACTTGGATGTGAAGGGGGGAGTGATTTTTGCTGAAGGAGCACGGTCAGATAAGAAAAGCTCAGACCAGCTATTAGTGTGTCAGTTCAGTCTAGTGAACCCATCTTTCCCATCTTTCAAATGTTTTGTTCAACATTAAGTAATGATGAAAAGATCTCCCTTGAGCAGCAGGACGTTTCACGTGGAAGCAGCAGCATGAATGTCACCACGCACAATTCTTGCCTGTTGTTGTTACAGAATCACATGTTTTTAAAAGATCTGCTAAAACACGCACATGGGTTTGTATTGCGGCAGCTCCCTCACCAACAGCTGAACTGCAGGTTAACGTTCATCCCAGTCAGCTGAAATGCTCAAAAGCAACAGAAGCACAGGGACAGAAGCCAGCACGGCTCTGCTTGACAGGATTTCAGAGCTACGCTCCCGCTTGAGCATCAGGAAGTTGTGCCCTATACCCTTCCTGGGCCCGCAGCCTCTCAGGGGTGAAACAGCCCTACAAATCTGAGCCAGTTGCCATATTCTGTAGCAGAGGGTACATACGCATTCAGTCAACACTGCAACTTGTGCATCTGAAATGAACCGTTTGGGAACCGAAGAATATGCATTTTCAGTGCTAAGGTTGAATACTCCTGCTGCTTACAGCCAAGCTCCTGCTGCTGCACTTCAGAGCGTTTTGCTTTGTTACGGACCCCTGATTAACACTTTCTAAGCATTTCAGCCCACACTCCAGTCACTTCGCAGATTGCAATGAATGCAGATTTGAGTTTATGGGTTCATAAAAGTGTGAATTAGCACAACAATTTTCCCCAAGCCTATTTGCACAGCCCTTCCTCGAGTGACCTGTCCCTTCAGACAACACAAATATTTCAGCTCAAGCGAACTGCCCAGCAAGGCATTTTTAAGAGACTAGAACGAGATCTGTGGCCCCAGGAAGCGATGCCTGTGGGAGCACAAAGCAGGAGCATCACTGTGGAGCCCAGCACCTGCATCTCCTGTCGACATTATAAAGTGCTGAGAAGCAAACTCCTTTAGTCCCTGTAGGAGCTACAGTGATGCCAGCAGCAGTGGCAGTGCCACTGGCACTGGCTTCGAGCCTGGCACTGCTGTTGCCACCCATGCTAAGCAGAGAGGGGTAAGCAGACCTCCCCTGCCTGTCTTGTGCTGGTGCACAGCCCTGCAATAACGGGGTCAGACACAGAGACCCCAAGATGAGCACCTCACAGCACCCCAGTGCTGCGCTTCTCCACATACACGCGCCTTAATCTCATCCAGCCTCTACTCTGACATCCCATATCTTCGGGTTGTGGAAAACACTGTCACCCAGTAATCTGCCCCTTTTCCTGCTCTCTGCATATCACTGGTGTGATCAGTCCTATCTCCGCATGGAGGAGGGGCTGGCTGACCAAATTCTTTAATTAAAAGAAAAAGGATCAGGTTTATTCCAGATAAGCAGGCAGGATTAAAATAGACAGAAAGAATAGACAAGGGGCAGCTGTCAACACTCCAGCCGATCCAGCGTGATTATTAATAATGATAAGCAGGAGAAGAGGGCTAATAAAAGGGTAATGAAGTGGTCCTGAAAGTGACAGGAGATGGAGCCTGATAAGAGGGCCCGTGGCCTGGAGCTGCTGTGGCCCCAGCAAGGTCTGTGCAGAGCAGCCTGCTGGGGCGGACTCAGGCAGAGGGGCACTAGGAGGAGAGGTTTCATCTCCCCAGGGACCACAGCAGAGAGCCTAATGGGCTCAAGAGCTCTGGACATCCACACCATGCAGAACTCATGACTGAATCCATTGGGATGCTTCCCAGGCTGTGGCCGCAAGGAGTGCGCGTCATCCCCCCAGATAAGCACAGCTCTGGGAGGGATGGTCCCCCAGGGCAGCCGATCGTGGATCCCTTGTGGTGCCCCACAGCTGGGACCCTGACTTGGCCCTCACTCAGCGCTGCACAGTCCCAGCACAGCCCAGGACTGGGATGAAGGCGAGTGCAAGCAGGAGAAACTGCTGAGGTGGTGTAGCAGTGGCTGGGAGAGCACAGAACCAGCGGCAGGGATCCCGGCCCTGCCTGGGGATCACCCACTGCTCTGGTTTCTCCTGGCTCTGTCAACTGTCCAGCCCAGGAAAGTGTCCCATATCCCAGGCAGGTGTCCAGAACAGTGGCAGGATGTGGCTGAAGGAAGAGCAATCCGCAGAGAGCTGGCGCTGGGTGCCCTGTGCCAAGGGAAAGCTCACACGCAGAGCATGAAGCACAGGCAAAGATCGCTGCAGCCTCGAAACAACACGGTGCACCCACCTGTACTCGCTGGGTACAACTCCCGGCCGCGGTACAGGTCGCTCAAGGGGAAATAATACGGTGTGGAAAGTTACTTCCTGAGAGCCATTAAACGGAGAGTGAAATCCCACCTAACAGCAAATACATCCTCTGTCAAGGAGAGGATCAGATCATCTGCAGAGATGCAGTGGGAAGGAAGGCAGGGGGAGGCTGAGGAGCCAGAGCCTCCCAGCAAGCACCAGTCAGACGGCTGAAGCAGGGGGTGATCGGTCAGGGAAACCTGTGGGAGGAATTAAGGCTGACTGGGACCACCTGGATTAGCTTCCATTTGCACTGGCCTCCTCTATCCAAACATCCCCTTCTCCCTCCTGAGTCTAGAGCACGTCTCCCCCATCAGAGGGAGGAAGATTCTGGCCACGGGCTGTGACGTGCCACCCAGGCCACCGGCACGGCCGCGGTGCCCCGGCGCTCAGCCACGGGCAGGCGGTGAGCAGGGCCCGAGATGGGAGCAGGGAATAGGGGCTCTGGCTCGCGCTGCCTGGCGCTGCGCTCCCGCCACTCCGGGTCACCGCGGCAGATGCTGGGAGCATATGCCATGAATTAATTCCACTTTCCCTGAGATGCTTCAGCGAGAGGCACAGTGGTGCCTTTCCAACTTATTAACATAGGAGCTCCCCGCCACCTCCCATCACTTTGTCACACTTAATAAAACAGCCAGCCAGAGTCCCTTTAAGTGGCTTTTTCATGGAAAGTTGCTGGGTCTGGCTTTTCTTCAGCTTTTATTTCCTACATTTTTTCCCAGTGCTGCATATGCTGCCTCAGCCCCAACATCCCACCACCGCTGACAAACTGCTCTAGTAAGGCACCTCCACCAAGGAAGCCTTTAAATATTGTATCTATTATCATAAGCAAACCCAGAGATTCCTAAAATTGATCGGACCTAGAAATAATTTCCCCTTCGTGCACTTCCTCTACTTCATCTGTGATAGGCTTGCCATTTGCCCCAGTAGTCTATTGAGCTCTGAGCCTGCAAGAGGCTACCTGCGGGGATATTGACACCCGTTCCAGAATCCCAGTGAGTCCCTGGGCAGACACCCCAGATCAGCTCACTGAGCTAAAGACGCTGTTGACAGCACACACGTCGATGGGTTTGCAGCTCTCCCTCAGCAACGCATGAACAGAGCAGAACAAAGAGTAAGCAGGACGCAAGACTCCCTGCGTGGAACTGCTGTCCTTGACTTGAAGATGGGGAAACACCATGTATATGAAAGCCATGTTTGAATTGGGAACTTGAGGTTCGTTGTTTCTCAGCCTGATTCTGCCACAGATTCGTTGGGTGGCCCCGGGCACACCACTGCACCTTGCTGTGCCCCTCTGTGACACAGGCCTGTGGAGGTGGACAAGGGATCAGTGCTCTATTCCTCGGCTAGGCACAGCCTGGAGGGCTGAGCCGAGTTTCTAGGAACCGGGTGCACCGTTCTGAAAACTGCTCTCACTTCTCACCTCACCTGAGGATCAAGCAGAGCTACACCTTCGCAGGTGACAAGAAAAAATGTATACCTGCCATTTCTTCCTTTGCACGCCCTTTCCACGAGACTTCTCAGAAATGTGGGTTCCTGAGGCAGCTCCGTCACAGCCAATACACCCTGGTGCATCACCACGAGCTGGCCTGGGCGTGCAAAAGCACCTCATCATTTCTGTTAGTAAGGAGAGTAACAGGGGCAGGTTCTCCTCTGAAAGCATCAGGACTTGAGAGAGAGGAGAAGCAACAGGTCTCAGTCACCTTCCCAGCACTGCAACCAAAAGGCAACTGTGGAAGGAAGGAGGGTGGGAACAGCTTGCTGGAGGGAGGCCAGCAGCCAGGCACTCACCTCCCCTCCTCCAGCTGGGGAAGGAATTGGAAAGACATGGAAACAAGTCTCAGTCTATTAAGTTTATTGAAGGAAATTAACGAGACAACTTGATCACAGTGCACATAAATACTGAAGCAAGGAGAAAATATCTGACAGCGTGGCTTAACTGGGAAGGTGAAAGCATAAGGAGGCTGAGGGAACAGAGGATGAAATTCCAAAACTGATTCTAGAAATAAAGCTGATTTTGAACCATCGGGTCAATTACCTATTAGAAAAACTAACGAGGGAAGACTTTCAAATATGCTGTCTGCCTTTCTAAAAGACAGGCAAAGCACAGCCACATCTCACTGTGCTCTGCTGTGGCCTGTATTACAGCAGGTCAGACTAAAGGATCAAAGCCACCTCTTCCTGCCTTAAAATAGATGAGGCTGTGATTTTTTTCAAGCCCGACTCCCAAACTTTGCCTGGGTGTTTGCTGGGCTCAGGCCTGGCACACACACCTCCCACTCCAGAGCATCCCTGCCCAGGGTCCCAAGCCAGAAGGGGTAGCAAAAGGCACCTGGTTTTCCCCTCTCAGACTGGCACGTTGGGTTTGTCTGATTTACTAAACTACTTTAGTTTGTTGAATTTAATTTTTTCCCTGGAATGCAGGAAGATTTCTAAATTCTCTTTGGCCAAGAATCGTGGGTATCACAGCAAAACAGACGCTAGCTCAGCTGGGAAGTTTCTGTTCATACCAAAACAAGTTTCCCAGCTTGGAGAAAGATTTCAGGACTATCCCACACACGTTGCCTCCCAAGCTTGTCTCACCTAGTTTTCTAGTTATAGGGGAGATTTCTTGGTTATAAAAAACTTAGTATCTCCTTGAGACAGATGAGCCTCCCCTTATTTTGGTCCCCCCAGACAGGGACCCAATTGCTTCTCTCTTGTTGGCAGAATTTTTCGGCATATCGATTCTAATCTAATATTTTGCAAAGTACTGAATTCCCACAGAGTTATTTGACCTGTCCTGCTGTCAGTACAAGAGTGGGAATGCCATGCTCTATTACACCACCCAAACAAGTTCAGAAACGCAGCACAGCAAGCCTTCCTTCCAGCACCTGCACTGCCCCCCAGAAGTATATAGCAAGATTCTCCACCGGGACAAGGCTTTGAAGGACATTGGTTCAGAAGTAATGTTACTGTTTCCTGCCAATAATGACCACGGTTCTATGGGGATAAGGCATGAACAGCTAAATGGGTTTTTCTGTAGATGAAAATAACAGTGGGTTACTTGGTTCCACAGAGACACCCACCAGGGAGTTACCTTGTTTCAGAGCAGCAGGCTCCAGTCTTTCACACGCGTGGAATAAACAGTATTTTCTTTGCAAACTACCTATTGCCTGAAGCTATCTCCGTTCAGGCTGTGATCTCATCTGATTGCAAAAGCTAAGCTAGGTTAGGCCTGGTCAAAACTTAGCTGGGAAACCTCAAGGGAGAAAAGAGATGCTGTAAGAAGTGGTGTTGGCAGTTTAATAGGTGATGCTGCTTCCTCTGAGGTAATGTTCCAGGAGAAAGGTTAAACTACCAGGGGGTGGCTGCAGGCTGCTGGATGAAACATAAAATGGATATCCTGACGACTCATGGCTCTGTTGCGAGGGCAATGTAGGTAATCTTGATGTCCTAGGCAAACAAATTGTAGCAGTATAAGCTTCTCTGATAGCCATCACTGAAAACCACACTCCATTGTAAGATGGTTCACTCCAGAGATGCTGCATTTTGGTAAAGGGAAGATCAACCATTGCAGTTATTTGTAAAGATGCTAGTGAGGTGGAAGTGACTATTCATAAGTAAATACTTTATTGTGTTTAGAATTTTTAATCTCTTTTGAGAACACAGGTTATTATTACAAAATACCAAAAACTTCTCCAGAACCACTTTTCCTATGAAGCAAGGTTGTATTTCTTTTCATGTCTAAAAAAATTCTCAAATACAAACAAGCAAACAGCAAAGTGCTAAACTATTTACAGGGGATGCAAGTATAAGATTTCTGGTGTGCCAGTGCTCTAGTGCAGACTGAGGTGCTCCTCTCTCTCAGATTGTCCCAGGTCCCACTCAGTCACTAGTTCTGAGGACACCTCTGTGAAGAGATGGTCCCAATCCCAACTGACATCATCCTACCAAGAGAAAAAGACAAACATGCTGAAACATTACTGGTGACACCCAAAGGTCTCTGAAAGATGCCAAATATTCAAGATGAACAGCAAAGACAGAAATTAAATGGCAACTTCCCCAACCAGGGAAGCCCCAGATCCAGTTGGCTAGGTCAGGAATCCTAGCCAGAATGAAATGTGAATCCCTGCTACAATTTCAAGATGTTGACAGAATTATTCATGTTCCAAAATTCTGTAAGGGACAGATTTTTTGATACCTGTTAATCTTGGATACTCCCAAGCATGGTGTACAGAGGAACCATAAAAACCTTCCACCCTTCTTTGCTTCTGCTGAAGCATCTGCAATTCTGAGCTGCAGAAATCCTTTGCTGCAAGTCCTGACCTTTTGCCTGCCCAGTTGTATTGAGACTGTTCTGTCCTGCTTTAAAACACTCCCCTGCCCAAACCCCAAATGCCTTCTGCCTTTGTCCCTCTGTACCATCCCGTAGAACCACCTGGAGCTCATGGTGGCTACCGGAAGCCAATACGTAACAGAGCACTGTTTCTGCAGGGATCTGTGACAGCGCTAGGTCCTTCACATTTTCCTTACTAGCTCTTTCATGCTGAAGGAGGCCAATCATAGTGATGCCATAATATCACACAGAGAAAGCCCCAAAAATCTTTAAAACAATCTGCTGGGGAAGTCAAACCTCCATCAGCTTGAACGATCTCCTCACCTCTCTCCTCCGCTCCGCTGACAAAAGGCTTACTTTCCAAGTGCAGTCTGAGACACATAAGAAACTTTTGCCTTGTTGGTGTTCCCACAAAAGACACTCACCTCTCGTAGTTCATGCTCTGGAGCCAAAACTTTGGTGAGAAGCTTCAGGTCAACCTCTCCATCCTATGAACACACAGGCACAAGTCTTACAGACAGCGAGAAAGTGGACACCATCATTTCACCAGGTAGGTCTTGCTAGAAATTTTTGCCTCATAAAGGAAATATACTTTATCCAGGACAACAGCAGGAGCCTCACCTGAGCAGCAGACACCATACTCACAGTATTTACAGACACAAACAAGCAAGAAAGCCACACTGCACAGAGGAACAGACTAGCAGGCAGACTGCAAATTGTTTGTATGATAGGGCCATGCATTTTATGCATCTGAGTATCCCTGCAGAGGATGACTGGAGCTTGGAAGGAGCGGGAGTCACATCAGTCACCCCATAGCCATATCTACTTACCAGAGTCTGAAAGGCAGCATACTTCATTAGATCTTTGTCCAGGTCATGGTAGGTCAGCACCCGGTTCACCTGCACACTGCAACCAGAAAGGGTCAACATACAAGCCCGGGTAAGTGTGGAAGCACATCTAAGGAGAAGGGTGGCATGATCAGCAGTCTGGTGACACCTATCTTGAGTGTCCACATCACCCATGTGGACTCTTTGAGATGGATGTCCCTGGACAGAAGCACATCTCATTCAGCAAATGAACAGGCATTGACAAATTTGTGTGCCAGGTTGTACGTGTGCGTAAAAAAAGGATGTGGAGCAAGCACAGACTCCTTCAGAAAAGCCAGCATGGCAAGGAGAAGAGCCACAGACTAGCCACAAGGGCCAAGAAGAAAACAGGAACGTAGTGAATGTTCAAACAGCCCCAGTGTCGTAGCTAAGCAGGCTCTTGGAGCCCCACCGTACAAGCTACAGAACAGTAGGGACATGGTGATTTCCATGTCCGAGCCACAGCTATCCCATACAATTTCTTAAAATGTAGCCTTCAAAAAGAAACACGGTGTAGTGGGTAAAATCCTGTTGTGCCACACTCCCCTTCATAGGTAATGCAATACTATAGAAAAGACCTATATTAATTTAATTTCTGTTTTGTGTTTGTCCATGAAAATCACTTGTCTTTTCTGTTGCAGGGAGACTATGGACACAGGAGGAAGAGATGGGATTATAAAAAAGAGGAAATAAAGAACTGAACTCTGGTGAGAAACAAAGCAATTTTAAATTTACTAAGAAATGACACTTTAAATTTTTGTTAACAGCTATTTAATTACAATAACCACTCCATACATGTGAGAGAGGCACCTGTGGTCAGGAGTAAAATATCCCACCTCCCCAGATAAGGGCCAACAGAAATCCCAGTCTGTGATCTTCTCAATAGGCCCAACAGAGGAAAGACGACTTTTTTGATATATTTACGATAAAACCCCCAAAACTCATTTTTTTAAAACCTGCTGGTCTCCCTTGAGCTAACCCCAAGACTACCCTGGTAACACCTTCAAACAACAGGATTGTACTTTGCAAATTAACTAGGCACTTGAATATCCTTCTGGATATCCTGTGGAGGGCAAAGCAGCCTTACAACCATGCACAATGAACGCGTGTGTGATAACACAAGTGTACTGGAGGCATCTGCAGTTTTACAGGGAGCCTTAAATCAAGCAATTCCTCACTTATGAGAGTTTGATTTTGCAACACCAAATGTATTTGTGTAATGTAGGGGGTTTATACAGAGAGAAAATATGCAGTAATTGCTCTCTCTATGTAATAGGAAACAAGAAGTTTGCACTGTTGAGCTTGGAGCCCTGCTGCCACAATACACAGCACCAGATCCTGCTGAATGGCACCGCTGCTGACATCCAGAGAGCATGAGATAACATGGAGTTTAATTTCACCAGCCATTTCACACTGCTGATGAGAGCCTCAAGAGCACCTGGCAGTTCTCTTACCTGGGGGGAGCTGCCACTTGCATGGCCAGATCTTCCTCCTGGACTTCCTCCAAGTCAGGGATCACGGGAATGTCTGCAACAAAAGAAAGCAGCAGCAGTAAGTGGAGCGCGTTGTGCTCTCCTCTCACTAGAGACAAAGGTTCCCTTGCTTCACAGATATGAAACAGCCTGGGTTTTTATTAGAGGAAAACACAAGAGAGTTATTTAGCGATGATTAAAAAATATTGTTTAATATGAAAACAAGACAATAAAGCTTTGAAGCTTGGGGTCAAAAGAAACCTTGCAAGAGGAGCAGCTCTGGGCTGGGAAGGACCCCATAGGCCACGGACCATGCACTTCAACACAACCTTGAAGCTGAAAGGAGCCAGCTGCGCTAAATGCTGCTGCCTGCCTGCCATCATTCTAAGACTGGAAAGAATCTGCTTCTTATGAGACGTGTTATCATTTGCTCAGCTCAGCTGCCAGTTGCCTTGACTGTTAGAAATGAAATGTTGGGCAGAAACTGAGAGAAACCATTTCAAACTACATGTTGAAGGAGCTGCTGGTGGGGTCTCAGGCTGTGCAGAGGCCCGTGACCTTTCTGATAGCTGAGGAGGGAATTTCTTGGTGGTCTGGCTGATACAAAGACTAGGGAAGATGCATCCATTTTTAATGTCATAAAGCTTTTTGTGATTTCCAGTGTGACCCTGGAATGGCTGATGTCTGAGTCATTCCCATCATATTCCCTTCATAAGACTATGGCTATTCCACCTAAAAAGGATGCTAGAGACAAAAGAATGGAGGAGAGGAGGAAGAACTGGGTGTACACTGAATCCTGCTAAAGGAGCAAGGCTCTGACAGCACTGCATGCTTTTTGATTTGATATAGCACTGTAAACAGAGATGGAGAGAGCAAAAAAAGGAGCAAGGAAGAGAAGGGAAAGTAACTGGAGGCACAAAGCAAGGACAGGTTATACCTGCTTGCAAAGTACAGAACTACTTTAAAGACTCAAGGCCACAAAGGCTGCCCAGAGACCCTGAGCCCTCCGACCATGGATTTGCTGGTGGCTCAGCTCTGGGAAGAGGTTTCACTTGCACAGTGTGCGGGCAGAGCTGGCGCCTTTGCTGCTGGAGCGAGCAGGCTGCTCCGTCGGCAGCGCGGCCATGCTACTGCTGGGTGGCAGCAGGCGGCGGGGCCTGGCTTCGTCCCGTTTTGCAGCCCAGGCTGAGATGAATATTCAGGAGTTGGAGAGACGTTCCTACCTATGATGCTCAGGGCAGGGTCTTCCAGAAAAGCCCCTTGTCCGGCCGCCTGTCAAGAGCTTGGCCGGCTCTCGGCTGCCCTTGCCCGCCGCACGCCCAGCGCGTCCCCCCCAGCTCAGGCACGCGGGCCGGCGAGGGGCAGCCCTCGCCCAGCTGCACCGGGGCACGGGTCAGCCCAGGCCGTGGCGCGGTGGCCGTTTGGAGCCGGCCACACAGTGGGATTTCTCGCTAATTGGCTGCGTGGCGGAAGGCTGAGGGGGACGGGGCTGCCACGAGAGCCTGGCCGCGGCGGAAGGCAGTGACAGCTTGGCCGGCCTCACAGAGCTGTGCCTCCCAGCTCCCCAGCCGCCCAAGGAGCAGGTGCCTGCGGAGCTGCTCTCCAACCACAGCAAACTTCCCAAAGACATTTAAAAGGGAAAATGCAGCCACAGGCCCCAGGCCCCCAGACGGAGGCACGTGCAAGAAATGCCTCACTGGTGTGTCGCTGGGCGTTTGGGGCAGAGCTCTCCCCGCTCTCCCCCCTCAGCTTGTAGGGACAATACACAGTGGAAGCTGCTGTCCCGCTGGCTCTTCCCTGCAGGGGCTCCTGGTAAAACTTGTAGGAATTGCATTAGGGGACAAAAGCATCTCCATGGACAGACAGTCCGACTTATGGAGGCAGCCGGTAAAACCTGCTTAGGGATAATGTGGGAGAAAGTCCCTGTTTATAAGCAACAAAGACCGAAGAGGGAGCAAAGAGGTGAGACAGGTCCAAGGGGAGGAATGAAGCACGGGGCAGAGGTGCCTTCCTAAGTCCAGGCAAGTGGGCATGGGAATCAGGAACAGTCTAATCTCTCCTGAGCTAATTTATCCTTTTCACCAGGAACTATGAATATTGCTCAGCAAAAACAACTAAATGAAGAACTACCTGGGAACAGAGCTGCCTTCACCCGTGGAGCAGCATTCCCTGCAGCAGGAGAAGGTCATATCCTTATCCTCTCTTGACAGCAGAAATGTGGAAGGTGTTCGCATCAAACTGAATTTTTTCACTCACTGCTCATTTTGGCAGCTATTTCTGGGGTCTCCTCTTCCCAGTTCCCTCTTGCTTTTGTTGATCTCTTTTTGCAGTAGAAAAAAAAAATGTAAATTTAGGGCTCGGATCATTAACGTCCCTTCCATTTTGCAAGTTCCCAAAGACTCCTGGATTCTCCAGTGTTGATTTTATCTCATTGCCATTGAATTACATGGAGAGACTCCCAAACCTCTTGCCACGTGCTACCTCTACCCTGTATTAGCAAAATCCAGGCAATCACGTATAAATTCTTTCCAGAAGAAATTTAAGGCTCTGATATTTTATAGACACTTTGAAAGTATTTCAGACAGAAGAGCTGGAAACACTCTGGGGGCTCCTGCCAGCCCCACCAACAAAGGCCAGTGCATGATTTCCTTACTGCAAAGTGTGGATGATTTGTCCATTTCTAGGCAGAAGCAATACCCTTTAGGGCTGTCAGAGACTGACAGAACAAAAACGTCACAAATTATAAGAAAATACCAGCTCCCCAGGCTAACTGCTATCAGTGGCAAATCAGCCCTGAACTATTTGGGTCTTTATTTCACTTGTTACTCAACTTCCTCTTCCCTCTGCCAATTCCCATAGTGCCACCTCTCCACAATCCCTCTCCCTTCTCTCCCTGTACCATTTGCAAAGTGTCTCCGTTCTCACTTTATCACCAAGGTCCCGGCCCTTCCCCTCAGTCAGTCTCCAGCTCCCGAATTGTTTTTGTTGCTTTTCTTAGGACTCACATCTTTTCATCCCAGTAACCTCTGGTAAGGCAGCCAAGTCAGGGCACTGTGTCAGCTGCAGGGGGAAGATGCACACAGGCTATTGTCCTGCAAGAGTGTGGGCGTTTGCTCTACTTTGAATATTCCTGTTACCTGCAGTGAGGCTACTTATGTATAACATTAGTACATGCAGAAATGTTCACATGACCACGTCCTCCCAGTCTCACACTGCAGCTTTTTCCAATGACAAGGTTGCATTACAATCCCACACCCTGTGTGCTTTGCTCTGTGACCCACATTTTTTTCCCTCCTGTTCAGCACAGGCGTGTCAGATCGTTTTCCATAAGCTTGTGTTTCTGGTGCAGAATCTTGACACATACTTTACTGTCCAAGCTCTCATGCCTGAATTCAGTGCCCATGTAGGTAAACCTTACAAATGACTGCCCAGTGTACCTACACACTAAGAGCTGCCTGTGTGCAAAAGGAAAACCCTTCACAAGTACCAGGTCACTGCAATGAAGTGAACAAATGGCCTGTGCCTTAAAAAAAGATTTTTTTTGCAGCTGACAACAAGGGGTAGCTTCAAAACGTGGAAACAAAAAATTATTCTCTGCAGCCTAGTTATAGGGGAGGAGGATAGTGGCGGATGTTGCCTAACTCAGCTGCATTTTGGAGGAGTGTGCAGCTTTCATATTGTCTTTAATATCAACCAATTTTAATCAAAACTGGAGGCAAATCTCAGAAGCAACATGAAAATCTTACAGCTTCAGCTGTTCTTCTCCCACTTCTACATCCTTTCCTGCAGACTTTGAAATCAGAACAAACTGCTGTGATACTAACAGTAAGATACATTAAAATAAAAGTTGAGTTACTGGTAAAAAATATTTAAAAGGGGAACAAATTGAGTACAAACCACCTTACCAACCCTGGTCTCCCAGCTGGCCTCTGAATGCTGTGCTGCAAAGTACTGTTACCTATGTCACCTCCCTCAACCAGTCTCCCCCAGTCAGAACTCCTCTGAGTCTCTATTTCATATGGCAGATAACATTCCCAGAGTGAGTGCTCCTAAAAATAAGCATTCCGGAACACCTTGCATTCATTTTAGCTGAAGGGAGGGGAGAACAGGGAGACACATCAGGTAGTGTTTTACAAACAGAAGAAATGAGCATATGCAACAGAAGGTGGAGGGGGGAACACAAAAACCCAGTGCCTGCAGTGACCTTAAAACAGGTATAAAAAACTAGATAAGGATTCTCTTTATGGCTCAGAATGACTGGGAACAAAGTAACACAAAACCTTTCCTCATGGATTTCTCAGCCCATAAAGAAACAAGATATTGGCTTTAGAACCTGCTCATGGCAGAGACGTAGAATGACAAGCGAGCACCAAATGCTAGATGAGAATGCAAACCCCCCTCCATCTCCCAGATGATGGTGAACAGAGCGAACAAAGAATGAAACCAAAATGAGGGTATCCATGTGGAAGTTATGGTGGGGTAGGAGACACCAGTACCAAATGTTGACTAACAGGGGAGTTACACTGCACCAAACTGATGGTCTCAGAACATCCAAGTCCCAACACGTAAGTAAGAGTTATATTTTTATTACAATACCTGGACTGAGCTAGCTTCATAGCTAAGTTATGGCAAGACACCAACAGCATAAAGCAGAAGCATGTGGATGATAGGAAGAAAAAGATGAAGTGGGAAGACTGAGGGTGACCCATGCAGGTAGCCAAACCATAAGCAAGGAACAGCAGCTTTTTAAGTCAAAAACAAAGGAAGGCTTTTACGCGTTCATATTAGAGCACAGGCAGTAACCATCACCTTTTTTACCTCTTAGCAAATAACTTACTGACAGCTGAGGAAGACAACCACAGAAAGCAACAAACAGGAGGTATGAGAACCTGCACCACCTTAATACCCAGCTGCTCCAGCAAATCGGTGAGTTGCAGTTCCCCTCCCACACAGAGCTGATTTTTGGTTTAGTAGCAACACCTGCAGGCTGGGTCCCTTACAATCCTGTAAGCTCGCAGTAAGGCCTGGTCCTAGCCCCAAAGGACTCTTCTCTGTCAGATACAAGACAGCACCGAAGTGGGGACAGACAGAATCTGTTCAAGGTCAGGCAATAAATCAGTGCCAGAGCTGGACCTAGAAACCACATCCCAGGTCAGGCTTGCAGTTCGTCAGCACTGCGGTTGCCACCTTCTCCCTGAGCTGCTTTGAAGTCTCCTGAGCCAACACCTGATACCCAAAAAAATAACTCCATCTCACATAGCCTGATTTGTTTACCCCAGCTGGGTGAGCATTTCAAAGGCCGGTTCTGAATGAACACTCGTGCCGTTGCACCCGTGCTGCCCTCCCTGTCCACACACCACCACATCCAGCGAACGCAGAGACGGTAGCGGCATCTGGAGCAGGCGGTCCCCAGCCACTAAGCAGGCATCAGAATGAAACCAACTTTCGTTTAAGTTGCTTGCTCATAAAATATAAAACTGAAATAATTACAATATTTCTGCTGCTGCAAAACTTTGTTTTACTGAATGCTGTTACCTTCTGCATCACGTTTGGGGAATTTTAAACAGGCAAATGGAAGAAGGTCTGATTGAAGATGAAGTTAAGTGAAAGAAATTGGTCTCATTTAGCACATGACAGGATTCATCTGTGTTCCCAAGTCCACTGAGGTAGCATCATGGGCGTTTCATATTCATGAGCTGCTGCGACACTGTGTCCCCTCATTTACAAAGCACCGTGTTCAGCAAATTCTGTCCCTGTGGACACTCCGTGCATTTCATGGTCTTGTCAGAGAGACATCAAACACTTCAGTAACCAAATACCAGAAAATGGCTTTAATTAGCGCATCTCAATGCAATAAATAATTTTTCTCTCTAAGTGGAAAAATGGAGAATTAAAAAAAAAAAAAAAGGAAAAGAAAAAAGTGGAAAGCAACAGGCAAAAAAAAATCTTCAAAAAAACATAAGGAACAAGGGACATAGACAGCTTCTGCTGAACACACAAACAAGCTTGAAGCCTCTTGGAAGATTTCTCAGGAGAGCAGCAGGCAAATGGAGAGGATAAAGAACACTTCTTTGGATGCTTGGACATTAATTTCATAGGGATGCCTTTCCCTGACTGAAATTGCCCTACTAGTCAGCCAATATGGAACAGCGTACCCGCCTGATCAGCCGGCAGGGAGATGAAAACAGCAAAGTGAAAAGCAGGCAGTACCACAGCTACTAGGGCACTGCCTTAAAAGCTGATACAAGCAAAAGATAACCCGAGTGTCCCACATCCCAAATCACCCTTTTGAGAAGAGAATGGTAGCAGCATAACCTGGCCAAGCTGCTGGGAAAGTCACCCAGTGAGCCAGAGCATCCATAGTACCTAGGGGAAGCCACGCAGCAGGTTCAGTGCTGACCCTCTAGCCTTGCCTTAAAAGATTATGCATTTGCCTTGCATCAGACAAAATATTTTTTTCTTCAGCCACCAAGTTCTGATGATACTTACATAGTATCCTACCTAGATACAGCTAGGTAGATGGCTGGCTGGTCCACGACATGCTATTTGCTTCAATAGTGTTGTGCTTTCACAGAGAGCTTGGCATGGCTTCTTCCTCACCTGAGAGCTTGCTGGGGACGGACATCAGGCATATTTGTTCCTTCCCAAGGCTGCTGCTGACACAAGGCCCCTGCCCAGTTTCAACCCCTGGGAAGTGTGAGCACAGACAGGGCACAGAACAGCCCCGCCAGGTGAGTTGCTGGGCTCAGTGCACAGGCAGTAATCCATGGCTTTGTATTGCGCAAGAAGTAAGAGCAGACACTGATGGCCTTAAGGATGGGGAATCTCTTGATGCATAGGTTTGTTCACCAGCAGCAGAAGACTGGAGGGACTGGAGGCCAGCCTCAGGACCTGGAATCCACCATACTCCTGAGGTTATCAGCATTTAAGAGTGGTAACGCACCTCCTAGCCTTGCCAGCAGCCCGCTGACAGAGCACTGTGCCTGCCCTCCTTTTCAGTAACATCAGTTTTCCTCTTTTCAAAGGCTGTTCCCCGTTCCTTTGCAGTACTCCCCTGCTGAAACACACTCAGAAGGTGGTGGGGCAGCAGATGAGGAGGCATGAGGTGCCCAGGGAGGGTCTGGTGAACTATGAAACACAAAAGCCTCCTCAACAATGCTGGAAGTGAGCGATTTTGCATTAGAGCATTACTGTGGCAGGGAAAGCAGCTTCTCAGGATGCTCCTGTGGAAGTATGTTCGGGAGCAGGCGTGTCTGATTCTATTTCATCCTCTTCATGTTACACTGGAAAAACAAGACAAACTACATTTCTTTTATGCTAAATCCTTAGGTTTTTTATTTTTTCTTATATATATTTATTAAAAAATGCCTCTTTGATCGGCAGCACCCATGACACTTCCACATCCAGCAACTCCTCAGAAGCCTCCCTCCCTCCACGCAAGGCCAGCGCTGCTGACAGCCAGACGGGTTTGATCAGAGCCACTCAGAATCGGATTTTCATAAGACAGATGAGGAATCTTACTGCTGCTTTCTCTCATATCAGATGAGAAACTGAGGGGGAGGGGGGACGGCTCCTGAGGGAACGACACTACAATCAAGGGCTACGCGGTTCTTTCTCTGTCCCTCCACTGCTGCAATTTTCAAAGGAGTTTGCCTCAGGCAGTTTTAAATGATGGTGTCTCAATTCTGTAATCATCTTTCAAGAGCTTTTTCTTAAAGGGTATTTTAGGTAAACCTAGTCCGTCAACTACACTTATGGACTCAGCAATCACAGACCCAATATGACTGTGTATCTGCCATATCACAGAATTTAGTGATGGAAGGTGCTTACCCAGACCACCATTTGCAGCCCCCAACAAGCTGCATGTGTTCCCTTTCAGTTAACCTGCCCGCTGCCCCTTGGCTAGTGGTCTGCTGCTTCAAACAGGGCTTCAGACATATCCCTTGGGACATACTCTGTGCTCCCCCCTGCCCACTGTGGATGTCAGGATGGAGCTTTCCTTGAAAGCCAGAGGCTCTAGATCACAATGCCAGCAGTCACTGGAAGAGTTCAAACTGGTCTGGACCAACAGCTCAGTGGAAACCATCAGGCTGGGCAGAGTCTGCCCTTCATTGACTTTGCACAGACTCGGGGTAGCGTGTTAGGGGAGCAGCCAAGGGGAGGACCGCGGTGTGCTGACAGAGCCACACACAGAGTCACAGCACAGAATCCCAGAAACTCGGCAGACACTGTCACTCCCTGCCCCAGGCCCCTCTCTTCAGCCACTTCCAAAACACCACGTTTTTCACTCTGTCTCCACTTCACTGATGCTCAGAACCTTGTGACCATTTAGCTCTCCCCAAACCACTCCACCACTGCCTCCGGAGCCTATGAAGCATCCACTGGCCATATCCCTGACTGTTCCTGCAACCAACCCCCTCTCTTACCCTCACGCTCAGCCAACGCAGCTGTCCTTGCAGCTCAGACCTGGAATCTACCAGCACTTGATGTGCTCTGCAAGAGCAGCAGCTCAGCAGGGAAACAACTGGCAAACTTTATCGGGAATGACAGAGCCGACAATAACCCACACTGCATTCTATTCTCAGCTCGGTTTGGAGCAATTTTATCATTGGTGTTTATTAGCATGCAGCTCAAGAGGTGTTTGATATTTTATGGCTGTGAATTCCAGGTGCCAAATATCCTGTGAGGGCTGTTTCCCACTTAGCAGACAAGACAGACACCACTCAGAATGATGTGTGGACTGTGGCACATGCCCACTTCCTCCTCTGTTGTGCACACAGCCTGGACCCCCATGCTGTTCAAATGCAGAGGAGCTGCTGGCACGCTCCCGAAGGGTAAGAAGTCCTTCTAGAGGTCTGACATTTGTATAGAGAGGTCTAATCGTCAGCTCTGCTTCCTTGAGCAGGCTTCCCAGCAGGCAGGAAGGGGTTTTGCCTTGAGGGCACAGATCTAGTGACTGTCTCCTGGCAGCTTTCCTCACCTGCAGGTCAGGTTTGGGTTGTCTGTGTAGCACAGTCAGGCTTTCATTTCAATCAACTGTCTCATTCACACACACACTATCTGGTTTAAAATAACAAGCCGTTGTTCCAGCAGACAGAGGATCACACATCACATCCCAATCCTCCAAGAAAAGCCCTGTTCTAGGAGCTACGCATTCCAAGGGTAACAGAGAGGAGGGAAGGGACTCCTGCAGGTGGGACAATAGTCCATGGGGGAAGACAGCTGGGAGAGAGATGACAACATTCGTTAACAAGCCCCCATAGAGTGCTGAGGAGAAAAATCCAAGGGCAATGTAGTGAGGAGACAGGCACCTGAGGCTGTGCAGCTCAACAGTGCAGAATTGCTGAGCCAGAAAGGAACAACAAATAAACTTTTAGCCAAAAGGACAAAGCAGTTTGCTGATGGAGGGGGGTGGGGGGTGGGGGGGTTGTGGAGCAAGGAGGGTGCCAGCATTTCTCACCCCAACAGGAAACAGCCCTTTGTAGCTGCACACCAGAGAGTAAAGCCAAATGAAACACCCAAGGTTGAAGCAGAGACTCTACTGCTCCGGTGGAGAAAGAAGCAAAGGGAGGGGAAAGCCCCTCAACGTGAACTTGGTTGTTCTATCTTCCCTCCCACCACACGACAAAGAATGGTTCGCACTTGGGAGAAGCTCTTGGCTGCTACAGAAAAGGAAGCAGTGCTCTGCAGATAGCACTTTTAAAATTCTACCAATAGTCTCACGTCTCCCTGCCATACAGAGCTCAGTCACTGCCACCCAGTTCCCCTGTTGACATGGACAGAAAATTGAGCAATTACCCTTAAACTCCTCTCTCTCAGATTGCCCAGATTGCTACATACACAACATTAAGCCCCCAATTGCCCCTGGCCAAAAGTGACTCAACCAGGTCTGTCCTTTAGGAATTAAACACTTTTGTGTTGCTTGTGAAGGTTTATTACTCCCCCAGTTGTGATGCATTAAATCCTGCTAAAGCAGGTTTCCCACCATGCAGAGGGACTGGGTGCCCCCGCAACAAGGTTTGGCTGGACACGCACCCACCTGGCAGAGGTGCCTTACCCACTCGCTGTGCCTCTGTACTAGCCGGTACCGGTGTGGGTTCAGGAGGACGGGGACTAAGCTCTCAGCAGGTGCTGTAGGAAACCCCAATATCCATCACCTAGACACCCCAGAGCTATTTATTTCTGGAGAGACACTGTACTTTTTTAAAACAGTCTTTCCAGCCTGAAGTTTTACAGAAGCAAACAGTGCTTTTAGTCAAACGCAGGTCTTAGCGTTCCTGTAACTCAAAACTGGCTCCTCTTTAAAGTGACTCTCTTGTCCTGGACTAGCCTTGATGAAGAAGAAATATAGATTAGAGAAAATGAATTCTGAGCATGATCTGAGCCAAGGTACTTCACTGCTAGTATTTCAGTGGTTTGTATTGCACGGTATGGATGACTTGCACCTTCTGGGTTTCCCTGTGCAACTGTAAGGAATGGCTAAAATTCCAGATAGTTCCATGCATGTCCCAATCTGATCCACCCACTTACAATCTCCCATATTACTTCAGTCTTTCCATGCAGCCTGAGAAGCAACTGTCCTTCTCTCCCAAACTCCCATGGAGATGGGGAATCAGATGCTATTTCATGCACAGGGTGAATGGCTAGGAGCAGCGAGAGACTTCTCCTTTTATTTCTGAAACTACAAGGCACATCAAGCCCAAAAGCCCCCACTTGGATGTACACCCTTCCCTTCATTCTCCACATGCCAAACTGGGCTCTCTCCAGGCCCTATGCTTTTTTAACACTTTCTCCAATGGACTCCAAATTCTGAGCCTCGGGGTGTTGGTGATGTATAAACGATCATAACTGAGCACATTTCAAATACACAAGAACACCTTTTTAAGGGCATATTGTTTTGTCCTTCATTCTTCTAATGAAAAGGTTGGATGGCGGACAAACAATGTTAATGGAATGGTACAGCTCAGCCTTCTAATAGGTTAAAGGAAGGCGATCCAAATGTATTGGTTGACAGCAGCAATCATTACACAACTGCGCCTGTTCAAATTAAGGTGCACAAGCTAACACATTATGCAGCACAAAATAACCGTGACCCATCCTTAGGGATCCATACACCGATGTCTTGATGTTTGTATGTTTAAAATCTGAGCTTCACTGCTACAGTTAAGGATACAAGCTCAAGCGCGGTTCTGTGTGAAGGGGAGGCTGAGACAGCTCAACGTACTGCACAGTCACAGCATGCTGCTCCCTGCCTTCCACACCGGGCAGTTTTTTGTGTCTCTGCTTATTCAAAAAAGCAATTTTATTCAGGTTCTGGAGTTTGTTTATATGTCACTGCAGTTGCTGAGCCCATATGAAACACTCCTCTCCCAGAACAGCTTGCTTAATCTCCCTGTAGAAATAAGACCGCAAGCATGCAATGCACTGATCCATTCAGAGGTTCTCCACATGCAAATCAGATCCACAACCCAGTGTATTTGACTGTACCAGAAACTGCCTGGGTAGGAACCATAATCACATCAGTGGGATCTTTCTTCCAACACATAGATGTAATCCAAAGCTGAACTCTGGTTTGCAAACAATCCAAAGTCAACCGTTAACCACAGGCTAGGCACAGATAAATGAGTGGAGTGTATCAGGACTTGCCGTATCTTCATACCACATTCTGCATCAATTCTGTTCTGTATTTATTACCCAGGGTCTTGGACCACTAAAAGTCACACACTGCCAACATGTGGCAAGCATTTTTATGCCTGGTTAGCGAAGACAGTTATTATACTCTGAGTACAAGACCAAGGTTCAACAAGAAGGACAGCATGTATGCAAACAGTCAAAGAGCTGTTCAGAACAGACTATCAGCCCCAGTGACATACGCTGAAATTTAAGAAGCCCAGGAAACTTCCCAGGGGGAAAATTAAGTCTATTCTGAAGATGCCAATGCTATAAAGGTGCCACTTCTGGCAGTCATATATTGCAATGCTTAATCTGTCTGGAAGACCCAAATAAGTCTTCATTTAATCTCATTAACCATACTGATGTCTGATCCTTTGTGACTCCTGGTAATTCTTCTGATGCTTGGTGATATTTTACAGATGCAACTTTTATTTTATAGACTGTATAAAATTCTTAGCCCTTGAGAACTGAGGTAGCTCCTAGAGACTTTAATGAATTTCTATGCTCCCCCACAGTTCTCCAGTGCTCATCTCAAAATTCATACTGTGGATTTTTCCTGAGATTTCTCTTGGCTTATCCAGTCCTAGAGGAGCAGGTGATATACACTATAAAGAAAATTAGTGCTAAGTCAGGAATCCGGTAGACTTCACAGCAGCCTGTACAGGGATGAGATGGGATTACCCACCAGTGCCTATGTATAGCTTATGATCTATACGATCTTGGGTTACAGCAAGTGGATTTTTTATATTAGCAATTGTTTCATGACAGAGACCCCAGGAGAGTGGTGCAGGCACTCGTCTTGATGGGAGCAAGACAAGGATGCTACCATAAAACACGAGAGGCTTTAAGTAGAGCATACTATCACCTAAACTAGGGGATAGCAGTGATCTCTTTCCCTGCTCTTAAACTTTCATTGCTCTTTTCGCTCTCTTTTTGCCCCAGCCTACTATTCTCCACGTGTAGGTAATCACAAGGAAAACCACATCCTCAAGGAAAACTTTCCTTCCTCCAAAAGGCACTTTATCATTCTGTGTTAATGAAGAGCCAGAGTCAGACTACAGGTTCACTTCCTCACCCTCCTCTCCATCTCCTTTGCTCTTTCTCCCTCACTCAGCAGCTGGGGAGACTTAAGCAGCTCCCCATTTGTTTACCCCCAGGGTGGTTCATTTCCTTTCAATTTCTTACAAGATGCCTCTGCTCACTTTACTGATGAACCCCCAGACATGTATGAAGGCACTTTTTGCAGTCAGGTAGGTGATACCTTACCTCCTCCATCATCTGATGCCTCCAGGCTCTGCTGTCTGAGACGATGGCTGCAGCAAAACACAAGGAAAAAATAATTTCAATTGCAAGCCCAGAAAAGCATTTTGTTGTGTCCCCTTCCTCCCCAAAAGCCTCATGGCTTGTCAAGGGGAGAGTTCCCAGGTACGATTAGCCTGCAGACTGACCTTCTTTCATATCCCTCATTGCTGGACTCAGCAGAAAATTCAGCTTAAGGATGCTTAAGCAAGATGCCTTGTACCTAAGACAAACCCCGAGGCTGCACAGTCAGGCTTGGGGTGTGTCAGGGAGGCAAGCAGATGCTTTCCACTTTTCCTTCTTTCTGTCATATGGGAGTGACAGACCCTACTCCACATCCAGGGAACTACAGAGTGACCAGCTCTGCCCTGTCCCAGGACACGTGACATGAACTCATGCCAGGTTCTGCACCCTTCCCAAGTTCTAATCTTGGTGTACTGGTGCTTAGAGTCACACATCCCTCCTCCATGAGATCAGATGTAAAAGCTGTGGAAGAAGTCTCAGCAACAATGGGAACTTACTCTTCTACTTCTTCTGCATGCTTTCTTCCTGACCTGCAAGACAAGGAAAGGCTTATGCTTAGAAAAGGCTAGAGAAAATTAAAACTGCACCTTTCCCTCTATCATGTTATTGTGCAAAACAGTTCCCACACAAGGTCCAATAACACATCACACCTTTAAAGAGTTCTGAATGACCACTAAAATGTATCAAAAAGTCCCAGAGCACATCAGATCAAAGCTGGACCACTTGGGTCCAGAAAGACAGCCATCTCCAGACACAGCAAGAGCCATACTCCCTTTTTTTTTTTTTAGCTTCTCAGGTATTTTTTCATCCCTTCTGCTATCAGCATCAGGTAAAGCTTGCCTTACCTGAGTAGGGAGGTCAGCACATTAAGGACTAAAGAAGATGCTATACTTCGTCTGCCTACCCCTGAGAGATCAACAGGTCCTTCCTCCCCCTGGTCATGCATAAAGATTATCTGGTTGCCTTTGTGGGTTAGGAGCCCCACCTGAGCTGGCCAAGCTCAGGTCAGACGTGCTGTCGCTGCAGTAAATCAGGGTTGATCTGGCTGAGTTAACAGGAGTTCATAATAACAACACGGGGGGGGGGGGGGCGGCAACGACAAATGGCCGCGCCCTTGCTCTCTACCCCAGCAAGCCCAGAAGTAATTCAGTCCCGATTAGGGACGCTTGTTCAATATTCAAAATGTAAAACATGGAGGTTGCTGAACCAGCACTTTGAAAAGTTAATTAAATGCCAGGTTTCTTTTTAGCAGATACTCCATCACTCGCTGATTGCTTTGGCCATTTTGCAGGCTGAAGTTTCATCTCTATGTGTTGGGAATAAATATTCTCCCCTCCCTTGAAGTCAGGGTGCCATGACAAAGAATATGTGGGGCTCTCCCCTACCACATGCCCTATCCCAGGACACACCAAGACATAAGAGAAGTTGCTTCAGTGCCTTTGCACTGCTCCTCTCAAACACTTCCATGAGATGGGACAGGCCTTTCCTCACCTGCTCTCTGTTCTAGCAGGTTGTGGTCCTCATCGAGCTCTCCTGTGAATAATCTGCTCTTCTAAGAGCAAGGAGCGGGGCACAAGGGGATGTCCAGGTATGAAGAGAAGAAAGCCCCTTGACTCCATTGCTCTCCCTGGAGCTTGCAGTCTGTGAGAAGCTGACACATTACACTGAATCAGTGATCTAAGCCCAGTAACGTCCACTGCTGTAACTGGAACTGCAGCTGTGTAGGTGACTGTATCTGCACCCTTCTGTTCATCAAAAGAGACAGAACTGCAATGGAGCTGGGGAATTTAGGAAAGAGCTCTTCCAGAGAGGAATAACTGTCCAGCTCCACCCTTCTCCCAGTGGTAGTGCAAAGCCCTTTCTGTGAACCCCTTGACAGTACGAAGAAGGAAAGGGATGGATGGCTTCAGAGAGCCTACCACTACTCTTACCAGAATTCAGAATCTGTGAAGACAGAGATGGAAATGTGATGATTTATCCTGTTTCATCCCTCCCTTCTGCCTTCACAGAACCGTCTCCCACACCCCGTCTTCAGAGCCTCTGCACAGCCTTGCACAGCGAGATGTTTTCCTGGAGGTGCAACCTGACCTCTTCTTAGCTTGATTCCGTTACTCTCGATAATTGCTCACCCCCAAATAACACTCCGTTCCTCAGTACTCACACTCCTTACATCTTTGCTCATCTCCTGTCCCCAGGCAGGAGTGAAACACTCCACATGTTTATACTTCCCAGGAGAGGGTCACTCCTGCTATCCCTGTAAGCAATTTCTGTTTCTTTTTCCTGAGCTCCCTGTCATGACAGATACCCAGATGGCCCGCAGGGAACGCAGTCATGTCTTAGTCCTAAAGGCAGAGACTACTTCGCTCATGTTCTGAGACTCAACCTTTCTCAACTTTTCCATGCTATGTTAGGAAAGGACTTCTTCAGGGCAATAAGCAAATACTTCATTATGAAATAGCAGCACTATATTGGAAAAAAATGGTAATTTAGGGAACAAATTCATAAACCGGTAGGGAAGATTAGTACCGACCCCTTTAATCCCAGACCACAGGCGTGCTAGAACACTCTGTGGTCAACCAAGAGAGCTCCCTCCTCTCTCCAGGACAAGCTAAAGCCCTGCAGTCAGCCCCCCGACCTGAGAACACCCTAGTCCCTATGCACAGGGTCTGAAGGTGGCAATGGGTGACATAAGTCTCCCATGCCCACAGTACTGTGGGTTACACAGGGCATTTAAACACCAGCAGCACTACAGCATGAGCTAGAAATTACTTGTTTGGTTTAGGTGAGACACCTGCTTCCAGCCGCCTGTTATAGACGTGTTTGTTAATCTATGACTTGGAATAGCATTATTTGATGAAACTGGCATTTCAAGCCAGCTGATAAGCTCATGGGTGGAGAACTATCCTGGAAATGTAGTCTGAAACTTCTGGAGCACAGGAAGGAATTGCATACTTTATGCTCTCTGTGGCCTTAATGATTGAGTTATTAGGTAAAGGAGATACCAACCAACCTACTATTTCCTTTCTAGTTTTTATAAGGCTTCCTTTCATTGTGTTTGATGCCAAATTGTTTTTTCATTCCTTGTTTCAGACTGGCAGGAAAAAAAAAAAAAAGACAAAATATTTTTGGTTTGTTCCCAACTAATCCATTGCTTTTTTGGCCTAATTGCATTACCTAAATCTACTAACAATGGGACCCTGAGAGAAAAGACAAGCTTTGCCTTGTGTCCTTGAAGGTTAAAAACCTTCAAGGCAGTTATGAAAGTCATTAATACATCCTCAAAAGGTGCCCTACCTCCGAGCCCCTACATTCCATAAGCTTAGCTGAGGGCTAAGCTATACGTGGAGATACTGTTCCTGCAGGACCTGTCACCTGCTTGTCTCTTTGCCCTCCAGGTGCTATGGAAGCCCCGCAGGCATTCTTCATGAAGTTATCACACTGCTTTAAGCATGATGGAGTACCCCTTCCTGAGAACGGGCTCAGCTTACCAATGCATTGCAACATTCTGAGACCAACCTTTCATCCTTCAGGACTATCAGGCCTGAGTACACTGCATCCTCTTCTTTCA
>JAVJGJ010000060.1:64657408-64680217 GCA_035590215.1 Microhierax caerulescens | reverse complement strand
TGGGGGCTGCCCCGGGGAGACGGGCTGCCTCGGGGAGATGGGCTGCCCCAGGGGAGAAGGGGCTGCCCGGGGGGGGCGCACCGCCGCTAGGCGAGCCCGAAGGGTCTTTTCGGTGTTTTGCCGGGCCCTGGCAGCGGGGAGGGGATTTCGCCTGGGCTGCGTGCTACCGTGTTACCTGGCTTGTCTCGACCCCGCTGCTCTTCATGAATGACGTGGAACCAAAAAGCCACCTCCAGCTGCCCTCTTGCTAAAAGAGTGAGATGTAACAAAAGGGAAGGTCCAGATCTGCAAAGACGGGATTTGTTTTGCGAGAGCTGGGTGATGCAGGGGGGGAGCCGAGGTGGGCTGTGTGCGCAGGAATCCCCGCACCGTCCAGCATCCAGCCCCTGCACCCCCAGCCAAACCTGCACCCACCTCCACGCCAGGGCTCGGGTCAGCCCACAGCGAGACGTGAAGCCTTCAGCCTCTAGGGCACAGACTGAATTTCAGGTCTAGGCCTGAGGGAGGAAGAGGGGGGATAAAAAAAGATTAAAATGGACATTGTACTCGTTTGCTCAAGTATTTTTTTAGTGCCCATCACCACAGCGAGTGGGGGCGAGCAACGAGTTGCAGCTTGTTCGATAGCCTAGAGCACAACTAAGTTACACATCCAGTATGAGCAGAGCGCCAAGCGATCAGTTCTCCTGGCTCTCCAGGCGTGGGTCTTGGTCACTGCTTGTTTGCTCAGTCTGTAAACCAGAACTGCAGCCTATGCTGAAAAGCACTACCACAGGGTGTCTTCTCAGCTATTCCACCACCTTCCTTTGGGCTCTGAGCAGTTTAAGTTTCCTCCCTCTCTCCCTGGACTGTGGCAGCCTGGAAAAGCCAGATTTGCCTTGATTCAATCAGGGAGTTCAATCTTCACATCTCCTAAAATCAAGGTGAGTTTTGCCACTGATTTCAGCAGAGCGAGGACTACCATGAGCCTTTATTTCTGTCATTGGATGTCACCTCACAGCCTTCCACATCCAAGCCCAGTGGCACATGGCTATCTGTATCGCCACAACAGGGGTTTGGGCAGACGCATTTTTTTTTAAAACTGTCATGGTCCCACTATCCACTTTCTGGCGCCTCACAGGCTCCCTGGGCTGCTTGGACCACACACTGAACACACTGCCCTAGAGCACCCACACTGGAGGAAGAAGGATGCTGGGATGAGCGGGCATGCTCTGGGAGCGGGATCTGAGGCGCTGCAGCTAGCCAGCTCCAGCCAAAATGGGCTTGTGAGGCACTAACCAGTCTCCAGCCCGAGGTGGTGGTGTTTCTCCTCATGTCCTAATACGTGGGCTTGCTTAACAGAGACAACAAAGGAGGAAAGCTCTGGCAAGAGGAACTTTAGGAACTTGGCACGAAAGAACAAGCTGACAGAGTTCACAGGGGTCACTGAACCTCAGCCTACTCACTGCATCATCCCCGTAATAGATGTTCCCAGGGTTCCCCCACTCGCTCACTGGTGGAGAGCTGACCAGCAGAGCTTTCAGAGCTCCTGCTGAGCAACAGAAAAAACAACAACAGTCAATACAAATTCCTGCTGTGTGGGAAAACAGCGCTGCAGTTTCTAGAGGTATCCACCACACATCTTCGGTCCCTGAGAACGGGGGCTCCTATCCAAGAGATCACGTCTTTGGTCTCCAGTAAGCACCAGGGCCAATTTTCACACCAAATGGTTTTCGAGGTTACAGGAGCATTTCAGTTTCCATTTAA
This sequence comes from Microhierax caerulescens, assembly GCA_035590215.1. Classification (NCBI taxonomy): domain Eukaryota; kingdom Metazoa; phylum Chordata; class Aves; order Falconiformes; family Falconidae; genus Microhierax; species Microhierax caerulescens. The sequence goes on along the minus strand of JAVJGJ010000060.1, from coordinate 64,678,474 downwards.
AGGGAAGGGCACACTTCTGATCCTCATGGTTACATGGAAGAACTGAATGCTAAAGGAGAACTGGAATGCAAAGAAAAAGTATCTAAGGATGTTTTTCGTTTTTTTTTTTTCAAATCCCACAACAGAGAAGAAATGGGCCAAAGACTTTTTACTTGTGATGGGCCTCACTGAAACCACTTCAACGAAAAACACTAGACAGGACACCGGTGTTTATTACTAAATGGCACCTTGTGCTGTCATCTGAGAGCAACAGCTTCTGAAAGAAGATATTTTAAGAACTTGGATTAAGAACTTGAGAACAGTAGAGGGGTTATATGGGGAGGGGGATGGGGGGAGGGGGAAATAGGGCCAAGCAAGTAGATCAGGTCATCTTAGGTCTCTTTCCACAGGTAAACAGCCAAATTAGAGGTGACCTACAAAGGCCGGACAAATTGTTAGCCTTGGCTTTGACTGACTCAAAAGGGTTGCAAGTTGCATGTCTTTTTCATGAGGGTTTTTCTTTTTTAAGCTAGAAGTATTTGGGACAGGAAAGATAACATCCCCTGAATTTGCTGGTAAATTCCTTGGAGATAATAGAACTAAGAAAGGAAGATGCTTTGTCCTCAATCAAAAAGATCAGAGAGACCTCACCCTGAGCACACTCTGCCACCTCAGCAGCTTACATGGACTGTTACCAAAAACGTCACACTCCTGCTCTGTTTTTGTCAAGCAGGCTTCATTTTCTAGTAGAGCAAGAGGCTACAATCCTACTATTGTAGGAATGAAGGAAGGAAGAAATCCTTCTTCCATTGCCCAGTGTCTTTCAGGAAAAAGAAGTCAAAGAAAACTTAACTAAAAGAGACAATATAAACAGAAGTCTAACTTAAAAAAAAGAAAGAAAGAAGGAAAAAGAAAAAAAGAAAAAACAAGAAAAAAGGCTCCTTTGGGCACTGCAAAGACACAGGAATGGGCACAAGTCTAGCATTTTCCCTTTGCAGGAAACCCTTGCATGTCACACTAAGCAGGATTAAAAGGAAAAAAAATGCCATCACAGCCATGGTACTGAGGGATTCTCAGGTGACTCTTCTGTCTTTTAGGGACTTTCCTTTTTCTGCCAGTTATCTCTACTCAGTCTAAACACAAACACCAAGGAGAGCTCACCCCAGCAATGACATAGAGGGACAAGAGGACAAGAGCCTGTTAGCATTCCTGGAACATCCAGCCTATTAAAAAAAAAAAAAAAAAAAAAAAAAAAAAAAAAAGGAGGGGGGGAGAGGAAAAAAAAAAACCCACCCTGGGCCTGCACACTGCAGCTTACCGCCATCTTGATGTCCTTGATGCGTGCCGATGGCATGGAGGCGGCTGGCACCAGATCAGCCCAAGAGAAGGAATGAAAGGCCAATGGAGATTTATGTGAGGAGAGTGAGATGGACAAGGTAAAATTGTCAGGAGGAGTTGTTAGAAAGTAAAATATATTGTGACAATTCCACTCCTGCCGTTCATCAATAAACTGACAGATCATTTAGTGTCAATTAGGAGTGATAGATGGACAAGTCCCCATGATCCTGGGCCAAAATTAATGGCTGGGAGGGAGAGGGTGATTGAAAATGACGGCTGACATTGAGAGGAAAGTCCTGAAGGTCCCCAAGGGGCCATTACTTGCCTCATTCCCTTGCAGATCAATGCAGGGACAAACCCAAAAACAGACACTTCAAGACAAAACTTAATCAGACTTCCTTTTCTTTCTTCTCCTTCTAAGTTGTGCCCCCTCACTTGGCAGCCTTGATCCTTTGTGGCTATTCTCTTCACATCATTGAGGACACCCACAGACGGCTGGGTGATGCAGGGTGAGCCTGCCATCTTCCCCACAGCCAGCAGGCTGGCTCCCTGCTGACACGGCAGTGTCACCGGGAAGCCCAGCCTGAGATTTACCTCAGCACCGCTGGACGGGGAGCAGAGGGCAGAAGCAATGACACAAGCTTCCCCTACCATGTCAGACAGAGAACCTCATGAGCGCTTTACTACTCTCACTTGTAAGACAGGGATGGCTACAGGTTCTATAAAACAGGCACCCTCAGGGGGTCATTTCGTTTAGAAACACCACAGGATAGTTTAAGCCCGTATTTTTGAAACAGGAGGTTTTTAACTTTGCTTACCTCTAGAGACTTTGAATCATAACCCCCCTTAATCTCTTAAGTAACTCTCCGCCAGCTCCAGGGTGCAATCTCATCATTGCCCACCCCCCAGAGCGCTACATGATGATATCTACAGAGGCTGGGTTACCCTGCTCTAAAGGTCACGCTGACTGCATCCCCCCTCCCTTCCTACAGGCCCTTTATATTTACCTCCTGTTAAATCTATTCCTGGACACTGCACCACCGCTTCTGTTCCAAAATACTTCAGCATGGTCATTTTCCTAAACAAAGCCTGATTATTCCAACTCCATATAACCTATCAGTCAGAAAGAAGACATTTCAGTGGCAGCTGGAGCATCTGTTGCTAAACTGCCACGATCCCTGTAGAAGAAAGGAGGTACATGTGCAGGCACTGGAAGGGACTTCATACTGAAAGCAGCACTTGTGTTTGCTTGCAGGGCCACCTGAAATGAGCTGTGTTTTTTCCACAACAACCCTAGCTGCTGTCTGCAGAACTGTATGAATTTTAAGGGGTTGATTGCAAAACCAGAGGGATCAAGAACCCAAGCAAACTGGAAGCGTCCCGAGAAGTTGTCCCGGTTTCGGTTGGGATAGTTAATTTTTGTCAGAAGCAAAGAAATAAAGATACTAATAGAGAGAAAAATGGAAGAAATTCTATCAGGAAAGTCAGATAGATGAGATCAGCAGCAGCTGGAATTAAATGGATCCTGGAAGCACCTCTCCTGTGTCAAATCCTCACCAGCATGCAAAACTGAGTTCCTTTTTCCTTTTCCCATTGGCAGGCACTTTGTGTTTCTTCCTTCTGATGCATGAGATAACCTGACAATAAACCTCTGCTTTGCTTGTCACGAGTGTCAACACCGATGTCATTAAGGACATCAGCACAGCGCTCAGAATGGCACTTGGGCTCCATCCAGTGGTTAGAGAGCTGCCTCTGTAGCAAAACCAGCTGTAATTACTATTATTTACGTAATCTCAGCAGGGTACTAGCCCCCAAGTGGCTGCCTAGGTTCTTGGCTGGTCCCCTTTCCTCTAATACTGGGGCCAGAATATTGCTGGGGCAGCGATGGGACTGCCTCTTCTCACGGAGAGTGATTCTTCTCTCTGAGTACAAATTTAAAAAATACAGCAGATTCAGATGCAGAGGTCCCCATCAGTAAAGAAAAAAGATTCTTCTGTCACTACTCTGCACCGTTTATTTGCTGATTGCAGAGAACCAGTCTGAGTGTTTGCTCAGACACTTAACCACAGCCTTCATCATTATCCAGATTTACAAAATGGGACTCCTAGCAATGACAGCTGTTCTACAGAGGTATTGGGAATCCAAAGGAATCTTTCCATGCTTGACACTTGAAAACATACCAGTAAACAACCACATTTTGATAGTTCTCAGGAATTTAAATATCTGACACTTGTAAATGCTATGGGAACTCATAATAAAATACTTTATCTTACTTGCACACCATCTGTGCAAATTAATTTCAAAACTAATTACAGGCTGGAAAACTTTAAGGGCCCTCCTCCTCTTCCTATCTTACAACAGTTTGAGACAGCAGTAGTCTGATGGAAAGAATCAGCAAAATGGTGAGAATACTTGCAAGTTTACCTAGGGATGACAGGAGCTGGGCAGGTAAGGGACTAAGACAGAGCAGCAAAGTTAGAAGAACAAGTTGTCAATTAAATTCTACTCTAACATGTGCCAAAATGGAAACAAAAAGAACAATTTCAAGTGATCATTCCACATTGAGAAGACTCTGAACTAGAAATACAGCAGAAAAGACTTTAATTATCCCTGCGGAAAAGATAAGTGTGCAGTTGCAACTGGCTGAATCTGTCAGAAACAGAACTAAAAACCTGGACTTCAAATGGGGAGAGACTAACACATAAACAGCTACAAGAACATTGCACAAGTGGCTGCAGTACCCCATCTGACCCACAATATATTTACTCAACACAGAAAACATTAACTGTAGTCACTCTGCTCATCCTTCCTAAGTAAAAAAAGAAATAATAAAAATTCCCAGATTTTAACACTGCCAGTTCTGAAAACAAAATTACTTAAAGCATTACAGTTCCCAAGAGTAGGCTCAGTTACAATGGCATAAAAGTGCTTATACCTACATCAGATATATCAATAGAAGCATGTAATTCTAACTACATCAACAGTATTGAAACTGGAGCAAGTTAACTTGATGGGCTTCCAAACTGAGTCAAATCATTTTAAAAGCTGTGGGGAGATAAAGCCTGAGAAAACAGAAACAACAAAGCTACAGCAACAGTGGTATGACATCAGCCGATGACTCAGACTTTTCACATGAAGGCTTTACTCTGGGATGTGTCACAAAGACAGCCTTACAGGCCAGCATCTCAGACTTTGTTAAGGGAGAGATCAGTTTGGGCAGAATACACAGCTGAAGGAAAGAAAAGACAGGAGAGCTAGTTGTACAAATTCCTTGTACCTTACATGACTAAATAAAGGCAGAACAAACCTCCCCTTCACAAAATTAATTCAAAAAAGGCTCTTAACACAAATGAAAAGAATACTGTCAGGTATTACATGATATTGTATGCATGACTGAGCAAGGGACACATCTTGACCTCATGTTCCATCTGCAGGGTCCACAGGTAGAATGGTCTGCAGCCCTCCATGTCCTGTTCCGCTTCTTCAGCTGAATTGAGTCCAGCCTCATACAAGCAGCTACTCCAGACACATGCTCTATCTGTAAACCACGCAACTGGGATGCTGGAGAAGCACCACTGACAGCTACTGCTCCAAATCTATCTCATGAGGCTAATGTCAAACAGTGGAAAACACCCTAAAGTAGCACGTGGCATAGTGCTGTTACATTAGGAACCTGTGCACTGTCCTTCAGGGCACATTAGGCACAGCCCTGAAAAACTGTATCACCTCCAACCCAGTCCTTCACGTAGCCTACAATTACATAATTTATTTTTCCTAAACAATGCAAGTCACCTGCGTTCTATGCCGTCACACTTCTGTAAAGCTTCTGCTGGGTCCTACGAAGATCCAGGATCACTGGTGGCATTTTATTTATAACCCTGAGGTGGATACATCTTTGCAATGGCAACTTCTAGCTGCACCCAGCCTATGAAAACTAATACTGTTATCAGAGTTAAACTGGAGAGGAACAGAAGGAATTCAGGCTGAGATCTTTATTCCTTTGCTTTAGTCCAGTCTCCAGATTTACAGCTGATTTATTCTTCAGAGACAAACAGAATGATGATTTTCCCAGAAAAGCACTGTTTTCCAGAAAGGCTACCCCAGAATACAGACTGCCTTGCTCACTTCCCAAGAAATACTGACCATGTAACAGGTTTCTGGGTGTCCCCTCCAGAATCCTCGGGGTCCCAAAAGACTTTATGTAACTTTTCCATAAATCAGAGTGCCTCCAAAGTATATGTCCAAACATATATACTCTTACTACAGGCCTTAATGTACACAAGCAATCTCACACCACTCCATGACTGAGTCCTTCAGCTCTGTGAACAGGAAATATAACACCAGCACAACTTTATAGCTTGAAAAATAACAGAGGAGTCTGAAACCAAGTCATCTCCTCCCAGTCTGAACTGTCCTTTAGTTTTCATAACCAGTCTGTTACCATGCCCAGATTTTTCCTTTCCCTTAGGTGTCCTTCGTAAACATCAGGCTTCTCAACCTACACTCTACACTTTGTATACTTTTTTCCTCCCATCTCTTCTCGCTGACCACCTTCATTCATCTCCATTACACCATAACCCCATACACACATACACATTGACAAATTTCACCTTTACTGTCAAGGCTGATCAGTAAATCCTGAACGGATCATTGCATTCTTGTCAGTGGGGCACTGTCGTGTGTCACTCTCCTGGAAAGGATGCAACCAGTCAAATCCTCCCCTCCCAGTTCCTGCATTTAACATGCTTATTATGTTCTTGACTCTTTCCAGTTACTGTACCAGGTGAGGAATACACTGCCTCTGGCAGACAGCGACATGTACACAGTTCTGAGCCCCACCAGGCCGATTTATAAAGAGCATTAGCCAGTGGAACCAAGCAAGAGCAATATTTCAAATGGTTTGAAGGAGCTGCAATGACATTTGAGACACGGGCCCTCTATAAGATCCCGAAAAACTGTTCCAATGCCTGTGACAGCAATATTCAACTAGTGATGTTCAACTTAATCCATGCCTAAGCCCCTCTTAATAAGGAAAAAGGTGAGGACTCACTTGGTAGATGCCAGTACAGGATCATCTGCCCAGCCTCCTTGCCGGCGTGGGGGTTTAGGTGGTGGACCCTTTAATAAAGAGAAGAGACACGTTACAGCCAGCTCCAGTCAACACGAAGTCAATTGAGACACCAGAGATGGGTTACAGGGACCTGTGATCACCAGAAAAAATGACTGGGTAAAAGATGTCCCAAAACAGGGAAAAATGGTAACTGCAAAGAAGTCCAAGCTGGAATGATGGTGGGGGGACAGGTGGCTCCCACAGCTTTTATTAAGAACGGGAACGAGCTGGGTGACTCATGAGGATTTTTGATTTGACAGAGAGGACCTTACATGTGTGGTGGGGTCAACTCTGAGCCAAAGCCAAATTACCTCTTGCCACAGATGAGGAAGGGGTTGAACTAACCCCTGATGGTAGGGGTCTCCCGTGTTTATTTCTTGAAGCACAAGCATTGTTTGTGAGTGTGGGAATTGAAGAGACCCTGCCAGGGGCAGCTGCTGCCTGCTGCAGGGAGGGGGCACGACCCTGCATAGCTCCCCGATAGGAGCAAAAATAGTCATCCTCCAAAAATAAACAAGGAGCAGGAATGAGACAGGAGCTGCAGTCCCAAAATACCAGCTTTCTTCGGCAAAGGGAGCACAGGAGGGCAGAGGGACAGGCAGGGAGCACGAAACGCAGGAAACAGCCTCCTTATATGGGCTCATCCGCAGGGGACAGAGCTCAGTCGACTGGAATGACCATGTCACAGAATGTGAAGCCTTCAGGGGCCCAAGTGAATGGAGTTTTCTGATCTTTAAATGATTCCACCAGATTCTTAAGATGCCAAACCAGAGAAGAGGCTACAGTGCCAAAAAAGGAGCATTTTGAATTCAGTTGATCTGGATACACCCAGAGCCCAGGAAAAAGGGGAAAACCACACCACATATGGGTGTGCATGCCCACATAAACATCCCTATTCCCATTACACACACCCCTACCTCAAAAACACACTCCCTTCCACACGGATCCTTCCCATGCAAACAACCCTCCTCCCTCCTGCCCTGACACCATCCCTCTGATAGCCAGCAGGCCACGTTCCCAACACACAGCCTCACAACTCCTTGCAAAGGTGCACAGAGCTACACAAATGTCACCAAAGAACCTGGGTCGTAAGGCTGAAGGACATGTCCAGGGCATTCCAATGGCACCTGCAACATAATTCCCTCATCAAAACGAGCCTTCAGATCAAAGATATCTCAAGCAGGGCACTCCAGATCAGAGGGTGACAAGAACGACTGCCCCAGTCTTTGCACAGGGCACGATTCCGTGGCATCCAGGGGTTTGGTACCAGTGTCTTGCCAATATTATAACATCTTCCCATTGATCATACACACCAGGCAACCCCGAGTGTCTGTCAGACCCTGACAAACACCTCACACATACCTACAGGTCTTTTATTCCTCTTGCAATAAAACAGGTAATTCTTTTTGAACTGCCTACAGGAGCACTAGTAACAGGAAAGGCAATGTTAACTGTCAGCTGAGGATAAATAGCTTTTCTTTGTTAGTTGCCTGGAAAGTGCAGCAATAAGGTCACATGCCACATGCATTTTTGTCAAGTAAATAAACTTACCTTCATATACTTTCACATTCCCAAAATCTCAGCATAATTTACAATTGAGAATGCAGTGTTGTGCATTGCCATAACATGGTGACGGGTAGGGACATTGCAGCTGCAAGCAAGAACCTGAGGCAGAAAGTAGGAAGAACGTCAACCCCAGACGAAGCAGATCCGAAACAGAGGATATTGTTCCTCTGTAATGGAGCAAGTGTGCTCTTGAACACACCTTTTTGGTGAGAAAGACTGGGGGCTTGAAATGATCAGAACTTGTTGGTACCTATGTGTTGTATCTTGGATAAGATTTTTATGTATGTTCCTGAATGCAAAGCTGAGCTATACACCCAAACAGTCTGGTGTTCAAAGCACTGAGATGCCACCAGCTCCTGACAAGTGTTGTCTCTTGGCTCTTGCTGCTCAGTCTCTTTCACAACTAACACAACTAACCTCTGGCCTGCTGTCGTTTGCTTTTCCACTTAAGTTTTGTCAGTCATTTATCTCCAGAAGTCCTCTACCTTCATTTCTGCAGATCGTCCCTTTTTCAAGGAACACTGCCAATGGTCTGAGCCTTTTATTTTATTTTTTCTCAGAGATTTAGTTCACCATTTTTGTGATGGCACTTTCCCAGTATTTCTTAGGCCACACTCCTCATCAACACTTTCATACTACCACCATGATCAGTATTTTATCTCTCCCTTTGAAAAATGACTGGCCTGAATTCCATCTCACCTGCATTAAAGTAGGAACTCTACCTTCTTCTCTATATGTAGTCAGGGCCTTTCTTATCAGACAATTGTAGAATTCTAATTTGGCTTCCCCATTAAGGCAGAAATTTCCAGGCTACTTGTCAGATCATGCCTACAGTTCTGAAGGTAGCTAGTTGGATGTTGCTTCCCTCATGGAAGCAACTACCCTGTGCGTCTCGGTATTCTAAAGGAGGGTCCAGCAGTTTCTTTTAGGACCTACCAGGACACAGGCAGATTATGGGCATATAGGGTCCCTCAGATTCTCAGGTGGGTCTGGAAATACAGATTAATTTACCTTCATCAACATGACAACTCCTTTGAAACTGTGAGCACTCTGTGCAGGGAAGCAGGGACTCAAATGACATTGACAGTGCGCAACAGAGGACACATAATTTTTCTGTCATATACTACATCTCCTAAAATGTGCAGGATCTATGTTCTGCTCAATATACAAACACTGTGAGATTTTGTACAGTATGTAGGTGCCTTGTTTTTATCCAGTGCTGACCATGGAGCAGAAAGAAAGAAGTATGGCCAGTCTTGCCTTTCCACTTCTCCAGCACATTGCCGGAGGCTCCCCTGACCCAGGAAAAGCAAATCTCCACAAACAGGCCTGATGAATTAGTTTTGACTACTGCCAATTAAGGAGCTGTAAGTCAAATAACCCCACTGCCTCTGAGCAGCCACATAACACTTACAATCTGTACCGATCTCAAAGCATATATGATATCAAGAAGGGTTCAATTCCCAGATCAAAGCCTCGTTTTTTTGCAAAGAACAACTCATCTCTGCTAGCCCTCTTTATCATGTCCACGGATGGTTCAAGTAGCGCAACTGATTTTAATGAATACCCTCCAAGGACTTCTGCATGTCTTAAATGCCTAGCAGAAAATACTGGATTTCCATTTCATCCCCAAACTGTCCTTCTCTAATGGTCACTGACCTTCCTTTACTAGGGAAAGTGCTATCGAGACAGAAAAAGTTCTCAGGGGGCTTCACATATTCTCTGTCATCAGCAGGTAAAGCAGCAGCTCATATTGTGAAAGAGCTATCCAGAATTTCTTCCCTAAACCAGTGGCAGCTATCTGCTCAGCCTACACATGCACCTGCCAGGAAAACTGTCCTATTGCGGGATTTGGCACCTTAACCTGTCTCAAGAGTTACTGCTCTCCCCTGCATGAAACCAGTGAAGGCCAGCACACAACAATCTGATTCTCTGAGCCAGGGGTTACCAGGTAGAAGCCTCTCACAACCCACAGTTCCAGGGAAGTGCCCCTCCAGCCCCCCAGGCACGAATACCCCTCAAACAGTTTGCTACTGCCTTGTGCTACATACTGTCAGACATGCTCCCATCCATCTCCACCACTCCTACAGTTCTTCTGCTGCCTTCAGGTGGGTCCAGGAATACTCAAAGCATGGAATAAATGTGCGGAAAAGGAAAAGCTCTTAATAAAACTCTTTTTGATGGGATTGTCCCTGACCCACGTCAAGGTAGCCAAGCAGGGAGGATACTACTGGAAAAGCTGGGAAACATGGCTGACTAGAAATGCTATTTTAAGCAGACGTCATCAAAAGGCTAGTAGATAAGCGCAGAAAGCTGGAAATAACTGCCCTGCTGGCCAGCCACTTGGGGTGCAGGGGAGAGAGGCAGCACAAGGCCTTGGGGAGCTTCAGCCCGTGCAGTGCTGGGGCTCACACTGGGGAAGTTGGCCTAATTAGGGAACAAAAGTTCAGCTGCATTTTTGAGATTCCTCCTGGAGAATCTGGCCAACTTCCAGCTGAGCGGTCCCCAGGAACAAGCTGGGAGTCCAAGCACTTCCACAAGCAACCAGAAGACCACTAGAAAAAAAGCAGCAATCCCTATAAAATGGAAGCAGGTAAAAAAGTCAGCGCTTCCTTGGATGCTGGTTCCCTTCGGTGGAGGGTTTGTAATAGCTCAATGCAGGAATCCAAACAGATGACGGAAATTCTGGGACATGGAGGGACAAATTCAGCTCAGCCCAGGACAAACACGCAAATGAGAGGGCATTCACAACATTGCAACAGTTACAGGAAATTCTGCTTCAGAAGAACCCTCCCAGGATCTCAGAGATGCCAGTTGCTTCAAGAGCTATCTACTGCCAGTCCACCCCACTCCCAACTGCATGCCTAAGAAGGCAAAACCCTGGCAACAATGTGCTGCATACAAAATGCAGCTAGCCCCCGGTGAGGGCTCTTCTGCAAGCTGAACATCCCAGGGGAGAACAGGATGCTGGAGGAAAACGATGCCTTCAGACCACGAGGTCTTTGGGAATAGGAAGTTCTTGTCCCAGCCACACACCAGCACTCTCTAGATCCTACTTCAATGCAAGCTGTAGATACAAAAAGGGTTATAAGGGATGGCATTACAATTACACACGGCTTCTTAGGTCATAAACTCTCTGAACTAGATGGCTGGGCAGTGCCTAAACCACTGTGATTACTTTTACAAAATTAAGGTCCTTCAGTAAGCACCCAGCTAAGCGCAGCCAGTGCTGGGCTCCCCAGTCACACCTTTCTAAGTGTCGGGGGACATGGGGAAGAACACCTGGGGGCTGGCTGCTGCGCAGATCCAGACCGGACCAGACAATGGAATGAGAGTTTGGAGCTGGGTGCCAACCACTGTGCGAGGGTAAGAACTGGGTCAGGAAAACACCGCTCTGATTAAAGGCCCAGATCATATCAAGCCCCAGGCCATGTCTACACCACAGGTGCAGACACACCTGCAAGCAGGATACGTGTGAGTCAGCTCAGATCTGGAAACAGCCTAGCTTTGGGTGCTTCTGGTAACCAACCGGTACTTCCCCAGGCAGAGCGCAGGTTGCTTCTCACCAGATCTCCACATCATCCTGCACTATATTTTAAGATGCAAACACACTCACTCAAACCACCCCACTGAACTGGGCAACTTAGCAACATAAGTCCACAACCAGCTTCATATTTCAGTTACCTATTTTTTTTGCTAGTTGTTCTTCCAATAAATATTCATTGAAAACAATTGTACCTGACATCATGTCTTAAATCTCTTAAAAAGCAACAGCCCACTTTTCCACCCACGTTGTTTTAAAAGCGCTGGGAACTAAAACTACAAAAGGACTTAGCTGTCCCCTCTTGAAAGGTCAGATCCTCAAATCCTCTTTCCTGTTGCTGCCTTAAAGCATGTCATCACTCAAACTTTGACTGATACAGAGCCACACAGGTCAGCTCCCACCCAGCTAAGAGTCAGAAGTCAGATGCTCTCCCTACTTCAGTCCATGAAGGACCTGAGACTACCTACAGCATGTCTACCTAAGCACAACTAGAGAATGAGGTCGCAGCTGGACTCAGGAGGACTGGAACAGATGCCTTACTGCTGAAATGTTGCTGCCTTCAGTTACAAAGTCCTTCCCTGCAGCCCAAAAATTCTTAGTCCCATCGGCAAAGCAGAGTGCTTCAGGAAAAAGGACTGAGCCTTCTCAGACCCAGAACAGCTCATAGCTTTGTCATAATACATAATATTCTCCAGGGAGGTAGGAAACATTATTTGATTACTTTTTAGGAGAAGGAAGAGGACAATAAAATCAGTATCTTCCAGTTTGGAAAGGAGATGGTGGGTTTAAAAGTTGTATAAAGCACGTGCCCTCAACATCAAAATTAACACCTTCATCCCTGGAGGTCCCCAAAGGCAAGGAAAAGCCCTGCTCCACTGCTGAAGGCTACAAAACACAGCACAGGGATCAGGATCACTGCTAGCGCAGGGACATGCGGTCCCAGAGCCATCCCAGTGGGGCCATAACGCCACTGAGGGGCAGGGATTCAGACACGCTGCTGCCTCCAGCCATCCTGAGATTGTCTTCATACTACACGGCTGTGGATTTTGCTGTGAGGAGAAGGCATCTCAATTGCCCTGTGGATCTGTGTTTAGGAAATCCTCACGGTTCCTCTGCATAAAGTTCTAGCCCTCCTTTCAGACAAAGCAAACTAGAGAAGGAACTTCTCCGAGGCCCCAGAGCAATTGCATGGCAAAGCCAGGAAAAGAACCCAGCAAAATCTTGGCTCACAACCACGTTCAAACTCCTCCTGCCCATTCTGCCTCTGCAAATTAACTCAGATATTAGGATACACCCTTTATTATACTATTGATCAGCCTTACAGCCTTTGGCTAAATGTCCCAGGCTGCCTTGGAAGGTGCAGCCAAATGAGTGATTCAACTGGCAAAAATTCAGATCCAAGATGAGTGGTTTGCCAGGGGATGCAAAACAAGTCTCAGAGCAGGAAGATGGCTGGAGGGCAGGACTTCAGCAGGTACCTTCACACTGACAGCCCAGATGGGGCTGTTTGCTAGTATTCGGGCAACCACAAAGTATCTTCAGCACAGCAAGAGGAAAGGGACCAAATCCAGGAAGAGTTCAGATTGTAACACTCGGCACAGCCCAAAGGGAGTTCAGGGAAGGGTTACATGAGCCATCAAGGGGACGAAGGGGCCAACTTCGGACAAATGATTCAAGGAGCCAAGTATTTCAGCTTGGCCCGGCAACGACTAAGGGAGGGATATACTGCAACAAGTTTTGGATCACACTTTATAATATAAAGCTCCGCTAATACCTGGTTTGGAAGAGACTTAGGATACAATTAACAGAAGTTTGTAAGCATATAGTATTATAAGTTACGAGTAGCTTACTGATCAGTCAGATTTCTGAACGCTCAGTTAACCGTTTTATTACCCTTCACAGGCATTTACAAATGGAAAAATACTATAAAGTGTGACTGTGATGCTTAAGAGCATAAGCCTGAATAAAGGGTGCAGGAATTAGCCAGACAAGAGGGGTTTCAAAGCAGGGATCACTTCATACTAAGGAAAATCTCCTTGCCAGGCACCATTGCGTAACATCCCTGAAGCAACAACAATTGCTCATGTGGAAGAGTCACATCAGTTTAGTTATTTTAATGAAATTTAGCAGCCAGGAGCAAGAAGACGCCTGTGGCATGTGACCAGCCACCACTCAGTACAGCAGACCTTGGGAATCAATGATTTAGGGCACTGTACGGAGGTAGAATTAGTTCCAGTGAAATGACTGTAAGGATTGGTTCCAGTGGGGGCGGGGGGAAGTTTAGATCAATTATCAGGAAAAATTTCTATTGGGTAACCAGTCCCCAAAACTATACCCATCAGTGGAAGGTCTCTTTGCCTGATAAATGGAAAAGTGCTCTGGGCATAGTCCTGAGTCATCCATCACTGATGAATAAACCCAGTGGATCTTTCCTACAATATAATCTCTAGCACTACCAAGAGAAAACCGAGGTAATCTGAATAGTCTTGACGCCTTGTGATGAGTGTCCCCTTCTGAGGCCAGAATTAATGAGATGGGTGATAGGGGTTTCTTTTATGGGCTTTAAATTTCACAGAGGAATCTACTATGCTACCAACACTGGACTGGCACTTCAGCAGAAGGAATAAAGAGTATGGGAGAGGATGCTCTAATTGTCTAGCACATACAGAGAGCAACTCTAGCCAGGAAAAACTGGCCAACACCAATGCCATGGATAGGAAGACTACAAAACAATTAGCTCACAGACTTTACCAGAAACAGGTACCAGTTCTCAGGTTGTTCTGAACACCACCACCCTGGCTTCTAATGCCAAATGAATGTTGAGATGTACTTTAGCTTTGCTGCAGGATGAGAAAGGATGTGTATTCCTTTTCTCTGTGTAACAGGAGCCTGGTAAGAAGCACTATGCCATCCTATTAACCACAGACACTACCATTCCAGTGCTGGTCCAGTAAAAAGGAAAAACCCATAGAAAATACAAAGGCACACATCCTTGTTACTGCTGGCTGGCTTTCTCCTCTGGGGCACCAGCAAGACTTCATTATCTCTGAAGACAAGTTTTCATGTTGTGGGAGCAAGTTAACCATACTGGACAGCAAATCCAGGCTCAGTCAGGTTTTGTACTCTACTAGTTAATTGCCACCCTGACTTTTAAATGAAAATAGAGTGTCTTTCCTAATGGCCACATATACATCTGTGACCTTAGAACAAGATGCAGCAGCTGATAGGAGCAGCTGTTACAAAGACAATAAAAAAACCTGACAGCAGTAGGAACAGAGGATGCAGGAAAGGCATTGCATCTGAGGCAAACTCTGTCTTATTCTCCAATACAAGAGTCTCCACTTAAGGTAGTCTCCAGACACTTGATTAGGTTAGTCCCCCTAGTCCCCTTCAGAGAAGCAAGCATCTACCTAGAAAGCTTCTAGTCTTACTTGGTCAACCTTTTCCTCAGGGTCTTCATCCTAGAAAGATCAGGAAGGAAAAACAGAGAAAGAAGTTAAAAGGAAGAATGCACAAAATAGCTTGAAGATTGACATGAATGGCTGTCCTGCAGCACATGCTTTGCAACCTTATTCACTTGAACAAAGTACAGAGTTGGTCCCACTGTTGTAAGATTTTATATCCGCAGTCCATGCACATACCAACTGTGACACTGTAAAGCAGGTCTGTTTGACTGCAACAGCAGGAAAGTCTGCCAACCATCAGACCTTGAAATGCGTACTAAAGAAAATGAATACCTCCAACTGAGAATCAGAACAGACTTAGTTCCTTCTCCATATAACACAAGAAAACCCAGCTTATTCAGGTGTGTAGGATGCTAGAAAGTTTTGTATGGATAGGCTCTGCAACCAGGCCAAAGACCAGAAATTATACTGGACCAGTCATACTAGGAGTTATATACTGTAGCAGGCTGCAGCCCTTTTTTCAGGAGCTACTGTTTCTCAAGGCAACCTCAGATCTTCCTCTAGGAGCAGGAGTTGTAGCTGTTAGCTTAAGACAGGCATAGCTGACAACTGTATTAGCTTTAGTAGATGAACTTAAGCTAACCACATAGTATAAGGGAGTAGCTTGGTTATGGGGTAGATGAGCAACTCAAGGAAAGCAGCCTGTTAATCACTATGAAAGCTGCAAACTGGTTGAGAACCTTTCTGATGAGCAGACTGCCAGTACGAGCAGTGGCAAAAACCAGTTGCTAGGTGCCGAATGCAAGGAGGTGGCAATTAACGACTTGGTAAACTCTATGCTGTCCTAGAAAAGATGGTGTTCAGAATCACTCACGGAGAAAAATCTAGGTTATCTTGTGACCCTGCACAGGATGGATGGAAACACTACGTTAACCCACCTGACTTTTCTTCTGGACTGCATCATCTCTCCTGTGGAACAGGGAAGCCACGTGATTCATAAATTGCATATATCTCTGACTAAAGGAGTTTGGTATCCGAGTTGACTTTGTGTCTGTGCTGTCATCTGGTCTTACAGCTCTTACCATGACAGCAGCAGAGGGAAGCTACATGCAGCTCAGGGCAGCTGGGGTACAGAAGTGTCTGTATCAGTGATCAGTGTGAAAGAGATCAGATTTAGCCAACTGGTAAAATCTATTGGAAGTGTGTATCTGTCAGCCAGGGACCAACGACTTCACACACCCAAGAGCAGTAAGGCTTCTGTGGGGCCCAACATGACCTAAGCTTCTCTGAATGTATGGAGCCCAAGTGGTCCAGAACTCGCAGTAGCACAGAAGGAAATCCAGCTGGACAACACATGTTGGAAAAGCATTTAAATAACCACTACTTTGAGCAATCTGCCACATGGATTTCACCCTCAGCAATTGATTTACAGTTGTTTATTCACTTGGGTTAGATAACCAAGTCCTATTTAAACTATGCCTGGATGTCAGCCTAAAGAATCACTGCCAGGACTGTTTGTAAGCTGGGTGGTGGAAGTCCAAATAGCTGCTTTGCAAAATTCACCTGTGGTAATATCCTTCCAATATGCAGTGGAGGTGGCCCAAGCTTTTATCTGTCTACATGAATCTGTCCTCAGTAAGATATTTTTTTACAGCACAGAAATGCTCACATTTTAACTGTCACCCATGGACCACAAGTACATAGGCAAGCTTAGAAATAACAGGTAGGACAACAAGAGAACAACGTATTTTCAGAAGTGAAAGCACGGAGCCTTTCCCCAGCCTTTGGTGAATGGGGAGAAGAGAACCAGTAGGGAACTTAGAATCTGAATTTCTGGGGCAAACCCCTACACAAAGTGAAAGTGATCTTGTAACACAGTCTGGAAAACCCTCATCCTTCAGGCTGACATACTGGCTATTACAGCAGTCTCCAGTAACAGGGATCTAAAAAGTGCTTCCAGAGAGACAGCGGCAACATCACATTGGGATTGCAAGAGGGAGAAACCAGGGAAGTCTCGAACAAGGTCCCAAGGGAATCCCATCACTGTAGGATGAAGAGAAAACAGACTGTGGAAACAGGATAACTTGATATTCTTGCATACTGATTTCTTACAGAACAGCAAATAGTTCACCCTTGCTGAGAGGAGACACAGAAAAGGAAAAATTTGCTGATACATTTTAAAAAAATGGCTTTTCCACTCAGCTTTCCAAATCAATCTCCTCAAGAGATCTAAACCTGGCCAAACAGCTTCTTTTGGTGGATGTCATCAGGCCAGCATTCAGGCTGTTGGATGCACTGATGTTAGAGCCAGGAAAAAGGTTTGACTTTTGTTCTATAAAAGTGTCCAGAAGGCCTGGTAAGATGGGACAGCAAAGATCTTCAGCAGATCTCATTATGAGATCGACCCCTCCCATTATACATATAACATGACCAGCCTGAGTTTGTCCAATTTTGTCAGAAACTTGATAGCCTCAAGATGAGTAAAAAGTTAACACATCAAGCCAGGGGATGGGAAAGGCCTCCCAATGGAAAAACGGACACATTACCCCTCTGAAAATGAATGTTTGAAATGCGGAGTTCTGGCATGCAGCAAGCAGATTTATCTCTAGGAATTCCCATTTACAGCACATTCCCCTGGGTGCCCAAGAAGTGCCTGCTGATCTGCCAAGGAACTCTAAAGGCCAGGAACATGCACAGCCATTGCTGCAGGAGGATGCTGACTGCACCAATTACAGCAAATAATCATGTTCCTTCTTGCCTCGTGAAATAATACATAGCTGCAGCGCTGTTTGTTAGTACTTGTACTTCTGAAAAGGCAGGAATGCTCTGCATGTCAGATGGCAGGCTGTGAGCTTTGTGACCCTTAGCGAGCCCCTTGAGAGGACAAGAGTTCTAAATCTGAAGGTAATGCAGATACTTGCACACAGGAATGGGAATTAGCAAATACAGATTTGGGCAGAGGAACTGCAGATACCCCACTGTAGTCAAGGACCTTATTGTGGGAGACACATACACACCACAGGCACAGAAAAGATACTTGAGCTTGGGGGAAGTACACCGAGGCTACAAGGCACAGGAGGTTGCAGCTGTGCCCCTAAGGAAGGAGATTTTAACAACACATTTGTGAGAGAAGCACAGTTGAGGAGAGGCACCATTGTTTGGAGTCTCTTTTGGAAGACAGAGTCCAGGTCAAGGAGAGATCAGGAGTAACGTGGTAAAATCTATGCTCCAAGCCAGATGACTTGCCTATTGACTTCAAAACAAAGATGGTTATAATTAAGTAAAATGAGTTGTTCACCCCTCAGAGTGAATTTCCTTATAATAATACCAAATGTTGAAACATGGACAGACAGGTACTCTTTGCTTCCTTCAAGCGAGCTGCTCTGACTGGAGAACGCTTCCTGGATGGTTCTCAGTGTCACGAAAAGACCAGAACAGCAGCACAAATGGTATGTTCATACCAGAAATTTGAGCTGGGTGGAAACTTGGTGGATTGACATGGAATTAAAAAAAGTAACAAAAGTAGAAGTGAATCTCAGAACAGTTTTAAAACTCTGAGGAACTACTGAGCACAGAATCACCACCCTGAACGTGAAACTGCACATGAAAGGTGTGAATACAGTAAAGGTTTAAGACAAACTGCTCTGTCTTCAAAATCGGTAATAAGAATAAAACCTCCTATGCTGAAATTAATTACGTGGGGCCTCCGCTACTACTGCCAGTTCCATTAAAAAAAGTACTGTTCTTTTAATTTTGCATTTCTTTTGGGAAGGTTCCCTGAAAAGGTTTCAAGATGGCCAGATGGCTGAATGAGACATCCATTGTAACAGTTGACCCCACCACCTGGAGGCAAGCCAAGGCCAAGCTTCCAGAAAAAGCGATTGGCCAATCTAGGGTGAAGGAAAAACCAACATTAGTTCTATTAAATGTTCGCTTTTATATCAAATACAAACATGTATGGGAAGCTTCCAATACTGGAGCAAAGGAAAAGGCTGAGGATTGTTTATAGTGGATTTTGTCTCTTCTCCAGTAGCTCCAAGGTTTTTAGTTAACAGCAACATTTAGCAACAAAGAACTGTCTGAAGGGAGACTATTGACACAAATGATTCTTCCTTGTGGTTAAGATCCAGTAATAACATATTTGAATCTTCTAAGGCGTGGAAGGCCTCACCCTTCTTCTGCTGAAAAGCTCGCTGCTTTCAAACAGAAGATTGTAACTATTTCTTAGTGGTCTCCAGGGGTGCCCAAGCACTGGAGCCTTTGTGACCTCTTCCCAGCTATTATAATGGCAGTGCAGCAAGACACACCAAGTACAACTGCAGTAAGTTACAGTCAGTCAGCTGTACTCCTGTATCACACCCTGGTCTCCTTCTAACCAGGGAATCCGTCCATGAACTAGGACGGCTAGTTCCAGTAAGAGAACAATCTGACAGTGAGCCACCCTGATCTGGAGGCTAACCAATGATTACACCCACTTGAACCACCAGCTGGTTTCTTTAAGACCTTCTTTACCTATGAGGCCCATCGTTATTTCAATTTCTTACATTATGCCTTCTGCAAACTCCTTCACGGAGTCCCTCCTGAACTCTTACAGCATACCCGGGGAGGGGAGAACGCATAGGTGGGAGATGATTCTCCATTATGCCTATCATGAGAAAAGAACATACTTTCTCCAGAAAAAAAGCCTGTTCTGGGAGGTGAACAGTAAGCTAAGCTAAGCTAAGCCTTGTAAACTAAGCTTTAAGAGTGTATTTCCAACAGCATCACAGGGACTCCAAGGAAATATCCTCCCACAAAACCATTAGGGCTGACACAGCTACTCGGTGTAATAGGCGAGTTTTGTCACTGCACAGAGCATCAGGAAGTAGCCACTTCCACGACAGAAGGTTCCAGGGCTCTGAGCACCGCAGTCTGAAAAACAGTTGGTGCCAGGGTGGCCAGTGGGTTTACAATTTAAAGATGCCAAGGACATGGTACACTGGAAACCATGACTGGCATTGCAAAAAGCTAAGTATCATCTAATTTAAACAAATATCACTGTCAATAAAGCGGAAGTCTAATGACCCTTTTTTCCATCTGAAGGTGTCAGGGGGCCAAATCTGTATGTCACAGGCGCTTCTTCCTGCAGCTGATGCCTGTGGAGAAGCCATGCTAACATCAGAGAGCAAACTCCCAGGTGGAATTTGAGCATTCTGCAGCACTAAGCAAGAAAGTGAATCAAAAGAGGTTAGAATTTGTCTTGCTGGGCACCAGAGGATGTTACCTCACTTTCCCATGAAAGTGTGTTCCAGACCATCTTCTACTTTTTGAAGATGTGCTGACAGAACACGCTCTGAAAAGTTTTTCTCCAGAGCCAAGTGGGAACAGAGTTTGCATATATTACCCACAAGATGTTGCAAAGCTGGCTCCTAGAATGACCTTTGTAGCCTGTGCAGGAAGGAAAGGAAAAAGAGCGTCACTACACGAACTTGATAGTGACCATCTCAGATATGTACTCCGGCTGCAGCAAAAGCAAATTGCAAAAGCAGGGCATCTGCTTACCGTGCTACCATAGATGGTGGCCAGACAAAATGATGTGCCTGCTCTCCCATGGAAGATGGGCACGTACAGGAGGGAGATGCCCCGAGCCCTGCTGGACGCTACCCCTCCACATGAGAAACCGTAGCCCCAGACACGAGCCTGTGGGAAAACTACACATCGCACAGAGCGCAACACCAGGCAAGGGACAGTCACCTGGGCCCCAGCGCTAAGGACAAACTTCAGAGGACTGAGCAGCCCCGAGGGAAGGACTCTCAGAAGAAACAGAGAACCCCCCGCTGGAGACCCCAGCGGCGCTACGGACACGTTCCCCTGCCGGGACACCCACCTCTCCCAGAGAAGCAGCCGGGCAATTCTTCCTGCTGAGATTTTCATCTGGAAAGAATTCCCGGTGGGCCCGACGGCCCATCTTTAGCACCTGCAGTGCGGGGGAAACGCAAACGAGCAGAGGGCACGCGGTTACCGACAGAAGCGCCTGGCAACCGGAGGGACGCGAACGGCAGCTCCGCGGCGCGGCCGAGCCCCGCGCTCCCCTCAGCGCCGAGCAGCCCCCGCCGCGGGTGCCCAGCCCAGCCCCGCCGTCCCGC
>JAVJGJ010000060.1:64606891-64650204 GCA_035590215.1 Microhierax caerulescens | reverse complement strand
CGGGGTCGGCGCGGTGTCCCCGCGGCGCTGCGCCCAGCCGTGCGCCCCGTCGGGCGGCCCCAGGGGGAACGCGCTCCCGGCGCCGCTTGCCGGGGCTTTCCTTTCTTCTCCCATTTTATTTTTCTTTTTAAGACATATTTTTCTTTTTGTACCCCTTCTCCTCTCCCTCTTGTAGGAAGAAGAGGGAGGGGGGAGGAAGGGAGAAATATTGTTTGAATTCACAAAGCGGGGCATCTGGTGCACCTTGCGCCTGGCATCTGTGCTCCTTGTGTCCCGAGCAGCGCGCTCGCACCGGGGCGAGGGGCAGGAGGGGCAGGCGTGCATCTGTTGGGCGCCACAATAAAGTCACAAAACAGGCGCGGAGCCGGCCCAGCCGCGCTGCCCTCTCAAAGGGGGACGCGGGGCTGCGGCTCCCAGGTATTATGCGCCGGGTAGGTAGGGCCGGGGCAGCAGCTGCTCCGGCTCTGAAGGGCTGCGCTCCGCCGAGCCGCTCGACATATGGCACCGCAAATCACGGTACCTCCTGAGCAGCCCCGGCCGGGGGGAGCGGGGGAAGGAAGGGGCGGCCCCGCCGCAGGTGGAGGAGGTGGGCGCTGGTGGCGGCGGGTTGCGGGGTCCCCGCCGGGAGCAGCGAGCTGGGCCGGCGGTCGGAGCCCCGGGGCGGCTCGGGGCGAGCGGTGCGGGCAGGTAGACGGGCTCCTTCCTGCTGAAGCTCCGGCGCCTGCCGCAGAGAGACGGGCAACCTGTGCGGCACCCGCACCGGCCCCAGCGAAGGTGGCGGGGCAGTGTCCGAGTGACGCTGTCGGAGGGGGGTGTCACTCGGACTCGGAGAGCACGGGGGTCGGAGGGCGAGTGGGAGATGACAGGGATGCTGAGCAGGTGCAAAGCAGACAGTGATGCGAAGGGCACCCCTCGAGGGAACGCGGGCATGGAGGAAACGTGACAGATGTTGAGCAGGTGCGGAGCAGATGATGAACAGGCCCAGATGCGGTTGCTAAACAGATTCAGGTGCAGAAGCTGAGCAGATGCAGATGCAAAGACAGAGACTGAGCAGACATGAACCCCGAGCAGATTGCAGATGCTGAGCACATGTAGGCACCAGCAATTCTGTCTATCTGTGCTTAGGATTCCTTTGGATTGGAAGATGATGGCGGGCATGCAGTCACAGCACCAGCCAGGGTGTCCTCCTGTGATGTAGCACGGTCCTGGGGACACGACTTGAACGCCAGCAGTTTTGGGGAGGAGCTGTGACTTGGTGCAGGCAGCCTCAGAATGCAGTTACTCTGCCAGGTTTATGTTAATCTTGACATATGATGAGCTGGAATAAGAGCTACAGCGTGGTAATGCAACAAATTTCACTTAATCTCTAGCAAACTGCGCTCCATATGGTTATATGATTAGCTCTTAGTTCAGGAGACACCAAGGCTCGAGGAACAGAAAGTGGACAGGGTATATAGCAGCTTACCTCGTTATTTCAACATTTTTGACCTACTGAAGCGTTGTTTGTGAAATTCTAAAAATAGATGGGGAAATCAAGTGTCTGTGCAAAATAGTACAGCCACCCGATGAACTGGTGTGTTTTGGGGAAGGAAACTAGGAAAGCACAACAGCGGGAAATGAAGTCAGAGGAGCGGATTTGGATGAAGTAGAGGGGAAAGAGGAATGAAGACATGTGGTGCATGAGAAGGAGCAGTAAGGAGGAACTCTGGGCTGGGAAAAATTCCTATGGAAATGAATGAACCTGTCCCATGTCCCCGTAGGACACTGGGGGAAGGTGCTGAGCAGTGGGTTCAAAAAGACCAAGTAGTGCTGAGATTGAACTCCTGGGGGTGGGCAGTGTAGATGCCACCACCCAGAGAAAGAGGGAGCTTTGGAACTGGGTCCAGTTCCAGAACACTGGGAGAGACTAGCTCCAGACAGGCCGTGGTGTAAAGACATGCACTCCTTCTGAAACCTGGGGAGTTTCTTCGCTTACACCATGGCTGCATTTGGCCCCGTGTCTTCAGAAGTGGCAGATGTTCAACTTTCCCATGACTCTGTCGCTGTGCCAGGTGGTGATCTCAGAGCACACTCTGAGCCAAAGCCAGTCTCCTCTTGGAGGGGGGAAGGGGAGGACTGCTCCATTGAGGGAACTGCGAGGATGATACGGACAAGTCTGAAATGTGTGCGCGCACACACGAACTGTTCTAGCTCCAAACTATTAGTCAAGCGGCTCGCTGGCTCAGAGAAATCCTTCTCAAAGACTTAAGGCCCAAAAGTGAGGAGACCTGAGGAGCACAAATAACAGCTGGGAAGGCCCCATCCTTCTAGGAAGGAAAGATATTCAGGTCCAGGTTCTCCATTCCTGCTCTGAGCTGTTTGGTGACTCACAGAATGGTCTTTCTGCTGTGCCTCTTGGGGACATTGCCTGAATTGTAGGGGCCTTTCTTCCAGAGAATAACTTGCTCTTGACCAGGCATTCACTTCAGGGATCTCCTGAAACTCACGGGGGATGTGGCCCCCTTGAGCACTGATTTGGTTCAAGCTCAGAGAGCATCTGCAACGATCCTGCAAACAGTGCTGCTTACTTTCCTGAGGAAAACCAGATGCCATTTTCCAAGCCAGCTCAAGGCAATTAAAGCCATGGGCCAAGCATCTCTTCCCTCCAAACCTGCTGCTTGCAGAGTTCCAGAAGGATCAATTTTTTTCTCCAAAGTTACACAGCTTTTGCATGAAACATCTTGAAGTACCAATAGTCTAATACGGAGTGAGGTGGTACCTGCTCACAGCCCGCCTGCCCTTCCTTGACATCAGACTCTAACCACGCAGCCATCAGCCTTCTTGGGGCTTGCCAGAAACACCACCTGTGTATCAACAGCAGCACGTGGAGAACCTGCACCTCGCTGAGAGTAGAGGAAGAGGGAAGCTCCCAAAAGAACCTGCTCTGTGTATCACATTGTCCGCGCTAAGAGGCCGCTGGGCTCATTGTTTGTGCAGTCAACAGCTCTGGGTTGTCTGGGCTGCACCGTAATAGCAGGGTCCAATCGTGAGGGTAGGTCCTGTCATGTCAGACATAGCGTGGCATGGGTGCACAGGGTGTCACAGGTTTCCTGTCTCCAGGCTTGGTTACAGCCACTGAGTGTGGACTGCAAGAGCTTGCAGGAATATTGTCTCCCGGCTTTGTTCTGTGCTGGTAGTTGGTCACGTCTGGATTCCAGTGTGGTTAATAAACTTGAGCCTGGGACTGGACCAAGTTGCCTGAAAAATCACCTCGCCTCTTTTGCCTGTGACCTCTTGCAAAAAGTTCTTTGCCCCAAAGCAGTCAGCTTCCTGGGAGTGAGACCTGTACCCTGGACACCATGCTATGAGGAGCAGGTTCTAACCTCACAGTGTTCAGAGTGAAACACCCAACGCAGCCTGATCTCCCCATCACAGAGGGCTTGTTCCCAGCGTACAAAGGGAACATGAAACAATTTCTTAGGAAAAACAGTTATTCCTGTTGCCACTAGGAAAGTCTCCCAAGACACTAGCACCTTGCTCGTGAAGTAAGTAGGTAGAAGGCAATGTGGGGACAGCAGGCAAAATACAGTAGATACAGTGATCTCCTACCGCCATGGCTGCCTAGCCTGCCAAAAAGCTTAAGAATAAACAGTAAATTACTTTGTCTCATCTGTGCTGTAGGACCAGACCTGCAGTCTTTTAACAACTTGTTAGATAAAGCATTACTGTTGGAAGCAGATACTGGGCTAGGCTGACCACTGGTCTGATCTAGAAAGGTGACTCCGGTGATGACTGGGACACCCCTCGTGGACAGGCAGCCAGGTCTGAAATGGAAGGGCAGGCTGTTTAACGGCACTATTAATAGGGCTAGGAGTGCAAAACAGCTTAAGGGGGTATTAAAACAGTATCTGCCTGGGTCTAGGACACAGAACAGTTATCAGCGTTAGACTTCAGCTAGGAAGATGCCTTTGGGCATGTAATGAGATCAGAGCTTGGTTTTTCTGCGGCATAAAACCTAGAACTGGTCGCGGTGGTGGAGTCCCCCCAGCAGGTGTTCTCACGTGCCCCGGTGTACTCTGTACGGTTGTGCTGAGTGTACCAGCTCATGGGTGCAACAGGGTCTGCTCTCCTGGGATTACTGTTCAAACATCCATCCCTTCAACAGCTGCCAGAGACCCTCCTGTATGGAAAAGCTGTTCCATTCAGCAGTAAAAATGACAAACCCCCCCCCCTCCAGTTAAAGCCCAGCATAAGCATCTTGTCATTGGCTTATCGAGTAAAACTTCAGCACCCTAAGAACACATCCTTGTAAGCCGGCAGGCTGCTGCTTGCTCAATCTGAATGTAGCACAAGAGGAAGACCTTTATCTTCATGGACATGACTCTGGAAGTGCAGCAGTGTTGCTCAAAGCAGAATTTGGCACGGGAGGTGAACCTCTATGCTCAGGCGCCGAAACATCCTCAGAAGCTGTTTCCCTGGGGAGACAGTGGTGGTGGTGTGGAGAGGGGCCAACTCCAGGAACGTAACTTGAAGGTTGCTTTAGCTAGGGCTGCCAGCCTGTTTGTCACAGCCTGGCACTGTGGCTGGGCGCAGGTGATAGTTTTTCTTTCTGTTTTTTTGGTTTTTTTGGTTTTTTTTTTGTTTAAAACCGACCTAAGTATCAGCTGACATTGAGAGCCCCGTGTTGCACTGGACAACAGTCAGAGGTCACAAGAGGCTCTGTAGGGCTGCCAACAAACCTGCATGTGGTCATACAGCAGGAGCTGCTGTGCCTTGTCTGCAGGAAGCCTTAATGATGCTCAATCCCTGAAGGCTAACAGAGGTCAATAGGAGAGGAACAACAGCAATGACAAAGACTTTTTCCATGGGACCAAGATGGTTCCATTGGAGAAAGGCTTGTTTTCTCTTGAGGGTGTTTGTTTTGGACCTCCTAGCTTTTACCTACTCTCTTTCAGGGCATCTGTGAAATGGATTTTTCTGTTTAGCAGGCACACATCAAGGCAGAGAATTGCTGTGTTATTTTCTGCTCGTGGGTCTGATCTCCACAGGCTGCTCAGCATACTACTCTGTCCTTGAAGAACCCTGTATCTAGTACTATTCATTAGTTCCTTCTCCAGTTTAGGAGTGAGACCTATCTTAAACCCCAGTTCTTTCAACACACACTGAATAGTAACTGCCCCAAAAAATCTTCCACACCTCATGCTTTGTGGATGCTTGGCTGGCTTTCATTCTAGGAGACAATGTCAAGGTTTGTAAAATTAAGATTCAGTGACAATGGGATCACCTCCTCTGTGGCTTCTTATCTCCAGCATAAGCAGAGCCACACCATCGTTGCTACTGGGAATGGGCCCCACTAGCTGCAGGGAGGTTGCCCCATTGCCTTGGCTGGGGTTGTCATTTTGGATGCAGCAGACTCACAACCATTAACAACATCCGATGAGCAGAGTTAGAAGAGATAATATTAAAAATACTGTGGTTGATCTCTCCTGTTTCTCTGGCTTGTGGCATTGAAATATATCAGTGGCAGTAGTGGGAAGATGTTGCAATGAGGACCAAATTTGAGGGAGTTCATCCTGTTAGCTAGGTAGCCATGCTTCACAGGTGGCAAGATGTTTGAATGACAGGCCTCTGCTGGAAAGCTCTTTCTGAAACAGTATTTATTTGAGATCCCACCCCTCTGACCTATGGTTCTCCACCTTTCCATCTCCTAGATGAGCTGGGCATTTGTCCAAAAGGTGTCACCTCCAATGTGTTCCGCTTCAATGTGTCCTCAGCAGAGAAGAACAGCACCAACTTGTTCCGGGCTGAGTTTCGGGTGCTGCGTGTGCCCAACCCGAGCTCCAAACGCAGTGAGCAGCGCATTGAGCTCTTCCAGGTGAGTATTCTTCTCACCTTCCCCTGTGCCTGAGCCCACAATAGCTTAGCTCCTTAATGGTTCCCTCAACTGGTACGTGCAGGGCCACAGAAGAGAGAGAGAAGTCCCACGCTGTAGCCCAGGCTTCTTCCAGCGTATGCAGTGACAGTCACCTACTTTTTCTTTTTACAGTGTGGTGCTGTCCTTTCCCCACTCACATCGGCTGGCTGCTCTGGGCACCCCGGCATGGTGCCCACCACAGCTCTTCACTGCGCTGGGAAGGGGGTTGGAAGGGGAGCTCCTCGCCAGTGCAGCAGCCCTGACCCTCCTGTCACGTCTGCATGCCTAGGTCCCCTAGCAGTTTTGTTCCTTGGACTGTCGCGGTACAGTTGGTGTAATCCAATGGGTGGAGCTCTCTATCTTCTTGTAGATTTACTGGGAAAATAATGCTTGCTTTCAACGTTCCCTTCAGCAGCAGTTCCTCAGGGGCACAATTCATGGCACTATTAATTCAGGTACTTCTCTGGAGTTTGGTTTGAAGCCATGGACTCCCCTGGCAGAACAAGGTCTAGTTCAGGTTTGGAAGTGGTTTTAGGCTGGGCTGGACTATCCAGCTAATTGTACAGTTTAGCATCCAGGCGGCACATTCCCACAGGCTGGTGTCTGTCCGCTTTGCAGTAAGGGTGCAGCTAAAACTGCCCTGTGGCTGGTAGTTCTTGAGGACTTCCTGGAATTCAGCTTCAAAGGTCAGAGCAATTGTCCACCAGATGACACAACTGACAAGGAGGCAATCCCTCCCAGAGCTTCTCCATAGGTTCAGTGCTCTGTGGAGTGAAGCTCCTGCAGGAAAGAACACCTTGCACAGGCTGTGGCGGTTTGTCTGGAAGTGGGAAGAGATGCCAGAGCAGGGGGAGAGGTCTCCAAACCTGATCAGCCCTGCTGTGTTGTGATAGAAGCTGAAGAGCATCGGACACATGAAAATACCACAGTGTAGGACTCGGCAGGCTTGCTGGGCAAGGGACCTATGGCAAGATACTCTGTTGCCCACTGCTGGTTCTACTCTGAAATCCAGACCCACATCCCCCAGGTGTATACAGAATAAACCCCACCCATTAGATCAATTGCTGTGTGCTTCCGCTCCTCTGGATATGTGCCCCAAAAGGAGGATGAATTGAGGGAGGTGGGCTGCTTAGGACACAGAAATAGGTGTTGTGCAGATCTCTGGAGCTCAGGTTGGTTGTGAAGCACATCCTTCTCACCTGTGCCAGGGTATTCCTGGTGTCTGACTCGCTGGGACCAGCCTTCTGAATTAGTTTTTTGCAAGCAGTGAAAGAAAAAAGAGCCAAGGCTGTCCCCTCCTTATGCACGGCACTGGTTGATTCTCTCTACTACTCACTCCTTCTGACGCAGATCCTTCGGCCGGATGAGCACATAGCGAAGCAGCGCTACCTCAGTGGCAGAAACGTGCAGACACGAGGCTCCCCTGAGTGGCTGTCCTTCGATGTCACCGAGACTGTGCGTGAGTGGCTTCTGCACAGAGGTAGGGGTCTTAGCTGGATCGGGTGTCAAAGCATTTGTAGCAGCGTGGATCGATGTTGACGGGAGTATCTCTCTGCTCCTCTTTTTGCGGGAGCTTGTGTCACGTAGAGGACAGCTGCTTTCAGTGTGAGAACAAGCCTTCCCCCAGAGAGCTACCTCAGTGTGTGACGTTCGCTAGATTTCTAGCTCTGTCCTGGAGTCCCCACTGTGTAGCTCTGTTGGCTGAGTCAGAATGAGAATTCATCCTCTGGAGGAGGAAATTGTTTTCAATGAGAGATGCTGGAACGTTTTTGGTTCTTCAGTTCTAAACCCAGAGGGCACCCCTCGGCTTGTCTAAACTACAATCTGTAATACATATAAAATGAGGACTGTCCTGGTTTAATTTTCCTGTGGAGTAGAGCAAATCTAGTAGGGGAAAAAAACCAGCAAGGATCCTGGTTTCTGTAACAGTTTTCAGCTTGTCAGGTATAAAGGTGAGGAAATACCAGAGGCTGACACACCTAGACAGATGGAGGCTTCAGCTCTGCAGCGAACATACCTCTGCCACCACTGGGCAGCCCATCAGATAGTTATGGGGCAGCTCCCAGCAAGAACACTGACCCCATTCACAGCTGGAACACAGGCACCGTGACTCACAGCTGGATTGGCCTCACAGATAGAAGCTAGGTGCCACTGAAAACTGGAATGCAGGTACTGGCAAGCAGCCGCTCGCTGGAAGGGTAAGCTGTGAACTTGTAGGCTCCTCCTTTTTCAAGCAATCTAAGTTGTGTCCTGATGGCTGGAGTTCAGGGCTGGAACTGCAGTGAGCTCTGGGCAGACACACTAGCTGACAAGACATCACAGAGTATACAGTGCCTAGGAAAAAAGGTGCTGGGCACCTTGTCAATGCCCTGGGGAGCCAGATGTTTTAATTCATGGCACAACATAAAAAAGCATCTTTCATAAGAGTCTTGTATTCCCTTAGTCAGGCCCACACAGCATGACTGGTCCAGGAAGTTATTATGAAAATAGATTTGCCTCTGGAAAGTCTGTGTGACTTAGACTGCTAGCAGTTCAACAAAACAGGAGGTTGCAGCTGCCGAGAAAAATGCCTCCAGTGAAATTACTTGTCCACATCCAACTTGCTCATTTTCAGATCTCTGCTTCAGACACTAACCAGAAGCCAGATAGCAGACAGGTACTGGGGATGGCAAAACTGGTTTAACACAGACACTGAAAGCCAGCTCTTAAAAATACTCATTTTCCAATGGAGCTCTTTGAAGCTCACAAATGCTTTTGGATGCTGAATAGCCCAAAACCCATAACCTGGAGCACCCTTCTCACCTGCCCAGGAAGCTCCCTTCAGTAAGAGCAAGGGTTTTGGCACAGGCGAAGCCACAAGATTCTACTTCCCATTCTTCTTTCCAAGGCAGCTTCTGTTCCCCAACTCCGATAGTATCCCTGACTGTGAGACCAACCCACAGTCTAGCAGGTATCACAGTACATGTCCTCAGTGAAACTTCCCCATGCCAGGAGTCGTCCCAGCTGAAGAAGACTGTTTCTCACAGAGTTCTCTTCTTTGCAGAGTCCAACCTTGGCTTGGAAATTAGCATACACTGTCCGTGCCATACTTTTCAACCCAACGGGGACATCTTGGAGAATTTGCACGAGGTCTTGGAGATCAAGTTCAAAGGTGATAAAGAGCTGGGTTAGGGGAGGCTGCTGAGGAAGCCTGGAATATCTAAAGAAAAACAAGGTCCTGCTTTGCATATTTGAGCATTTTACATTGCATAACATTTGTCTTAAACCATACATATCTGGGTTTGCCTGTTGATTATATGGATATATCCACTTTGCACATAGGTTAGAAATGGAAGAAAGTAAGTACAGGCTGGGTGGGGGTTTGCACGAGTGTCTGCAGAAAGAAATAATTTTATATTTCAGTGTCTCTCTGGGAAGTTCAGCTTGATGCCTTCTCAGATTTCCGCGGAGGCTCTGCTTTCCAGTTAGGGTGACTGAAACACAAGGAAGTCAGGCATCCTGTGTGAGGTGGCCCAGCGAGTCAGTGGCTTGGCTGGCCAAAGAACTAGGAACCTCCTGGCTTGCAGCCCTGGGCTGCAGCCACTGGCCCCCACAGGCTCCATTTCTGAGGCTGTTCTGCAGAGTGCCAATGATCTGACATCTTCTTTAAACCATTCATCTTCCTGCCTGTCCTGGGACCGAAGCCAGGAGTGAGTGGGATGGATTAACGGCCCCACCAGCAGTTTGCAAATGGTAAAACAGGTGGCCACAAGCCTCTATTTCAGGCCCGCAGCAGTCACATTCACCAGGAGCACAGGGGTCCCTGTGAGGGAAGAAGTCCCAGAGGAAGTGGACGTGGTGCCCGAGTCCTTTTCACCCTGGTTCAAGGGCAGGCACGAGGGTTTTAAAGGAAAAGTCTTGCTGCATCCTCCACTTCCATGCTCATTTCTTCTTTGTGGATCCTGTTTTTTTTCTCTTGAAGGCATTGACAGTGAGGATGACTATGGCCGTGGGGACTTGGGGCGCCTGAAGAAGCAGAAAGACTTGCATAATCCCCACCTCATCTTGATGATGTTACCCCCACATCGGCTGGAGAGCCCAGCATTGGGAGGCCAGAGAAAGAAACGGGCCCTGGACACCAACTATTGTTTCCGGTGAGAATCCTGCCGGGGGTGACCAGGTCCCATGCCTGAGGTGGGCAAGCTTGGTGAGACACCGTGCCACAGGGAGGGGCAGAGCCCTCTGAGGGGGTTGTGGGTCACCATGGTGCCACAGAGGCCACATGAGATGCAGAGCTTAGCCAGCTGCTCCTTCTGGCGTCCCAAGAAGAGGATGCTGGCCAGCTCAGCAGAGTCACTATGTGCTTCTGGCTGAGCCACTGGCTAGAGGGAGACTTGCAAGCAGCTACCTGGAGCGGGGACCAGTGGCAGCCTCCTGCTAGCTCCAGGTGCCACAGAGCTGGGTGCTGCTGTGGACAAGCGGGGTGCTGCCTCCCTGGGTCAGTGGGTAAGCCCAGGCTGCTGAGCTGCCCACCGCTGCTCGCCTCTGTCGCTGCTCTGCGCCTGGTGCAGGCAGACACCACGTCACACAGAGCGCTGCCAGTAAAAGTCCTGCTCAGAAAGCTGCGTCACACAGTCGCATATAAGGCCCCTCTTCAGATTCGCTGTGTTTCGATACTGTGTTTCAGGAACCTGGAGGAGAACTGCTGCGTGCGTCCTCTGTACATCGACTTCCGACAGGACCTTGGCTGGAAATGGGTCCACGAGCCTAAAGGCTACTTTGCTAACTTCTGTTCGGGCCCTTGTCCATACCTCCGCAGCGCAGACACCACTCACAGCACGGTACATCCATTACATTGTCCTGTCAGGGCTTGTGGCTGACTCCCCCTTCCTCCCTAAGTCTGATCAATACTCAGTCACTTCAAAGCAGCAAAAGCAGTTCAGGTCAATACTTGTAAAAAACGTTGTCCAAGAAAACTACAGAAAAGAGTCCAGGTGGTTCATTGGGGAAAACGTGCTTCCGTTGGACTCAATACCAAGTCCATACTTCCAGCCAAATGTTGAGGAGGAGGATGCTGTCTCTTGGATAAGCAGTGAAACAGCAGCACTGATGGTTTTAGGGTACTTATTTGGTAATGGCCAGAGCCTTAACTGAATTGTTCACATCAAATGTCAACTCTGGTAATTATCTTCTGCCTAAATGTTTCCTGCAGTTTGCACTGGACAGAGGATTTTCCTATGCTCTGTGCCATGCTGTCATGCAAAACTGTTGTGCCATGGCACGCAGTTGCCATCTGCTACCGCAGGGGCAGGTGTAGCCCACAAGGGAAGGGAAATCCACATCCATGTCCAGAAGTCAATACAGCCATGCAGTGAACTCTCCTTTTCTGCACAGGCATTCTTTCCAGCTGAATAAATCCCACCTGAACTATGGCAGGGAGGAACCTACTAGGCAGTGAGATTCATGAGTAAAACTTAGCAGAAAGTAAATGTCTTTAAGTAACTCACGTATTACCTCTGTTTAACATGAGTACACTAGCCAGTCTTTGGGAAGAATACCACCTGAGCCTGGCTGCTGTCTAGAGTGGAAGAAAATAAAAGCAATAGGAAAGCACAAGCACAGGAGAAGTACTAAGGGTAGAAGACAGAGTAAAGAGCAGGCAGTCCATCGCTGAGGTACGAAAAATCAGAGAAAAATACTGCGCTTCTGTCCACAGAAAAAGTGGCATTGCAGACTGCAACAGCTCACTGGGAGCTTAGCTTCAGGCTTCACTAAAAAGTTACTGGAAAAAGCAAGTTCAGCTAAAGAAGAGAGAACTAGGTGAAGTTGATATTGCAGAAAAGATGCTAACATTTTCTTGACAGCTTGAGAGTCTGCACAGCAGCAAGGCTCGCTGAAGCTCAAGGACTAATATCAGTGGGAACAGTTGATCTGTGGGAATGAAGGAGTGAACAGATGCTGGGCATTAAGCACAAGACAAAGCAGGGGAATGAACAGCTTTGAAAGGGTAATGGGCATGTTGCTTTACCATCTGGTTGTCCTGAGAAGCTCTCTAGAAGATAACTGGACTGAATCAGTGTGAAAGAAAGGAGATTTTAGAATGGTTCCTAATGTTCTTTTCTTGAGTGAGAAAGGAAACAATCAGCATCAAGGTCAGTTGAGTGATCCAAGAAACTTTTAGAACAATGTAGCTGCTGACAGCTTGCCAGCAACACCTAGGAAAAACATGGTGAAAAGATGATTTCTCGCCAGTCTGTTTTATCTACTGTCTCTGCTGAGTAAAGCAGCCCTGGAGCATGTGGTACCCCTCTGATACAGCCAGGGGTACTTTGCTTGGTAACCCAGAGAGCTTGTAACAGAACGACTGCGATTACATGGTTGTGGATGACAGAACAGGATGATTCCTTAGCATCTCTCGGCCCAAAGACTGTAAAGTAGTTAAAAACCAATGTGCCAGACCCTGCAGTTTATACCAGATATGCATTAATTAGACCACAGCAGTGCAAGTGAGATCATGGTTTGGCCCTGCAACTCAAGAAGTTGCTTACCACTGAGAAGTGGCCACCTCTGGCAAGAATGTGGCAACTGTTCTGAAGCTGTTACGTGGCTGAAGTGTACAGTCATCTGTGGGCTGGGGCCAGCTGGGAGGAGGAATCCAGTGGGGTCCCCCAGGACACTGTCCGGGCTCCAGCATTATAGTATAATGACTTAGAGGATGCAGTGTAGGGAGAAAGCGTCAGACCATTCAAAGCTGGGAGGGATTTGCGGATACTCCAGGGGATTGGCATCCATCCAGTACTATCCAGGGATGTTGGATGAAATAAGCAGCATTCATGTTCTTTCTCTCGGTTTCTTTAACGGAACCCAGTCTCGTTAAAAGCAAAAATTGTCATTAGACACCATACCAAATTAGAGATGAAAGGAGATGACTACTTGCACTCCTTCAACCCTTAGGCATCAGGCCAGGGCAGGTGAGTCCCTTTAGAAGCAGGCTGTAATCAGGAAGTGACAGGGGAGTATTACTCGCCCCAGGGAAATACCCTCTGATGAGCACAGCCCAACACCTAGAGACCTGTTGGCTTTGCTGTCCCTTCCTGTCCTCAACCACTTAAATGTGTTCCTGACTTTGTCACCACATTTACTTCCTCTCTGCAGGTGCTGGGCTTATACAACACTCTGAACCCTGAGGCGTCCGCTTCACCCTGCTGTGTCCCCCAGGACCTGGAGCCACTCACTATCTTGTACTATGTCGGGAGGACCCCCAAAGTGGAGCAGCTTTCCAACATGGTGGTGAAATCCTGCAAGTGCAGCTGAAAGGCACCCTGGCCCGCCCAAAGCCAAGAGAGAAACTGTCAGCACCCACACTCCTGCTCCCAGGCTAACACAAAAGGAACTGGGGGTCAGAGACTATGCATGCTGAGGGCCGAGTGCCAAACCATGTGGCTTAGGGTCTGGCAGCCCTTGGGGATCTCTTCTGGAACATTTCTTGGTCTTGTTGGCAGTGTCATGTTCTTTCTGGGAGTTACTTTGGTGACACGAAGGCCACACTTTCCAAAATGGCTGGACAGTTGGTGCGGAAGAGAAGGATAGGGTAGAGGAACTGCTGTGTGTTTGAATGATGGGTGGTGGAGCTGGAAAAGCAAGGGGATGAGAAAGAGCAGGTGAAAGGGGGAATGGAAATGGGGAGATGTTTTCTATTCTAGCTTTAGCTATCTTAGGACCTCAGCCCTCCCCACTGACCTGAAGAATTGAAGGTTTTCCCTGGAGGAGGAAACCCTGGAAGTTTCTTTACAGAAAGAAAATGCATCAAGAAAGGAAGCTGCTGAGCGAAGAAATGCTCAGAGATACACTTAAGACTTTTGTTCCTCAGAGCTGTGATCCAGGAGTCCTGCAACTGAAACTCTGTGTCTGCCAAACCTGTTAAGTTCAGTTGGCAGATCCTGGCTGTTGGTTTCTAAATGCAAACTGCAAGGCTCCCAGCCAGCCTGCTGAGGGTGGGCAAATACATGGAAAGAGGGTGCTGAGTCCATTTTCAGAGGGACTGATGTCTCCATTCAGGTCTTTTCCCCTCCTGGAGTTTCTGAGATGGTTTCTGGGTCAGGGCAGGAGCAATATCTGTGGGTACCTGAATATTGGTCCCAGTCATTCATGGGCTGATACACCCTGAGGACCTCTTGTCTGTTGTGGTTTGTGAGGTGCTTTGGGGTGTTCTGCACCTGTTCTGCACGATGACCTGAACGTGGCCCAGGCCTCACCTGCCAAGACTTAAAAAAATAGTAATCTCAAAAACATTGTAAAAAATAAATATTTGGCGGGGGGGAGATGCTCTTTTTTTCACAAGCAGGTTGTTTGTTGGAGGGTGAGATGGTTTGGTGTTTTTAAACTGCTACTGCATACTCTGTCAGTCAAAAATCTTCCCCTTTCCAAAATGTATCTTCAAAGGAACATACAGAATTTAGGTCACCCAGAGACCCCCATAACGGACATTCTGTGGTACCCTCAAACTGTGCCTGGTGTATACATGCCCTGTCCCACCCTGGTCTTTCAGACACGTACTCTGGCATCTGCTTCTGACAGATTCATATTAAGGTCCCCTCAAATGTAAAATACTTCCAACAATAGTGCTTAAATAGCCAGGGCAGTGCAGTTGCCACAGCTGACAAATGCCCTATGTCCATTCAAATATATATGGTCTGCCAGTAGAGTACATACAGGTAAATAACACACCCCTCCTCCCAACTGACCATGGACATTGCAGATGCTCATAAAAAGCTCACAGATACTGCCCAGGTGAGAAATCAGTGTACTCTTTTTTTTTTTTTTTTTTTTTTTTTTTTTTTAAAAAAAAAGTATGGGCTTTTCCAGCTACAGGTACTCCCAAAGGTAAAAATCTCCAGCACTTGCATGCCACATGACACTCACAAGGCTGCCTCTCTGACTCTCCAAACCACGACTACTTCAAAGTCATGTTCGGGAGACCACAGAGGTTCCTCCCTGTCCCCTTCCAATTCCTGGCCCCTAGTAACTGCGTGTAAAAGGAACCTCACTGGTTAATTGCTTGTGGCCAGGGTTCTCCATGGGCAGCTCAGAATCCAGCTCCTCCTTCCAGCCCTTCACAACAGTGGCTGCTTCCATATACCTCATGTGAGGCTGCCATAACATGTAATCTCAAAATTCTTAATAAACTGTTAACAACCCTTCCTGCACCATCCCCAGCTTGCTAGAGGTCAGCAAGGATGGGTCAGTGGAGCAAGCCTGCCAACCTGTGTAACCATTTGGCTGGGGCACACATGTTCTTACAGAGGCACTCCCCAGTGCTTAGCTTTATCCGTTTCATCTCCCTGGGGCTCCTTGACCTGCCATGGGTGCCGTTATGAAA
This sequence comes from Microhierax caerulescens, assembly GCA_035590215.1. Classification (NCBI taxonomy): domain Eukaryota; kingdom Metazoa; phylum Chordata; class Aves; order Falconiformes; family Falconidae; genus Microhierax; species Microhierax caerulescens. Next base: position 64,634,953 of record JAVJGJ010000060.1, on the reverse strand, counting down.
GGTGCAGCTCTGATCAGTCCTGCAGCACTACTGTGCTCCTGAGCACTGAGCAGCTCTCCATGCCCATGCTTCAGGAACAAATAACTGCGTTACGACTATAGTACCATGCTGAGAGATAGGCCAGAAATTTAGTGGCTGCAATGGGGGGTGGGGGGAAATCCAGATGCCAATTGGCCTAGGAATTCTTTCTAATCTCCTTTTAGCAGCAGCCCCTGGAGAGGTTTTGGTTTACATGCTGCAGTCTGTTCTTTGGTCGTTGTTCCTCCTGAGCCCTGGGCTGGCTCTCCTGCCCACCCAATTGAAGGGCTTCCTCACTAGTAAAGGGGGGAAAAAAAACCCCAAACAACCAAAAACACCATAAACCCCCAAACCAAGGGAGGGGGAGCTGCAAAGGGCTGAGCTAGAACACTTGCACAGCTCACAGTCCTACGTGGCACTTGGAGCACGTCAAAACCACCCAAGGATTAACCCTGGCAAGCCCCTTGAGGTGGGTCTGGTTTACTAGCCCTTGTTCACTGCTGCTCCTCAGTGGCAGGGCAGGTGGCAGAAGGACCAAACTATTTTGTCTCCTTTCCAAGGAGCAATGGAAAATTGGGGGAGAAGAGCCTTGGGGTGTCCAACCAGTAAGTACACCAGTAATCTCATGGGTACAGTAATCCTTGAAGTCAAACAGGCACACTTCAGTTACTGCTTCTCTGTCCAGCCTTCTGTTTCCCTAGCAACATTTGATAATTAGATTTGTGAGATTCAAATTAAATAGGATTTGAATTCATTTTCTCACAATTAAAATAGCTTTTCTAGGAATGTTTTCACTATAATTCAGCAACAAACTACACTATCTGCATGGGGTTAATAACAGATTGAACACAGTCCTGGGTGAAGGCTTACCAAAACATTTCAGGACACTTGTATGAGAAGGCAGAGGGCAGTTCTCTATATGCTGTTACTAGCTGGCAAATTGAGGAAGACAATGGGAAAGAAAAAGTGGGATCTTCACTGCCAACACTGAATGCAGCTCCTAACAGTTCCCTTTTGTTGTTTGCAGGAACAAACAAAAGCTGATGAAAACAATCCCAGCACACTTTCTGCCTCTAACAAAGATCAATGTTTAGAAAAGAGTGAAAATCCCCTGTTCTGCACTGCCGTAAGACAGACCCTACACAGATGATCAAATGACCGTCTGTGTAGTCCCTGCTGCTCTCTGGCACACTCTGTTATAGCACGCAGGAGGCCTAGACCTTAACTTTGTTTTCCAGGCTGTGGTGCATTGTAAAGCTCTGCAAGGAACACTGCTTCAGCAGGACAGGAACGTACAGTGGTATTTCAGCAAAGAATGGTCTTTGCAGACTAAATAAGTCTTTCTTCCCTGGTCTTGGGTGTCCAGCTATCTCACCACACTTACAAAAAGCAGTAGCACATCCCTATTACCACTGTGTGAACTGGAATATGCTGCTTTGTGTTTCACCTTTCCATAACCAACAGACATCAATGCACACAGTAAACAAGACAGACCGTGTCCAAAAGTAATAAAAGATAAAAAAGACAAACATACCTGTCCACGCCTCTGGCAACATCATAGCTTTGTTCTGCTCTGTCCTGTGATGTTTCACTTCTCTGTTATAGCTACCACATGTGCATTCTCTCAGTTGACAAATCCTTTTTTTATCTTTCTGTGCTGCTCTGAAGCTTTTCTTACTTGTCCTCATCAGAGCAGAAACGCAGGAGGTCTCCAGGCTTCATTTGTAAATGAAATCACTAGAGCCATCCCATGACAGAAAATGATCTATTGCAGCATCTTAAGAGGCAGACGTCTTCAGTACAGCCTGAGGTCCAGTGCAGAGCAGGCTCAGCACCACACGATGAGCAGGATGAAGCTCTAGGGCCAGCTCCGTTGTGCAGCAAAGGTTTCTTGCCCTCTACAAGTGCTTCTAGTGGCATGCAAAACATCAGCTCTATAGTACTGGGTTGTCTTCTATTAACAGGTGATTGAAAGGCAATGAAATATATCAAGAAAATACAGTTTTCAATACATATGGAGGTAACAGTGTGGTATCTACACACTCGCAAAACTATACTAGCTGGTGGTAGTGCAAAATAATAGATGGTTATATGGGCTGCCTAAAACTTCCATTAATTGTGGTTTAGAGTAACAGCAGCAATTTGGATACAGTGCAAAGATGAAAACATGCCTTCTACATCTTTAAAAATAAGACCTACTACTTATATTTTTTTTTACATTCAAAATCACGAGACTACATTGGTCAACAGCTGTACAAAATAAGTAACATGCACACTATGGGGTTTAGTAAAAGAACACCTGGACTTCCAGGTCTCTGCTTTACCAATATTTTTTTTTGTATACAGGGAGATCATTTAAGCCCTGGTTCATTTTTGATGCAGCTCCAGAAGTGACAGATGGAAGCAACTAAGCTCAGTGTCTTTTGTCCTCTCTTGAAAGAGGCTTCAGATGCCCTGTACAAATGCAAGATCCTTTATCATGCAACAAGTCAACACAGAAGAGACGAGACAGTTTTACTCATTGGGAAATAGATTGTCTTAGAAATTAATTCAGATACATCAACAAGAAATACAGCAAATTAAAATTGCTGATTAATGGTTGCCATTCTCTTACTTCTCTAAATGACAGGCATTTGAGATGCCACTTATGCCCATAATTACAGAAAGAATACAGTACAGTACCTTGAATGTCACATAGTGTTTCCAGGAAAGACTAATTTCACAGATTACAGACCTCAGTTACTTGGCTGCTTTTAGAACATTCTTATCTAGGGCCAGGTTGTGTAGGGAAGATGGCAGAGATGGCCTGAAGGCATTCAACCAAGCAACTGGGCCTTTTCCAGTACGGGGTTATGATTTCATGGAAAATACACTTAGGGATAAGGACCTTTATATCTAGCACAGAATAAATCTTTCTTTTCAGCTACAGTTTGTGGCAACCCTACCCCCCCCCCCCCCTTTATTGGTTTCCCACATCCTTAGTGGGAAGCAGACTTGGCAAAGAACTTTCAGGCAAAAACTGTCCCCTGTGGTATGTGCTGGCACTGCTGAACTATACCAAGGAATACCAATCTTTCAAGTGGTGACTTCCGAAGACAAAGATTTATTTTTCCTCCTTTCAGGGGGGTAGTGGTCTTTGTGCAGGGTGATATTCTTCATCTCTCATTCCACTCAGTTGTCTAGGCAAGAAGATACCTCATTGCTGTCCACAGAGACTGACGGAAGCAGTAATTACATGTAGGGGTTACGCATGTTGCAGAAAGCAAAGGTGACTTCCTTTTCTGGTCTGCCAACGCTCAGACATTCCTCACTAGCTGTTTACAGATATTCATTCATCACATATAGAAATTAGCATGAGGCATTATAATAATATATCACGGCCAGTGCATGTACATCACTTGATGAAAGAAGCCAGCTAGGTCATATCAAGCCAAAGATTTCCTGACATTTCTTCAGGAAGGATTTCTTTTTTCTCCTGAAGTTATTATCCTTTTCAGGGTGCAGACAAAACAAAGGTTTGTTGTGCAGCCAGGGGCAAATCTTACAGGATTTGTTCAATACACGTAGAGTAATGACTGGGGAATGTCTTGGTAACCACGTTCTGGTTCTTTCTTGAAACAAAAAATTACCGTCTTTTGAAGTGCTGAAACCCTCTTGCAGGTAGACTAGATGCTTGGGAGATCTCCACTGTTTTCAAGAATTTGTAATAAACTCCACTTGTGGGGGAGTGCAGTAGCAGACAGTCTGACTCACAACAAGAGTCTCTGGAAGACATCCAGCTTGCAACAAGCTGCCTTGCATGACACAATTTGATCTTTGCCCCCTCAAAGGACACTTGCTATAGAAATCTCTACCTATACTTTAGGATCTGAAGATCTCACTTGGGTACTACCAAGCTAAGTTCTCTATTATATTAACCTGAAGAACTGGAAATGAACGAACAGAACAAACAACAAAGAGAAACAAAATAAAGGAGATGGCAATAAAATCAGGCAAGTATGGTGTGGCAGCAGTTACAATGTGCTGACCACATATTTTAAATTATCTTTCATTTTTATCAATTTCCCCTGCCCTCAGCCAACCCATCATTCAAAAGACCTAAGAAACTTGCAGAGCCACAATTTGGCAGGAGGATCCATCAATCTTTATTCTTAGATATTTTGCATAAGAAAATTTCAGTAGACGTATGCAGACATGAGTTTTGTAGGTCTGTGGATAACAAAAAAAAAATCCTAGCTGATATCATAGACAAAATGTATTCCACATTGAATTTCTGGAATTAGAAATGGTGGAGAAAACAAACTTTCAGGAGGGAATACAACCTTGATTTGAATGGGGGAAGAAGCATCATGCAACTGGAAGCGTAAGTACTGTAACTAGTGGTGCTAATGGGATGCCTACAACTTCATTTGCCCTCCCAGCAGATTCACAGCTGTCCATCTGCACACCTTGAAGAATGGCACAGACATCCGAGATGTATTAAATACATCTGATACAACATGACCTTTTCAGAAGCTCATACAAATAAGCTAAAACCCCTTGAAAAATGAGGTGAATCCTACGTAGTAATTGGAAAAAAAAATTCCTTGTCATTTTTCTTCCCCAGTCTCAGAAAAAACTAATTTTATAGTAGAATAAGGGAGTGATGACAGTCAAACATTTGGACTTGCAAGTACAGGAACTTTTCAAAGACCTCTTCCTGACTTCTGACATGGTAGTACTCAAGACATACGGATTAGATCAATAACCCCAAAACATTTTTTTTGAGGAGATTTTATGACTTTTGAACATAACTACACTGATTACAGTAACTTGTCTCCTCTTAGTCTGGCAAGAAGGAAACTACAATTTAACGTTGCTATAACTATGGTGAAATGAGATTTTCTAAAATACCATTGCAGGGACACCAAATTAAACTAATGTACTGGAGTTGTCTTCTATTGCACATCCCAGAACACCAGTAGGCAAAAGGCCAAATACAATGCTGAAATTGCTTTTAGAGAGAATAGCACTTTTTCCACCTGCCCCAAATGACGAAAATTCTGGTAATAAAAGATACATTTTTAACAGCCCCCAAATTGTTGACAATTGCATCAGATTTGTTTTAAGGCCAATTCAATCTTTTTGTCTGATAGGTCAGATAAAGAAGCCACTCCTTTTCAAAGAATATAAGATTTCTCAAGCTCATTGTGTGCGGCGTAGGCATGGACTCGTAGAGAAGAGGCCCCATCAAGTCTACTCCTTTCCCGAGGGAACCACTATGATTCACTGAATACCACTGGCAAAGGCTTCACACCAGGGTCTCCACAGTGATCAGCGATTCTTTCCTTTAAATTGGAAACAGCAGTGAAAACTCTTTTTTCAATGAGGGCCAGTAAAATCCTTTTTTGGTAAGGTAACAGACAGAACAGACTCCTCAGGGCAGACTCGGTGCCTTGTTTGTCACCTTTAATTGAGTAGAGTTTGTCCTCTGTGTTAAAACAGCACAGACAAGCTCCTTCAAAAACTTGGAATCCAACAACTTCAAGAAGATCAGCTTGTGTTTCCTAACTACTCATCTCCAAGGCAGCAGGGAAACTTATTCTCATTTTTGGAAAAGGGCAGCAGGATTCTAAAGTGGGAAGGAAAGCAGTTACCAGGTACTGTAGTTCTTTAAGATATGCTGGAGTTGTGCACGTTCACCCTCAAGGTGCTCTGCGCTCTAACACTCTGGAAGACAATGATGGTCCAAAGTGAAACGTGTACGAGTAAGATAACTTAAGAGCTTCAGTTAGCGGCAAGTATTTTCTTTCCCAGATTTAAGCGATTAAGCATTTACAAACATAATATGGATGACTTCCATACAGCAACCTACTTCCTCCCCAAGTCATAACTGTCTAGAGGTGGAGCTCGGTGTCCTTTATGCTCTTGCAAGAGCTTCATCATTCTTAGACCCTCTGCAATATATAGTGCCCACCTTGGTGAAGGTGTAGACAGGCCGCATGGGACAACCTGGCAGATGTCAGCAATGAAGACATTTCTTAGAGAACCCAACGCCACGGAGTGAATTCTGGGGGAACATGCCACTGTCATGAAAGGCAGCTTTGCCTTGGCTGTTCCAGTAGGCTGTGCTGCAACTGTCAAAATGAAACGTCCATGCAAAGTCAGACTACAAGAGCATCTAGCCCACCTCTCGTCTCTGACAGTGGTCAAGAGCACATGCCTGACAGACAAGCTAAAAATTGGAAAAGCCCATTGTGATACTTCTTCAGAATAATCATTTATAATTATAAATAAATAATAATAATTTAATTTAATAATTTAATAATAATAACAAATAATAATAATAAAAGTCTTAGAAACTTCCTGCTTGTTTTCAGTTTTAGTATTTAATATGCCCTAATAGATTACTTTTTCATGGATTTGACTACTTGTCTTTCCAAATCACAAACACTTGTGACAAGGAGTTCCATAGTCAATTATATACTATGAAAAAATTTGCATACACACATCTCCCGCTTTTTTTTTTTTTTTTTTTCTTTTAATCAGATACCTGTTAGTTTCATTTGATGCTCCTGCTTCTTCTAGCGGGCAAGACAGTGAACAATTACTCTCCTTTCACCCTTACACTCCTCACCCATCTCTTTTCCAATTAACCACTTCCTGCATGCAGAGAACTATGAAAATTAAGTTTTGTGCTCTTGGTATAACCGATCTTAAGGACTGTTTGACTGACCGGATTCTGTAAGGATAAAATAAGGTCCTCCTGATGTCTGGCATAAACAGAGATGTCTTAGCTCTAGAAATATGAGGTTCTAGAAAGAAAAAAAGGTGGTCAAGTCCTAGGTTTAAATAAAGCTCAGAAGCTTCTTTTGGAAGAAACTCTTGACAGATTCACAGGAAGAATGTGTCCAGGAAGGAAACAGTATGAAAAGGATCAATCAGCCAGTTACTGCAACCAAAAATATCTAACTATTTAAACACCAACAAATAACCCATTTAGATTCAAACAACGAGCCCAGAATTATCATGAGCAGCAAATGTAGGACTGACTGAAGAAAAAAGTCCTTGGCAATTTGATCAAATAAACCTTAACAAAAAAGCCAGGAGCCAGATGACTTTTGTTTCCAGCAAATAACCCAAAATGACTGGAACCGCTGTATTAGTACAAGATACAGACCTGAAAGGCGGCAAGCTGAGAATCCAGTCTGTTCTGTGAACTCATCTCTAAATTGATGATCTCCTTCACAGGTAAAGAAGAGGAATGGTCCAGCACTTCCAGCCATTCAGCTCCATGCATACAGAGACTATCCATATTCCAGTATGAGGAAGAGGCACAGCATTAAAGTTCCTATTAGTAAACAAAGGTCTCAATCCCAAAACCACCTGCCACAGTATGAAACCAGTATCAGAGATAGGTATGTTGACGTTCCAGGCACCGTAATGAGGAACATTTTCAACAAACCATGATTGTCAAAAAGCCTATCTAGTCTTGAGAATGGAAACTTCAGTATGTCTCACTGGCATCCAAGACTAAGGGTTCTACCTAGTTTCACAACATGATCTCCCACTGATGGTACTCACACGACTTGTGAAGCTGTTTTAAAGGCCAAGATGAACCATGTGAAAGTGAACTTAATACTTCATGTACTGGGTACAACTCAGCTGCTTCTGGAGAGTGGAGAATCTAATATCCTTCCCTTAATTTTTACGTTGCGGTATGCTCATCACCTAAACAGAGCACAAAATGCTTCTGTGAACTCTGCATTACGTCTGCCTCAATGACTCTGATGTGCACCTTACTCCTTTCAAGACTAACAAGCCTGATTCTCTGTCATTGGAACAGGCTCCTTAACTTAGAAGTGATACAAACATCACTGTGTAGGAGAGAAGACAATGACCCCTTGGTTACATTATCTAGTCTCACCTCATCACTGAAGTAGATGCTGAGCGGATGTTTGGGCTCTCTATTGGTAATTTTCTCACAGTAAACAAAGGCACTTTTGATGAAACATTGCTGAATAAAGGGAAGTAAATGTCAAAAAAGCAGAGACAAACTAATCCCCACTTGAGGTGCATGTATATAATTGTAATTCCCTCATGTGCAACTATGATAAATTCAAAATGGTTTGCTATTCTCCTGCCCTCCCTTGTACTAGAAAACGCTTCCTCTAAAATGCCTTCTCTCAAAGATGTGTGAGAAACAGTTCTGTGCCTCCCCACTGAATCTCTTCACTGAAGCACTCTCTGAGGTTTTTGAAAAGCGACTGACATGGAGGTAGCAGAGCTGCCAACAGGCAACATAGATATGCCATCAGTACATAGTATCCACCATGCAAAAAGGCATATATGGTCCCCAGAGTTAGGAGTACAGGGAGGTGGAGAAAATAAGAGCCTGGAATCACACGATTTGCTCCTGATTCTCTACTGCATATGTTCCCAAGCATCTGCACTCAGAGCTGGGATCAGCAGATGCCCAAGGCAAAAGAATACTGCTATTTCCTTGGATGCTTTGGCTGCCCTAATACATCCTGAGGCTGAACAGGACTTCAAGGTCTCGGTGTTTGGCTTCAAGTAAAGGACCAGCCTTGATGTCTGGGTGGGCTTTTATTTGTTGGAGGCAGGAGAAAAATTTTCCAGGGACAAAGGATGCAAGACTTCACTGCTCCTAAAGCTGACAAAATTAATCCCTCTGAAATGAGGGCCTTAGACTGCAATGTGCGTTTCTCTGAGTAATTAAAAATTCTTAAAGAGACAAGATGTCTGACATACTGCTACTAAGTCAACACAGTTACAGATGTGGTGTTGGCTGTACCTAACATGCAATGCAAAGAAATTCAGAAAACATGCTGGCTATAACTGAGTACAAATCATTCTCCCAAAATGAGCAGGTAGGAGACTGGCAGAGCTGACAAAAGAATTAATTATGTTTATAATAAGCCAGCACTAGTTGGTAATTTTCCAGACAAAGATGGAAGAATGCTGTTTCTACCAATGATCCTCTGAAGACAATCACCTTTCCTGGGCTACCTGTGCATTTAAATCTCTATCCTCCAAACTTCTTTATAGTTTTCAGTGGTGGCTATGACAACCTGAACAAAGAAACTAGAGAACAAAAGCAGAGATGAGAGTTCCACAAGAATGTATTTCCTATAGCTACTCGATTCTGAACATGAAACCCAGTGGAATAAGGGTAACTCAGATCCTCTGGGAGGAAGAAAGGAATGAAACACATTATTTACTGAAGCTAAATCTTACAGGGAAATAGCCCCTCCAACAGTTCTGGAACAGAGCTGGGCACTACAGCCAATACCACATGTAGCAGAGTAGGCTATGAGAAGATAGACCCAAGGTCTATCCACAGGGTGAAGCCCACACATCTGAGGATGTGCAGAAGTTTGAAGTAACAACTTCTGCAACTAAATTTTCTAATCATGAGCTGACAACTTGATACACCAGTAGAAACATCTATGTCTGAGATCCATGGGTGGAATTCAGTGACTACAGACAGCAGGGACATGATCTGAAAGTAACTTACAAGATTCTACAAATTGCTCAGTCACTGATGTGACGGCAGCACAGGCAGCAGACAAATGCTGTAGAGACTCTTGAAGAACAGCTGAAAAACGTGGAGAAAGTGAACAGGATAATTATGACTATCTAGGAAATGAAAGATAAGCCGATGTAGAAAGGGAACAGTCAGAGAACTGCATTTTGGACAACTGAAGCATTCAAAATGCGTCATATCTGTGAGTGGAACAGCAACAGAAAAATGCATATTCTGTTCTATGAATTCATGCCTGGAGCAAGCGATAGCAAAACTATGGGGTATGAGCATAATTTTTTCATCTTCTCACAATTTATCTGGTCTTGAAAACCAGAAAATATGCACAATCCAAGAGTGAATATGAACACAATCATCTCAAGAAAAAACACTTTCCCCCTCTGACTCTGTTTCTTCTGTCAGCCATTTGGGTTGATCATTATCTACTTGCCAACACATAAGAACGATCTCTCAACACTGACTATACAGGCTAGAAATGACAGGGGAGCTGTGGAGCATGAAAACAGATCAATCAATCTGGTAGAATCCAATTTCTGAGGGCTCTGATATAACCAACAGGAGATTTTGTACCCTTTAAGAATTACAACCGTACCACTTGCTCTTTGACAAGGCAGGAGCTGCAAAATACTGAATTTTCCTCTAACCTGGCACCGACAAAGAGCCAGAGCTGAAGCTGCTTCCTGTTCGTTTCAAGGATGGGTGGATCTTCAATACATTTCCCAGCTGCTGATGTTGTTTTCTAACACAAGCAAATTTATTTTCATAGATTTAGGCAAAATTTAACTGGAGTGCTTCACCAAGCCACTATTGCAAATGATAGGAGCCACCTGGGCCTTAGGGTTCACGCTTGGGTCTGAAAACATCAGCCAATTAAAAAAGTTTATAAAGCCTAAACAAACAGAAATCAAAATACAAAAATAAGCCTCACAGAACATAAGCATCCAACAGTGAAACATAAAGACAGATTTTAAATCCTGTCCAATATAATGACAGCAAATATTTTAGGGGTGTGAATTAATAACTGAAATTATAACCAAAACAAACAAATGAAATAACTTTATTAAAACCAATCATTTCCATGGCTCTGTGCCAAAATGCAAGATGGCAACCAACAAAGATGTCTCCAGTCATATGTTCTAATATTTTTCTCTGCTGATGGTTGCCATGCAATGACAGCAGAGAATCTTGGCTGTTAGCAGGCTGGGACAGACTGAAATGGCTGAGCAAATAAGACTACGTTCAAATTCGGACCTTAGGAAGAATAATACAGACAGCTAGAGAAGCTCTGTCTTACAGGAAGATCTCACGGTTTAGTGTTCAGGAAGAGGTGGAAGGAAGGGACTCCAAGAGTCAGCAGCAGAAGCGTTCAGAGGCAATCATTCACCTCAGCTTGCAGGCGTACCACCAGCCTCCACAGATGTCCAGGTACTCCCCTCAGTGGGCTGTCCTCTTTCCAGGGCCTCCTTTCTATGCTCTCCTGAGTGTTACGGGAGCGTGGCAGTATGAAGTCACTGCTGCTTCTTCCTCTGCTCTGCGCTTGAAGCAACGCTCTGGATTCCTCACCTGGTGCTCAGTGTCAGTCCTTCTCTGCGAGCAGAGGCTGGAAAAAACACAAAGCAAAGAAACTGAGGAATCACAGGGGACTGTTTTGTGGAAAACCTGCTGCACTACTCGGCAAATCTCAGTGATCACCAGAAATCTGGACCTCCCTATCACACAACCTCTCTCTGCCGTAACAGATGAGATCACAGATGAGCATGACAAAACCTAACTGAACAAGCTACTGGGTGAAAAAGTACTCTTGGTATCTCTCTCAAGCCCTACAACACCTTCTTCACTCTGCCTCTGACTCATGTGACTCATCTCTTCATGTGCTCCTCCAATAGCTCTAAATCCTTCCCCCATATCACATACCAGTATGCTTTGTCTCTTTCTTTGTCTCTTTTACTCATTTGCTTGCATAGGTGTCTACCTTCCCACTCCAAAACATGCTGAGGACCTTGGTGCAGGAGAGGGGGGTGGTGTGTGTGTGTGAAAAGGCTGATCTTTGAAAGAAACAAAACGGGCACAAGGAAAATTTTTTTTCTTCCTGTTACTATAGAGATAGATTTTAATTCTACGTATTATGACATTTTCCGACTTAGGCGTTACGGGAAAAAGTCAATGTCATCTTCATTTCTTTTACTTGAAAATCCTTAGACAGTCTTTTAAAAAGAAAAATCCAAACCACTTAGAAATGTACCAAGTTTATTTTGGACAGTTTGCATTTTACAGCTAATCTAGTAGGTAAAGCTTGTCCTGTGTATTTAGCACATCAGCTTGCTCCTAAATGTGACTGACGTTTGTTGAGAGCCATTTATTAAAAATATTGCTGTATTTTTAAAAATACACTCTCCTTGAAAGCCCAGGACAGAGCCAAACATCACACAGCAGAGAGGATCTGGAAAGATGTTTAGAAAGTGGGATTGCCAGCTATGTCACTGCACAGAAAGTTTGGAACCTGAATTAGGAACCAAAATGTCAACCATGTGTATTAAGATAGGGTACCAGTCCAGAAACCTATCCCTTGGCAAGATGCTGAAATTAAGGAAACAAAGGCACATGAGAGAGGCAGCCAACTTCAACCTCATCTTCCTGTTTTGAAGAGACTTTTGAGCCTTCCTTTTCCTACAGAAATGCACAGTACAGTTTGCCTTTTCTCACAAACGATTAAAATCACTTTATGTGAGTTTCTCTTGTATGGCTACCCTGAGGACTCAACACAAAGAGCAGCGTTCTTATCTTTACGAGTAAATACATAGGTTTCTACCATGAATGCAGCTCATGGCCAATTCAATCATTTCATAAATGTTCATGTATATAATTTATGACGTTTTATCATTTCAAAGCTGCTGGCAAGCATTCCACCTCCTCCTGGTTGAGCAGGTTGAGGTTCTGGTTGAGTAGCGTGGACAAAAACCCCCTGTTCCTGCCAGCAGCCAACATTAAGGGCTGATCCTCCCCAGTGATAAGTCATTGCAGTGAATTACCGTATACAACAGAACGGATCTCCTTTATTCTCTGCCTGCCAGGAGATGTTAAAATATCTGCCTGTATGTCCACATGCTTACATACTATTCCGTCATCCATGACTGCACTTCAAAAACTTTAACACTTTTGTACTTAGTCACATAGGGAAAAGAAAAAGAATTACCTCCATTTTATGGACATGATTCTGAGTCACAGGAAAATCACAGGAGCTGTGTAACATCATGTACGGGACACCTGCATGCTAAAATTCAGTGCCACATAGACATCCCAGCAGAGATGCACACAACCTTGGTCAGACACCACCTACTCTGCTTCCAAGCTGCAGGAATGAGAGCAGAGCACTAGGCTAGATGACAGCACTGGGTCAGGGACCCACACTAACATATTTAGAGCTAGTTCGGGCTGTTTCATCATACCCACAGCAAGAACTGAGAAGCAATGTGGAAGCCTCCTGAATGTAGTGTTGAAAACTGGAACTTCCTTTCTCCCTGAAAAGCTCTCATAATCCTAGAATTTCAGATTTTTTATCCTAGAGCAGAGGGAATTTCTAATCCTAGAGTGATGCCCAGCATTCTCTTGATAATATATAGTGCAACTAAGAAAGGCAATAAATAGATGGGGTTTATTTATATCCACGTGTGAGTGACACTAGCAAGCCAGGACAGCTGACAACAGAAGGCCAGCCTTCCCTCCCCCATCTTTTGGGCACAATTTCAAGTTGGCTTGCTGGACCATGAGGCAAGGGAAAGCAGCAGTTCCGAGTCATAAAAATTGACTTAGGGGGGGACAGGGGATAAGATGACGCACAAACAGTGCACACAACTGTATTCAAATGAAGTGTCCCCGCATGAAAAGAGCGGTGGAGCCGCCTCATTAACAAGTGGAGAAATAACAGCAGAAGCCAGTGTGAGCCTTCCTGCTCCCTACGTTACAGAGAAGACACTGGGTGGGCTCCATAACCTGAGTGATAATGCCTTTCTGTACATGACAGCCTTCATTCTGATTTCTCTTATTTAGCTCCCTACTCCCTGATTTTTTGTGGCGCTCTCTTCTCTGGCTCTTCCCCACATTTTATTTCATAACTTCAGACGCTCCTTTTACCCTGTTCACACACATTTTGGCTTCTATTTTTAGTCTCAATAAAATAATGCCAGATTAAAACAAAATCCAATTTGGATGGGCAAAGTCATCTTCTCTATAGGTAGCTTAATGCCAAAGGGCCAGATGTGAGACAGAAGCAGCCAAGATATTATATAACCTCTCCCCAGTCTTTGCACACCTGATCTTGAATGACATTTCCAACACAGCAAGGAAATACAGGCAGCTCGCCATCACCTAACTACTGAGAACAAGCTAGGCTCAGCCTCCGGTCAGGCAAAAATGCCAGCTGCCTGAACTCATTACTTAGCCTGCTTCAGAGTTTTCTTTGAGCCTGTCAGAAGTGAAGGCTCCTAAAATTCAAGCTGGGTTCTAGTTCTTCAACAGGGAAGCCAATTTCTAGAGACCGTCCTTGCATTTTTTTCCTGCTTCCCCAGTGGTCTTGAGGCTTGGAATGTCCTTTCAGTGGCATGAGACCTGTAGCAACAGGAAAAAGCTCCTTCCTTTCATAGAACAAAGGGAAAAGGTTGACTGAAGATGTGAGAGGCAGACTGCTCTCACGAGTAAAGGAATAAATGTCATTTGTGAACATGAGAAGTGAACATTGACCCTCAGCTCTAGCTGGGAGGTGATGGCTGAGTTGGACGTTATCTTCTTAACATCATCTGAGAAGGGCCTGGAATGCTGCTTTTGGGAGAGCTTTACACTCTGCCAGGATTTAACGAGACTTGCACAGAGTTTTCTGATAACTGGATAAAAGCTAACATAGTCATTCCCTGTTGATAACTTTTGCCTATTTTAAAGGTATTCTTTAGACACACCAGTATTTGCTCATTGCTAGTCATACAGTAATGGTTCCCTGTTCCCTCAAACAGTACCAAGTAATATGGTAAGGAGAAGGTCTCTTTATGCTTCTTCTTTCCCTTCTGGTCCATCTGACTGCTTGACACGCTGGAGGGAACGGATGCCATCCAGAAGGACCTTGACAGGCTTGAGAGGTGGGTCTGTGTGAACCTCAGTGAAGTTCAACAAGGCCATGTGCAAGGTCCTGCATGTGGGTTGGGGCAGTCCCAAGCACAAATGCAGGCTGGGCAGAGAAGGGATTGAGAGCAGCCCTGAGGAGAAAGACTTGGGGCTGTTGGCAGTCCTGAAGCTCAACATGGCCCAGCAATGCACATCATTACTCCATTCCTCAACCATGCTAAGTAATAAGGTGACATCAAAAGTTGCTCTTTTGCGTCATAAGATATCTTGTGTCTGTGTAACCGAAGTAGTCTGAGGCAGAGGTTACTCGAGGTGCCCATTTGAAGGTCACCTTTCCAAGTCAAGACCACTTGTGCAGTCAGTCATAGCAACAAGAGAGAACCAGGAGAGTGGCAAATGAAGACTGGAATTAACAGGATTAGTGGGAGGGAGGAGGCGTACCAGCAATGTGCTGTGCAGAAACCTGAGTGATTTCTTTTCCCAGCTGCTCCTGATGAAGGATTTGGACAGTGTGGTGAGACCAGCTGAAATCATAGCCAAGGTTCCTCTTGAGAATGTGGTAACAACATAAAAATAAATACATTGGTGTTCAACAATCTTCTGCCTTCCGAGGCTGCAGAGGAGGCTGGCAGAAGCTGAGGAAGCCTGGACAAGGCTGGGCAGCTGGGAATTCCACCCTACTGTAGCAAATGGCTGTGAGTCTGACACAGGCCATGCAGTAGGGCAACAGTACATACTCCATCCCCACCCTTTACGCTCCAAGAGAATTGAGAGACACTGGCTGATAAAAGAATCTCCAAATCCCAGGCATTTTCTTTTTTTAGATCTGGCAAACAATACAGTGATTGTATGCATCTTGTTTAAATGCCTGTTGTGTTTACTTGCCTTCCTTTTTTATTTTCCCTTTTGCTGGTGCAGGACAATTTTGAAGCTTGTACTTTTGCATACCTGCTAAAACAATCTCTTCTTTCCTTAGGCTTATATAAAAGAGATTGCATTTCAGGAATAATGTTATTCAAGCAGCGGGTGGACAACGGCCAGTCACAGTTTAGCACCTCCAACTTTAACTCTATTTCAGGTCTCCAATAACAAGACATACATGACCTTAAGAAGGACCATACAATAATCTTGGACAGAAAAAGCTTTAGAAAAACACACTCTACCTGTAGATTTCCTGTGAAAAGAAAAAAAAATTCTGGAGCGTGCTAGATGCAGAGAAGAATAAGTGCAAATTTGCTGCTTACTATCACTTTGCATGCAGGTTCCATTCATTGCTCTATACTGGAGCACACCGCTTGCACATGCATCTTATTTGGATGGCGTTCAGACACTGCTCTCCACCTCAGCCTAAAGAAGGAAATCACTAGAAAACTAAGAACAGCATTCTGCCTTCTACATGGATTAGATCCAAACCAGTTTATTAATCCTCATATTCTTCAACTAGTTTCTTAGAAGTTCAGGATTCTGTTTTAAGTCCTTACAGATAATGATAAACTTCATTTCAAAGAGTTGCATACCTTCAGGACTTGGCATTCATGCAAATATGAGGGCCAAGTGAATGTCCAAATTAAACAGACAACTGTGCATCATCCTGCAACTAAGCTCAGATACAAATCTGGGAATTACAGGGAATAAAATCAAGTCTATACCACCTAGTTCAAGAAGTTTCCTCCCTAGCTTCAGATTCAGTTTTGACATTTGTCCTATCAGGATGAGGGGGAATGGCTTTGAACTGAAAGAGGGTAGATTTAGATTAGACATTAGGAAGAAACTCTCTGCTGCAAGAGTGGCAAAACACTGGCTCAGGTTGCCACACAGGAGCTGTGGGTGCCCCATCCCTGGTAGTGTCCCAGGCCAGGTTGGATGGGGCTTGGAGCAACCTGGTCTGGTGGAAGGTGGCCCTGCCCATGGCAGGGGGTTGGAATAGATGACCATTAAGGTCCTTTCCAACCCAAACCATTTGATAATTCTATTTTTTTACTTGTAAATTTATGTGTAACTTTGCTTTATATAACCCACTAAAAACTCAACTTGAACTATACTGTTGATCAGAATCTTTGCCTCAACTATACATATACTACAGTGTTGACAATTTTATTTATTTTGATAATCCCATTATACTCCATTCCCATACTGTCACATTCCAGCGTGCTGTAAGGTCTTTTTTATTGACTATAGCTATTCACCCTATAAAATTTCTGGTAGGATAACTAGAGGTTTTGGCTTGTGGTAATGCGTGGGAGACAGTTTGGAACTGTACAGTAAGTGCATTAGCTGAATGTGCTAGAGGATCAGCAATAAAATCACTGACATTAGTAATGGAAATGTCATCTTTAAGTTTCAGAGCTAAATTTCCAAGAGATGAATCGGGTAGTTCACCCCTGTGCAAATTTTTCTTTCATCCTGTGAAAACAGAGATCACTGCAGTAGTGATACTCAAGTCATGCTTTAACAACAAAACAAAAGGTCAAGCCCATATTTTTTTAAAACATTCTAGACCATAATTTGTCCATATATTCTATTATAGCACCATCACAAATTACTGTGGGCCATGGGTAATATGGGTTCATCAATACCACATTCTACCTGCTAATAGGTCTGCATCCAAAAAAAATTGATTGGGTCCTCATTTGCTGAGACCTTAACACCAAATAAACCTCTTTGAATTAATTAGCCACTAGGGAATGATGAAGATTTGATTCTATAAGCCTCAGTGATTTCCCCTTGGGAACTTTCACCTCTACTGATTGACTTCACTAAGCAGTTGATTCACAAGTCTCAGCTATGTCTTTCTGAACTAAGGGGCTTTTCTGCAAGACTGAAGAAAAATGTAAAGAATGTCCTGGCCCTTTATTACAGGCCAAGCTTAAACAACAGAGCATCTTTGAGCCAAAGCCTAAAGCAAAGGAGCCATTTTAGCCAAGTTTTTTTTCCCAGCCACATTTTTAGGGATCTTCCTCTTCCAACTCTATGAAACTCAGCCTTTGCTCCCTTCTGTTTAGTCTTTTTAATCCCAGGAGAAATAAATTCCCTGCACAGCTGAACCCAGACTGTTACCTAGGAACCATTACATGGAGGTTAGGCAGCTGTGTTTCTTCTTCTTGCTGAGAAAGTTTTTTCCTTGCCAGTTCTTGAGAAAGATGAAAGCATCCCAGCATGCCCACCCCCACTTTCCTAGTCTTCAGCACTGGCACTCACCTGTGGAATTTGTCCCTGGCTCACAGGATGCAGCACTGTGAAGGCTGTTCTGGAATCCGTTCAGTTGCCTTTCAGTGGAGGTCACTCTAACAGGTAAAAGCATCAAATCAGAGAGATATAAGAAGGGATATACCAAGAAGAACAAAAGTCTCAAACAAAAAAAAAGTGAATTCTCCTAGTTCACGTGATCTACCAGAATTGTAGCCACGTAGCTGTGCCTGAGCATGACATGAGAAAGCTAGTGACAGCAACTGACTCCAAAAAGGCAAAGCAAGACAGGTGAACACTCAAGCCACCAGCAAGACTTCGCTATGTCTAAAACACTTAATTGTCCCACATGCCTTGGAAGCTGATTCTGGAACATGAAGAAGATAGTAAATGGTATTAGACCACCAAAGCAGAATTCAACTAGTAATGCTAGTGGTCATACTATTCCAATGATTTGAAATAAAATGATTAAGCAACCTTAAACCAGAAATGCACATGCTGGCAAAAACATGCTACATTCAAAAGTTAAGTCCTTGCATGTTGTCTGCGCAGAGACAGCTCATTTAGGCAACATTTCTCACTTGTCTGGCAAACTGAGACCTACAGGATGCATTTAATCTCCAGCAGTCCAGCGCCAACCTTCAAGCAGATACTTTATGCAAATCTTCCCGCATTTATCTTAGCATTTGAGTTACAGCAAAACTATATTCTGTGGAGGACAACTGCACTTCCTTTAACTGTCACACAGATTCATTACCAAACTGAGACATGCCCTCCTATATAAAAAATAGGTCTGCTCACAAGGTGGGGGCAAATTATACAGCTGCAATTATATACTCTGTCCTTAAAATCTATATAACGGATCCATCCATTCCTGGTTTGTCCTCTCCTCCCTTATCCTCTCCTTGCCTTTCTTCCTTCCTGCCCAGCTCTACTGTGATTACTCCAGACTCGTCTCTCTGCCAGAGCCCTTCTCCTTCACTCGTCCAGCTCTGCAGTGTTTCCCACAAGACCACTGTAATCGCCAATCCCCACCTGATGCCCTGATGACTAACAGACCCAGGTACACGCATGTAGTTTCTACAGTTTTGTCTGAAACCTTTTGCTTTTCAAGTCAGCAAGTTGCCAGTAATCCAGGTGCTCCTGGCAGCTAAAAGGCCAGTGAGGGACTCCTGTACTTTCTCTCCATTGGATTTTAGCGAAATAAATTGGAGCCTGTAAAGGATGGGAGAGGGCTGCAGATACAATACTTGCAAAACACAACCCCTTACTTCAGTCAGCCACAATTTGAAATGCTATTGTCAAACAAGGTGTCTGTTTCTATGCTTTTTGTCTCTTGGAGATATTTTTGGATCTGTACTTATGGTTTCTTTTGTTGCTGATACTGCACAGTCCTTCTGGGAGCTAAGAATCCAGATGGATCTTCATGCTTCTTAAATAGAGATTCCATGCTCCTAATTAGCTTGTCCGCTTTGTTAACACAGCACAACTGACAGCCAAATTCATCTCACCCTTCTGTAGGTAGAACGCAAGACTAGTGATTGAAAATGTCAAGAATGCCAGCAAGTATAGCAACAACCAACCAACCCAAACAGGCTATAGTCACATTTCTACCTTAAAGTGTGGTTTATGTTTAGAGAATCTCTTTCTACAGGCTTGCCCTTCTTCTTTTCTGCCTACCCATTTCTTCTCTCCCACCACACTAAGCTCACCCCTCAAGTTCTCTCTGCTGTCCTGAAGGAAGCTTCAGTACCAGAACATACTCTCTGACTAAACTGAATTAATCCCTTTCCACTTTCTTCCTCCTTGGGTTGGCTGAAACCCTACTGCCTTTCTCAGTTTCCTGCTTTTAATATCTTATTGGTTTTGCTTCTGCTTCTCCAATGCAATCCATTGTTATGTTCTCCATTTCTTCTTCCTCAATACTAACAAAACCACTGTCCCCCTCCACTTAAATATCTGTCATTGTCCTTTTCTATCTCTTATACAGATAACTCCTCCTTGAAACTGATACAACTTCCTTCATTTAGGCACTAAACCAGCCCTAAGCTGCCCAGCCTTGGACTGCAGATTTGGAGGATGCTCTTGTCCCGCAGGTGACAAAGAAATACTTTCTCGACTAGATTTCAAACACCTTTGTTTTAACAACCTATTCCTGGGATGTTATGAAAGCATCTAATGATCCAGGGGGGGACAGAACTGACACTAATAAATTCACATCACAAAAAGCCCAGGTTTGACGAGAGGACAGCAACAGATGTGAAGACCCAGAGCCAGGGAGGATCGTTCCAATTTGTTGCTCTTGGACAGGGTATCTCTGCATGTGTATCTGTGTGTACGATCTGAGGCTAGCCAAGGGCTAAGAGCTCTACAGGCCTAGTGAGTCCAGCTGTGTCAGGGTGTTAAATCAAGGCATGTCTCTCAGATGCACTACTTTTGCTGCCAAAAATGTCTAAGGGTCAGGCAGCCTGATTAACCCAGATGCTCAGGAGCTAAAAAACACAAGCATGCCACAGCACAGCAGTAGCAAAAAAAGTGAAAGGGGTTCCAGTAACAGTTATGTGCTTGCTCTCCTGCTGCCTGTCCTCTTTTCAGTGGGCACTCAATTCGTATGTGTGATGTACCCAGCTCACTTACAACACTTCACACATGCCTGTGAATAAGCACACATGGACAAGACAGGATACAAACCAGAACCATAATGTTTTACAGGGCTCAATCTGTGGCCATCATTCTACTTTTGGCACATTTGCCAGGCTTGGCCAGCCTGTCCTAGAACAGCTGGCTACTGCTGTATCCAACTGCAGTCAGAAC
Source organism: Microhierax caerulescens (assembly GCA_035590215.1). Taxonomy (NCBI): domain Eukaryota; kingdom Metazoa; phylum Chordata; class Aves; order Falconiformes; family Falconidae; genus Microhierax; species Microhierax caerulescens. The sequence continues at coordinate 64,614,279 of JAVJGJ010000060.1, read as the reverse complement.
TCCACCCCGCTGTGGGATGGATTTCCTGAACCCTAGAGAAATGCATCACCTCTACCCTATTTCTGTGCTAGTTACAACAGAGCAGAACTTTGGCTCTTCTGCTGCTGGCACCATGCAAAGCAAATATACAAAAGAAGAACAAGGTAGAAAGATTTTGTGCTGTGGTGTTGGGACTTGAAGGGAATATTTGTTTCAAAAGGCTTCCTGAATAGAGTTGTTGGGAATGACATTTACAGACAAGTTTAGTACAAGAAATTATGCCACATTGATCAACATCCCCAACAGTTAGTGATGTTCCAGTATATTGCTAGTAAACTCTGTGATCTTCTTGGGCTCTCTTCCTCCCTGATAACACCTTGAACTATATGTTCCTTTACCTGGCACTTCCTCTCTTCATATACAGTGGTCTAACATTGGCAACTGAATTTTTCTGACATCTTTCCTTTGCTAGTTCTGTTCACAGCCTGTTTAAGGCCTTGCTCTACTTGGTGCTGTCAAGAGTTAGAGAGCATGTTTCTGAAAAGTTACTACCGGAATGACAGTGCAGAAATTTGTATCGGTTGTGCCTTAGTCATTCCTAAAAGCAGGAAGATTTTCTACCACCTGTATCAGTTCACTCTTGGGTTCTGACAGTTGAGCTACTATATTTTTCTACTTTGCATGCTGTCATTTGTAACGTGAAGACTTGATACACCAAATGCTGCTTCCAGGGACATCTGCTTCATTCCACAGCTTACAAATACTACATCTGTGATCTCTATCTCAAAATGTTGCTCTCAGCTATCAGCAGGTCTCTTCATGGTTCACAGACCTGACAACAGTAGTGGCAACACGAACCCTGGAAAGGAGTCACTGTGACTCTTAAAAAGAAAGAAGAGCTTTTTGTGTTAGCTGTTCAAAAACTATCTTTCTACTTGTGATACAAGCACATTTAATCAAAACTATGGAGCCCCATGAGACCATTTTATGGGGCTACATTTCAGCGTAGAGCTACATATTAAACCATTTCTCCCAGTTAGTCTTTTTCCACACCTTAATATGGGCCCCAGTTTTCCACTCTGTTAGCTTAAGCAAGGAGTCTGCTTTGGACACAATCCATTACAAAGTCAACCTACCACCTTTTACAAGTTGAGAGACTGAGAAAACAAGAGAGGCCAGGAACTGAAAAGACAAGACTGAATTGTCTGGCTGTTCCATTACTTTTTTCCTTTATGTTTTAACCAGGGAAGTGTCCAAGTTACTAGATAGTTTTTGAATTAGTCAGTAATGTTCATCTTTAGCATCTCATTCTGTTTGTAGTTAGTTTTCTACTTCTTACTCTCTTCTTCCTCTTCTGGAAGCCACGTGTGCTGGCTGGGAGAGAATTGATAACGCATGCAAGGAAAAGACAGGTCAAAGAGACAAAGTTGATTTTAGTTTGTCTTCACAATCCAATCTCTGGAGAAATCCTACAAACAAATTTTAGAAAGATGATCTTTATTAAGATGTTAAACAAAAGCCAGGTGGTGCAAGAGCAGACAGGGAAATAAGGTCTGGCTTACTAAAATATATGGGGGAGAGGAGGGAAGACACATGAGAGCTTTAACAACAGAATAGCATTCATTTCAGTCAGTCTTGTGGAAATAATATACAGCACTGAGATCTTCTCTGAGGAAAGAGACCAGGAAAACAGCCAACTAAACAACTGTTAGGGGGTGAAAGTGGGCACTGAATCAAAAATGACCTGACAGAAAAATGAATCAGCCAAAAAGCCAAAATCATATTAGATGTTATAGATGTAAAGGGGTATTTGCCATGTCATAACCTAAGGATATGGTAGTCCCACACTGAAAAAGTACAATTCTGGGTGCTACAATGCAAGCACTCTGACAAACTGAAGCAAATACAGTAAATTCAAGACAATTGAGGACTTGGCAGGTGGAACTAATACCTGAAGTTAACAAAACCTCAACAAGTCTAAGCAACAATAGGAAACTCCAAGAAGTAGAAGGATATTCAAAAGATGGAAAGTATTTGCAAGGGAAAGTGTCTAGGGTAGTTCAGGAAGAAGGAACAAGGTATAACAGGATGAAATAAAGGAAAAATTCAGATTGTGCATTAGGAGAAACTTTCTGATAATAAGATTGTCTAGATCCTTCTATAATAGTCTTCTATAGCATACGGTGAGGTTTTTGTGCTGGAGTTTTTCGAAAGCAGACTACACACGGTGTCTGAGAATACTTTGTAAAGAATAACCAGGGACTGTAAGGAACGGGCTGAAGCATGCCAGACATCTTTTTCTTCTCTAATCTATATTCCTTTGAGGCTTCTCTCATTCACTCTCCTCTATCTATGCATCTCTGGTCTTTTCCTGACAAAAATGAATGGATTAAATGAGACTGCGACATAGCAGTTTTTAAATTATCAGCTCACAGTATGCTGGCAATTTAGCCAGGCACTTCTGCTTTCCATGTAAGTGAAAAAATGTTCCTGCAGGATCCCATGAATGGCAAGAATGGGTTTGGAGCCTCATGTTGGAGGCTGAAAGGCAACTTGGAAACTATTTCCGGAGTGGCTCCTTGCAGCCTTCAATACTTGGATTAGCTTTCTGAAATTCTGAAGGAATCTTTTGCTTTTTTTCCCCCTTCTGTGCATTTTTGGTGCTGAACTTTTTCCGGTTTTCCCACACTCCTGCCTGTCACAGAGCAGAAACCACAAAAATGCAGCAAAGTAAAGTCTGTCCAAGGAGCTGCAATTCCATCTCACAAGGATAAACATTTCCTCTGCCAAGAAGTGAGCACAGCACACCGGCATCTTCAAATACACATCCCTGCTGCCCAGCAAAGGAACCCACTGACATAGCCTGTCACCTACACTAACATGAGCTACGAAACATAAAAGAAATCAGATAGCAAATCCACCAGCATATACCTGGCCAGACCTGATGCACGCATCTGCATTTGCTGAGCTGACGGTCTACTAACATCTTGTTCTCTTTTTAAATAGTTTTGGGGGATTAATACAGTGTGCTATCTCTTAAGATAGCAAGAGTACAGGCAGGAAATACACAAGCTTCCCCAAAGCAGTTCTGTCCAAGCTCCTCAAATATGCCTTGCAGTTCTAGATTTGAGCTACACAGACACTGACAGTGCTGTAGCATCTTCATAAGCTGTCTTTCATCAGTACTCTTCTACAAAAACTTCTCTCTTTAAACATTTAGGGAACACGGAATCAGGAAACCTTACAGGAACCTGCTCTGAAAGCTTTATAACTCTTCTGGCTGTACAGCAAGTGTAAGGAAGGAAGTTACAAATGCAATTTTTGCCCTTCAGTATTTAGGAATGAAATAAGTCTAAGGATATATGAGGAAAAATCTGATGAAGAATTTAGTCTAAAGCAGTTCTGTCATTTTAAAGGAGATAAACAGAGTTGAGGAAGCTACCAAGAAAGGTAAAGGGTAAGAAGAAAGCCCAGAAGTCTCGCTCACATTCTCATAATGCATGAAAGAGAAGACACACCAAGAAAAGGAAAGGAAGGAAACTTACAACCAGTAAGGAACATTTCATGATGATTTTTTTTTTTTTTTTTTGCTTTTAAAGACAACACATGCCAAAGCCATCTATCTTAGAATGGCAAGCACTGTATAACTAAAAGCTTAGTAAAAGTTAAAAGAAAGGTTTCTACAGGTAATAAGGAAAGCTATCATTACATTAGACACAACACAAACACTTTAAATGAAATAAACACCTATTCTTGAAGGTGTAAGTCAATCATTGTGTGTTAAATTTATGAAGAAACTCGGCTCAAGGGCAGATTAGCTTGTTAAGGATATTGTTGGGGTTTTTTGGTGGGTTTTTTTGGCAGCCTTTTCTGACTCACCAGATTCTAGTCCCCATCAAAGATTAAACACGGAGGGAGTGACTCAAGTGCCTAAATATAGATGTCTAGTACCATACTTGGTACTGTCAAGTTATTTGAGACATCTGCACAGGAATGGCAGATACAACACAAGATCTGAAGAAGACTTGTGTCTCACCTGGAGGTCAGGTGGAAGAGCCCTGGACATCAAAACGTCACTAGCAACCTGTATTTAGGTAAGTGAATCCCACCCTGGATCAGATGCTTCTCTAATTCAATCTGGCAGTTCCTATGTCCTTAAGTTTGCATGATGTTACGGTCTTACCTGCCTTACCATTGTGAAACGCTAAACTGCAACACAGCACACACCTATTTCAGTACACACAGCTCAAGTTATTCTTCAATTTATCTTGGACAGCATCACCAAAAAGATCAATGTCAGTCTCACATGTAGACAGGTTCTTTTCCAATATTCCTTCTCGGGGCAACCAGTGCCAACTCCCTGTTATAGATGGGAACAGATCAAACTTACTTGGAAATCCTCTGGGCTGCCGCCTTTCCGACCACTGCCTGCCTGCTGTTTGGTGGAGGCTTTGGAACCAGCTGAGAAGGCGTACTCCGGGATGGCATCACTTTGTGCAAACTGGCTGCCTTCTGGATACTAGAAGTGGCACTTGATGTCTTGTGGGCATCAGAGCCAGCTGGCATAGATATATGGCTGGTACTGGACTGTGAGTTGGCAAAGAGAGCCTGATTAAAAAAAAAAAAAGACAACAAAAATACCATAGTAACTGGTTACTAGTTCTCTGAATATTGCTGAGAAAGCTGATGGAGCTGGGTGACTTTTTTGAGAGGGATATGCCTGGTAAAGGCACCCCAGAGCTCCAAGGTCGGTCCCAGCCATAAAAGGAAGAGTTAAGTGGTCAAGTCAGTGAAGGAGTTTTTAGAGCTCAATTTTATACCCTCAGAAGCTGGGACTAGCTTCTAGGTAGGCAGACAAGCTTATTACTCCCACAGAATGATACAATTCTGGGTTGAAAAACAAGAGGTCCTATTCACAGTCTGATCTTGCAGTGGGCAAAGTAGTAAAGCTTGTATCACTTTGACTTTCTGCATGTATCTTACTAAATTATTCTTTGTGTGGGAGGTAGCATTGACATACAGTTCTAGGAAAGAAAAAGATTGTGGGATTGACATACAGTTCCAGGAAAGAGAGAGGTTACGGGAAAGATGTTACAATGCCAATTCTTCAGTCCAGTTCTTCAGTCTAACACTGTAGGTGCTTGGAATAACAGAAGGGCTCTGGGGTACCTTCTCTGAGAAAGGAACTTTAGATCAGCTGCTGAGAAAAAGGAAATCCCCAGTAATACCAGGGAACAGAAAATTCTATTCCTATAGCAGGTGGGAGAGTAAGTTGGAGATTTGTCACAGGCCACAAAAGCATCTGCACGTTATGAGACACTGGAGAGCTGAGCAGTGGACTGGCAAAGCAAGGAGTGGGGAATGGCTCCCTACGGGAGCTCTGCAAACTGCTCAACTCTTTTCAGAAAGCAGCAACCTGCTGGGAGTTCTGCCTTTCCTCGAAGTCGGACACGTTCCCAGGGCAAAGAGGCAATACCATAACCATGTAGTCTGGCAGCTAGAGGTCAGCGATAGGAGAGGAGGGGAATAGCTGAGCACTCGCCAGTCACCTCAGCGTGACCCTGGGAGCAGCGCCCTTCGCTGTGTTTGTCCTCAGTTTCTTCTCTGGTGCAAAACACCCAAAACCACAGCAAGTGGGCTCCAGGCTCCAGAGAAAACCACAGTCTGAGGGCTGGCTGAGTCTCAGCACACAGACAGGAAAAGCCCCTCTCCCCCGCAATTCTCTGGCAAATGGCAGGACAGTGGTGTGTGGGAAGGCGTTTCTGACAGGCAGAGCTCTAGGGAGAAAAGGAGGCGCAGGAGCCAAGACAGGCCTGTTTCCTAACTAGACCTCACCGACAAGATGCCCTTGAGCTCCCAATCCTTCTTAACCTCTCCCTTCCCTGAAGCTCTACCTTCACCGCAGCTTTCAGATTTTGAATAAGTAGCTGGTACAAGTGCCGAAGTCTGGAAAATAGCAGTCACACCCCACTTCCCCCCAGCAAAATAAACTAAGATGGAACTTGGTTTAGTGTCTTGCATCTTAAGAGTCTAACAAATCATGAGGTTGGGATGGAGACCCTCAAGCCACTGCACCCCCTTCTCATTCAGGGTGCCATTTCATTGTGCTCTGTTTGATGTTATGCGTATTTCCTGTAAGTTCTTTTCCTTGTTATTAAAATCACTAAGATCCTGGCATCCACAAAGCACGCAGTCTTAGCCCCTTCCCTGTGCTAATGTGCATTGTCAAGGAGGTCCACGACTTTGAAGAAACAGCAAGCATGGATGCTCTAACAAAGTCTCATCAGCAAAAGCTGGGCTGAGACCTGCCTAAAGAAAGGTCGTGGATGTTTTTCTTGAGGAGGGTAATGGACTTCCAAAAAGGCCTTTGTCTCCACACTGTGCTGAGATTCTGGCTGCCTTCCAGGCAAGGAGACTGGAAGCTGACACAGACCATGGCTTCTGGATTCAGCTACAAAGTATATACTGCCCTGCTGTGAACTCCATGAGGACAGGACAGGAAACCAGGAGAAGCTACCATGCAAACCAAGAGGGCAGCTGGGGAGAGCAGCCCCTGACCACACAAAGGGAGGGCTGGGAAGAGATTTCAGCACATCTAAGAAGTAGGAGACAGGCCTCATCACTCAGAATTCTGAAGGCTCAGGGTCTAAGCAAAGCAGACGCCTAGACAAACGCTGACAGAGGCAGTCCTGAAGCAGGTAGCACCCTACAATTATTGCTGCTGCAAGTAAAAAAACTTTGAACCACACTTCACAGGCTGGCAGATTTAACTTTGGTGCTGAGGAGACATTTGCTTCCCTAACAAGTTCTTAGGGCTACAAATCTGAAAAATACTTAGAACACTATGAGACTTTTTAGCTAAAAATCATGTAAAGCATTAGTGAGTTACTTATCTTACATAATTCTCTGGGGAGGTAGGACAGCATTAACCCTGTCTTGCACACGAACAATGTTAGCACTGGCAGGGAAAGGGAATTTCCCTAACACACAGGCTGAAGCAATATGAAAACCTAGGTTGAGAGCTCAGGTAAGATCCTGACTCCCAATCCAGTATTTGCCCCATTACATCACACCTCTCCTTGCTTCCACATCTACACATGAACATCATACACAAAGTGTTATCTGTACAAAACCTGTAGTTTTTAATTACAAAATCTCAACATGTACAGCTTGTCAGTAAATATGATGCACATCTAAGAGTATTAGCCAGTAGCTGCTGAACTCCGGCTGCTCATGATTAAAAGCAGGGAGGTACTGTAGTACTTTGAAGAAAAGCAGATATATTAAGATCTTCAAAAACAGAAAGAATGTTCCTGGCAGTTAACATCCCTGTATCTAACACCCATCCCTAGCACAGTAATGGAACAAATGTTGCAAGCAAAAACATGTTCACTGTGTGACCAGAGGAG
>JAVJGJ010000060.1:64575514-64606791 GCA_035590215.1 Microhierax caerulescens | reverse complement strand
ACCCAACGATACCTAATTCTTGTGCGTAAGACGTTTCAGGGTGGTCAGTGCTGTGAATTGGGGTATATAAAGCATGCCCCAAATTCTGTCTCCTTTCATGGGTTTGGGGCATCCTTCTGTTGATTTTCTGCTGTCTAATTAGGAGTGGCCCCCCTGCTGCAGCACCTTTGCCTTAACTGGAACAGTAGTTTAATCCCCTTTCCAGATATATAATCTTTATTTTTATGAAATTTATAAGAAACATAGCTTTGAGATTTCTAACCCATAGTCATTCAGTTTACATTGGACCAGCAAGTCTGAAAACAATGAGAGCCAGCAGTGCACGAGAACAGACAGATGCACACACTCGTCTGCTGCATAAAGATCTGTGCAGCGAGTTCCAAATCACTAGCACTGGAAACTTAGATGCTTATAAGCAATAAACAATGACAAAGATTTAAGTAAAAAAAGCAAAAAGCAAGCCAAACAAAATAAAACCTGCCACTTCTGAAAAGCAACTGCATTTCGATGACACTGCAAAACCACAGATAATTAAAAGGCTTGGAAGACCTTTGGAGTCATATAAATTGTTTAGTGGAGATTCTTTCAAGCACATATTAATGAATTCAGTTAAATTAGTTTGGATGCAATAATCAATTGAGTTGCAAATTCACAAAGTGGCAAAAAAGAACAAGCTCAAAATGTACTATTCACAGTGTTAAACACTGCAGTAAGAAGAACATCTTGGGGTCATCAAAAAACTTAAGAAGAAAAGCAAATTCATGGTATACAGAGACTGTCCTACAGCATGTCTTCCTTGGTAAATTTTTCAGAATTAGACTAAAATATACTAAAATAAGTTGACGTGGTGCTTTCTTCTTTGTCTCTCTTTTGGTACTGGGAGTTCTCTGGGGCAAGGATTGGGCTATATCATTGTATTGGAAAGATACTTAATACATCTGGGAGTTACCATAATTCTAATAATAGTGACAGCATCAGAAACATGGGGACAAAATCTCAGCTGGTATAAATCAGCACAGACTACTGCTTTCCGAACAGTTGTTCTGCTTTACTTAGACTGAGACTTTGACTCATCAGTATCACAAGACTCAAATAGGAAAAATGGTAGTTAGCACATTTAGTGGGAAAACAATCTGAGGGACAAAACTGCAAAACAAGAATGAACAAGAGACTCAAGGGGAAGAGAGACTGCAAATCTGACAGCAGTCCAATATATAATAGTTTAGAAAATTGTTTAATGATGTTTAAGCCTACAATCAAATAGGCCCTGTGTCCTCAGGCAGGAATAATGTTACTTCTAGAAATACTAGGAATATTGTTCTGAATACTCAGCATTCCCAGTCAGAACTAAACAAACTGTAGGAAATTCAGAAGAGAGTCACATACATTCAAAGAAAAAATTTTGCTGAACTTCGTGAACTGAAAAATGTTTCACAGAACATACAATTCTTAAATGATTGAGAGGAGAATTATCTAAGATTAACTTAGCCCAATGTTTTATAACATAAAATCTAGTTAAACTTCTAATTGAAAATGTGATCATAACTGACCACACAAGTCATTAACATGATTTATGTCTTTTTTAACATGAGCTTTTTTTGATATAAGCAGGACTGATGAAGATCATTCCACTATATGACTGTACTTTTCTTGGTTTAGTTTAGGGTTTTTTTTCCCCATGTGAAATGTTTGGCATAAAATTCTAAACCCAGTAGATACTAGGCTAAGCAGACAGAACATAGCCACACAGAGAAGCAGGAACCTCCCTAACAGCTAATGGCATCTTTCCAGTACAGGAAACAATTAGAGAATAAACAATGATGGTATATTAACTGTCTTGCCAACTGCAGCAGTGATACTAACATCTAGGTCATAACGTGTCACATGAAGTCTCCTTTAAACATGAAAAATACTGCTATAAGCCTGTTTTTCTTGTCTTTTGGTTTGATTTTGTAATTCTTGTTCCTTGATTTTGTTGATATTAGATTTAAGCTTCTAGTCTCCTCTTTCAAACTCTGGCCCTTTCTATTTTTTTCCTCTCTTCTCAGGCTCTGTATTGCCTCTGTTCTTGGGCCCTACCACTGCATCCATTTGTTTGTTAAATTCTCATCCAGTCAGTCTGGTGTTTTTCCTTTTGTCCAGGGAATGAAGTACCTATTCCGGCACCAAAGCTGTTTCCACCATACTACACTGTGCAAACTGACTTCCACATACAATGAGTGAAAACTGTTGGTTATTATTCCTCTTCCTCTACATACACAGTATTTGCTACTCTGCAGACTGTTAAATGCCTGGAAGAGAAGCCATCATTCTTAAACGTCTGGAAAATGCTCAGCCAAGAGTGGGTGCTGCCACAAAGAAGTATGCAATAAGTCTTCATAATAAGACAGATCCACTGTGTGGCAGATGGGGGTATTCCTATTACACAAATGCCTGACTAGGAACTTCCATGCTTTCCAACACATCCATCTCATCTCCAACATATCAAACTGTTAAATGGCCAGGCAGAAGCACTTGTCTGTGTTATTAATTACAGTGTTTCTGTTATTTGTTCACATGCTATCCATACACATATGACCCGTCCATTTGTCACAGAGAGAAGGAAGGACTGGCATCTAGTCATGTTCTATGGTCATGCTATGTTCAGGGTGTGCCTTTAGATACATTAATAAATGCACTTCACCTACTGACAGATGGCTAGCCTGCCTTCCAACCGTAACAAGAACTTCAACTATCATATGAAACAGGCTTGGAGATATCCTGCACGCGTTCTCCAAAGTAGAGAGATCACAACACTCTTTCAAGTGATAGGCCTTTGGGTTTTAGGCATATATTTCTTCTGTTGAGAGAAGGCTGAGGAGCTTGGACACAGCAGGCAAGACAACGAAGGATGGAGAAGATCTCAACGCGTGGGACGGAACAGAAGGGAAACAGCAGGCGACAGGAGATAGGTGGCTTACGTGACACTGACTACGAAGTGCGGTAAAGCCATGCAGGCTAGGATAAGCTACATCAGTGTGGGGGAAAAGAGAGGACAAATGATGGCCTGCAGGAAGTTGTGGGATGGAAACTGAAGCAGTTTGAGCGGGAAGGAGATGTAGGGCATGGAGTGTGTAAGCAGCAGCAAAGCAAAGGCAGTTGTTGGAAAGGCCAAGAAGGACTGGAGTCTGAGAAGCTAACCAGCAGAAGGAAGAGCTCGGTGACAGGAAACTAAAGACAGAGCAAGGGATAGACAGATGAAGATGAGGGCAGCGCAGTGATTGGGAGGGGCATCAGAGGATTGGTGCAACCGTGACTGGAAGGGGAGGTCTGGCTGGCTCCATATAATGTCTACTGGGAGAGGAAGCATCCAAGAGACAATCATTTTATTAAGACCTGATTTTTACTACAGAAAGTTTGAAAGCCCCTCATGTCCAGCAAATACCTTTCTTCATTAATGGCAACTTTGGCAGAGCCTGAGCCCTGCGGCATGGCAATGGCCTCAATACTGCAACTCCAAACTGCTTGGCTCAGAAGGAGAAGGGAGGGTGAGAAAGGAGGGGGATGTTGTGGGGGTGAGAGGAGGTTTAACAAAGAATCACTTGAACAGAAACTCCTGAGTAATGGCTCTGCCCCAGGCCAAGAATAACATCAGCTCAATGTCAGCAATTAGAAGAGGGCTCAGCCAGGCCCCATGGCCAGCTCCAGCCTCCTCACAGGCACAAGCCAGCTTACAGCCCTTTCCTGAGCTCATGAGCAGCCACAGCTGCCCACCCAGAGCCCCCTGGATAGAGATGAAAAGAAGACCTCCTGCTCAGAGCGGGAGCAAGACAACTGTAAGTGAGGGAATTTAAGGATGAAAACCACATAACTAAGTGAGGGCCTTGAAAGAAGGAGTGCAAGGAGCAAAGGCATAAGGGCCTCTCGCTTCAAGATGCTCCCAGAAAAGGATGAGGGCAATTTGCCTATAACCTATTCTCAAGTATCCTGACTAGTGACTCATCTGCTTCACAGGAGAGAGCGTGGGTGTTCAGACCTCCACATGTTAGCTCTATTCACAGTTTTGTTGTGAGTCCAGTCCTGCCACACTGCCCAGCAAACAGCTCCTTCCTAACGGAGACCAATCTCTTTTGAGTGGAGGTTTGTTCACCCAAAGACTTCTTGGACATCGCTCAGAAGAACCAACACACATCTCTCACCATAACAAAGAAAGGTAACAAGTGCATCGATGAACTCATTGTAACCTTGGAAGATTCCCCAGGCAGGATGGAAATGCTGTTCCGGCCACAGTGGTCCTCCCCTTGGCATCTAGGTGTCATCCAGAACATCAATAATACAAACCTTTTCTCATATTTCCTCTAGCTCTTGGACAATTGGCCCATCCTTTCTCCTTGCAATTGCAACAAAGTAGTCATGTATCTGTCAGACAGTTCTGTGCAAAGCACTGAAAGGAGATCTTAAATGTAGTAATAACAAAAGGTGTAGGAGGCCTGGCAAAGATTTTCAGGGTTGCAGAGAAAATTTGCATCTGGCATCAGAGTCAGTGGCCATGCCTCCTGCACACCAAAGACTCTTAAAAGAAATGTTTGCTCAAAAGAATGAAGATTTTCCTAAATAATTTTTGAGTCCCCTTAACATAGTGCTCTTTTGGTAGCTACAGCATATGAGAAGACATCCAGGAAGAGGAGAATTTAGTCAAGACAAAGCCTTGATGGGGTGTGTTTGCCACAGAGGACACAGCTACTAACACAACCTCAAGACCCTATGTTTAGAAAGACTGAAACACACCAGTGAGCCAGCTTGGAGCACTACCCAGGAGGAACTCAAGTCAGAGCATCAGCGACGAGACTAAGTGACAAAGAACTGTGCAGACCACAGACAGTTCCAAGGCTGTCTGAGGAACTATAAGGGGCTGCCCTGAACTGGTGCAGGAAAGCAAACAGCAGCATGCCAGTGGCCAAACAGAAGAGGATGCCAATGCAGTGAAAGAAGCCTTTGGGAACTACAGCATCAAAATGCTATCAAAATCAGTGCATGTGATACCAGTTTTGTTACAACCTACTTGAAGAGCTACTTCCTTCATAAGAGGTGTGTCATATATACTGGCTCTGGGGTGGTTCTGCACATTTAAGACTCACACAGCACTGCTACATCCCAGGCAGGATTTTTTCTTAGTTACCTGGTGCCGGACTTGGCTTTGCTCCAACAGCTGTTGTGACTGAAGTTTCTGCTGCTGAAGCTGCTGCGCAGCAAAATGGAGCTGATAGTTGGGATGTGCCAGTGGACTTCGTGTCACCTTGTTGTAGACACTGTTCTCCATCTCTCCTTCCCGGGCAAAACGATGACTCTCTGCAGCCCTGAAAAAGAAGAGCCATCATGCTTTCACCACTCTGCATAGAGGGACTCCTGCTTACAAAGGCACTGCTGCTTCCTAAAATAATACTTAGCCAGCTACAAATTTGTATTAAGTGGCTCCAGCAAGCACAACACCTGCTACAGGTGTCATGTGCCAACTGCATCTTTCTAAGGAGTTTCTTGAATTCCAGGCTGGGACTGTATTACTAGCCATAACACCATGTTTGAGGAAAACAAAGGAAAAAATGAGAAAAAAATCTGAACTGGAGCATGTCTGTGGCTGATTAGCATTTAAGAGAGACAGAGTTGCAGCAGGAAAGGTCTCCCCCATCACTAATGAGATAATTATTTATTTGGATTTGTAGAAATTTTGTTAATACACTAACACGAAGCTTACAGCAAGCATACACATGCTGCAGTGAGAATGGAATAGAAGACAGACATTCAGTACAATATCCAAAGAGAGGATAAAGGACTGGTAGGGTGAGGTTGCAACTAGGGCACATATTGACTCTATACAGTTACAACCTAAAAAGACCTGAGGGGACTGAAGACAGGCTCATTTCTTCATCAGAGTAATGCAAGCCATTCCCAGAGGAGAAAAGGCCTCCTGCAAAGAGGCAGGAGCTCTTACAACCCAGGCTCATACAGTGGCAGTTCAGCTGTGGCCTGCAACATGATAAGTGCCAACAGGAGCTCACTGGCGTGCTTTGAAGTTTGTAAGCCTCGGTGAGAAGGCAGCACCAACACACTTCTACACAAGGCCGAGGGGCTTTGCACAGAGCAGGTGGCAGACTGACAGGACCACAAGGTGTCCTGAAGAGGTTACAGTGGCCCAGCAGCTCACACGTCCTGTGCTCACAAGACGGGATGCCATATGACCCACTGAATCCCGACACTCTGGCTAATAAAACCTTTGAGCCCCAAGTTTCTGCTGATCTCTGTCATGTTTCTCTCAGCCAGTCTTTACAAATATTTCCTTTGGATTTCAAGGGCAGATTTCCCTTGTATTTCCTATGTATGTCATAAGTAACTGGGATGTATAAGATATTTGGTAGCTTTCATGCCACATTTTGGAATGCAGCGTCATGCTTTTGGCAAAGGAGTTAACTGCAATCTCCTTGCTTCAGGGTCCTATCAAAACTTACAACCTAGATCCTGTGAACATGTCCCACCCTCTCTTAAATGTGTTGCGCTTTCCCTCACAAGCTTCATCATCACAGCAAACCCTTAAAATATTCAGAAGGATGTTTCAAACAAGACCAGAAGCAACTGACAGCCCTATGCACTCTCCCTCAAAAATAACCTAATGCATCCCTTTCAAAGCAAACTGGGGACAAGGACAAGGGTCACTCTCCATACTCAGCTCTTCAGCAACAGAAGAGTAAGACAACCCAGTGGAAAAGGAGTTCAGCTACCAGCACCACCACCCAGTATCCTCTGGGCCTCCTCCTGCTTGGAGCACCACTACAACTTTCACTCTTACGGGCCACTAGCTGTAGGTAGACTTCCCTAGACTCTGTTCAAGGGATCTCACCCATGCTTCCTCAGTCCTTTGCTTCCACTGTACCACGCTGCAACACTAGCTAAATGACTCTCACCCCCTGCTCCCTTTTGCTACAAGAGTCTCAGTCTTTTAGCTCTTTCCCCTTTACCAGTGCTTGGAAAAGCAACAACTGTAATGCTGCTAACAGTACTCAGGTCTTGAAACCCAAGTTGTATAGGTCTGAATCTGGTTTTGTGGTTAACCTTGGGAGAGCTGCTTCCCTCTTCCAAATGTGCCTTCCCCCTTCTGCCCGAGTAACAAGGTCACCACCTTCTACTGCTGTGGTTTTACCTTCAGTTGCTCAGCTCTTGACCCATGGATGCACGTGTGCTGCTAGCCTCCCAGCACTGTCACCTACTGGGCACAGGATGCCGCAAAAAGCATAACTTCAGAGAAGGACAAGATAAGACACAAAGAATCTTGGAAATGATCCCCAGCTGTCCCCTCTCCAATCCCACCAGCTCACCACATGGGTTATCAGCAGGTTGCTGTCACCTGGACTCAACTCCCATCCTAAGGGTAGTATCTGCTCCTTCCACTGCATAGATACAGTTCCACCATCCATTCAGATGTTAAAGCTCACTGAACTTCTCCTTTGCATGAAACAGCTAGAGTCTCTGTTACCCTTCCCAGTAAAGTCAAGTTATGCTGATAGCTGAAAATTACAAAGGACTGTACTGGGACTGGGATGCACCCTTTGGGAGATAGCTGGGGGATACTGCAGACCAGCCCTTGAAACAAACATCAAATGTACCAGATACAAAGCTGAAGAGCATTCAGGAGCTCCATCGTAGTCACGTTGCTGCTTAGTAAACAGCCTGACTAATTCCTCATCAGTACTACTGAAAGATCATGATCTTCAGCACCTCTGTTTTGAACTAAACAATTGGATTTGTCCATTTGCCTAGACTAACTTTTTCACAACAGCAATTTCTCAGTTGAGGAAATTTGGTAAGTTCATTCAAAATGCTCCTAAGTAGCATAAGCCAACATCGTATAAAGGGGTTACGTCTCATAGATTTCCTAACTAGTTAAAAGACATGAAACCAGAGCTAGAATAAATGGACAGTTTCCAATGGAGGCAGATTACCACTGGGGTCCCACTGTGCTACAGTCTCTGCTGTTTGAAACATTTGTAAGTGATCGGGGAGGGGGTAAGGAAATAAAGAAATAAAAAGAAGTTTGCTGCTGAAAAGCTGAAAGTCACTGAGAAGTATGAACAAATAATAATCACATCACTGAATGATCAGACATTAAGGTGGCAGATAACATTCAATTTCATAATTATGAAGACATGTACCCAGGGAAATGCAATCCTGGTTTTATGCAGTGATGGACTTTGAACTACTTATTTCTATTCAGGAAGGAGATCTTATAACTACAGCTATCAGAGATTTTTCTATGAAAACATGACTAAAATACTCTCAAAAGCAAACTTAGTGTTAGAAATTATTAGGAAAGGTATAGGGAAAAAAACACTACTATGCTAACATATGAAACAAAATTGCATCCACCTCTTGCATACTGAGGATAGTTCTAACCCCTGTCCCTCCTCTATTCTCAAAAAGCATACAGTAGAACTGGAAAAAGTACAAAGAAATGCTGTAAAGATGATCAAAGGTATGGAACAGCTTATATACTGAGGAATGACTAAATAAATAAGGACTCCAGCTTGGAAAAAGGACAACTGAAAGGAAATATGAAAAATATCTATAAAATCATGAGCTTCAAGGAGAGGAGAATAGGGAACAATTACTCACCTCTCACGATATAAGACATAGGAAAAACCAATGAAGTCATCAGGTGGGCAGGTTAAAACAAACAAAAGAAGGTAGTTTTTCTCATAACACATAATTAAACTGTGGATGCCTTCTTACCACGGGAAGCTAAGGATGCCAAAAATTTACAGGGGTTCAAAAATCATTAGACAAACTCACAGAAGCAAGAGCCACTACCACTGTTTACATACAAAGATACCATCTCCTGGCCAGAAAACCACTGATTACTGAGTCCCAGAGAGTACTGGGGAAAGTATCACCTAAAGCTCTTCCATGGGCCACTGTCTGAGCAGGACATTGAACCAGATAGTCCATCTGGTCTGTGAAAATGCAACCAGTATCGTTTATGCATCAGGGGTTTGAAACTAAACTTGTCTCAGGTCTCAGTCAGAAGTCAGAGAATTCAGTCAAACACTCTTTAAAGTTTGAGTTACACAACTTATTCTAGAAACTACTGTCTGTTCCAACTTCTCTGGTATCACCTCCAGCTCAGAATCTATAAGGCATAAAATGTATCCCTTGATCCAAAAGAATGCTTGGGAGGCTAAAGATTGAGTGATTTGCTCTAAAACAGAAGTCAAGATGAAATGGAGGAAATAAAACTGGTGTAAATGAAAACTCCACTAAAGTTGGGCCTGCTGATAGCCAAACTGGCTTTGTGCCACAGAGACGATGGACTGTGACTGCAGTCTGTAGCACTATGACAGCCACTAACTGAATGGGAAAACTTCAGGATCATTTCCTTGATCCTCATTTCTTGTATTTTGAGATATCTGGCAAAGGAATAACTATCATGGAAATACAGATACTGAAGACCGATGGTCCAATTTTAAAAAATGCACTGGGATTGCTGCCTTGCCCCAACCTTCATCCACTTCAATGAACTCTCAAATACTTTAATTTGGTTTCTAACCTGTTTTTATCCACTTTTTCTGTTTTAACCAATATATGATCTACAGCCCAAAATAAATTCTTTAGGATAAATTTTAAACCAGATAAGCTTGGTTTAAACTACCCAGGAAAACACTATTGAAACTATGGTATTATATCTTTAGGAGGAACTAAATAAATAAATTTAAAAAACCAAACACAAAAACTTCGGCTAACATCTTTCTGCAGCATAGACTGTCTTGTATACAACTCCCCACAGTTCCAATACCTCCTCTCTACATGATGCAGCACAACAGAACTTACTTTTTTGTAGATACTATATTGAAAACACTGTTGTTGCTTGCCTGAGTACATTTTACTCTCATGGCCTGCAGAATCCCTCTGGACTGAGTATGCTTCTGTTAGCTTCCATACTCCTTTATAGATGGAAATCAATATAAATTCATTATACATCACTTCAACCTTTTCCAATATAAGCATTAAATATTTCACAACAGAAAGCCTGCATATTTACAAGTCTTAGGGTCACTTTCACGGGAAGATGTTTCATCTGCAGTTTTGGAAAGTACCCATGTAACATGTTATCAAGTTGCTGCTATTACATCTAACACAAAGCTTGCCCTGGTACAGAACATGGCTCAGGATCTGAGACTCAATGTGCTGCTGCCAGAGACATACTCCAGCTCTCCGTCTATTTGCCGTGCTCACAGGAACGAATGCATCATGGTGCGTGCAGCTTCTATTCTCAGTCTCTGCCTGTTGGATGATTTATCCAAGGATGACAGCACCTTTGCTCCCTTCCTGAAGTTGGCTCTTCTGCTTAAGGAATTCTACAACAAGCTCAGCATAGTAATGAAGGCGGGAAAAAAGCGGTAAAGGACCTCACACCTTAACAGATACTATAGAGTTCACATGGTACAGAGACTATATAAATACCCCAAACTGAAGGAAAAGCTTTTTCACAACTTGCACCATTTTAGGCAAAGCCAAAAATAACCAGAGAAACCCACACACCCCCAGCAGAAATGAGGATCATAGAGTCAGTATTCACAGACCTGCTTGTTTTCACTTCAGTGCTTGAACACTAATGATTAACTCAATATTCGTTTGCTCACATGTACAGATGACAGGTATAGCCATAGATGCACCCACATGCAAATGGGAAATAGAAATTCCTGCCTGTGCCACCAGAAGAGATTGGGTTTCATTCTGTCAGCCAGGCTGGTTGTGAGCAATCTTCTCACAGCTCGCTCAGGATTATTTATGAGTTGCTTAGTTTAGAGACCTGGCCAGGATTCAGGCCTTCACTATGTACAGGAAATCTCAGCCTTGGCATTATGGCCCATCCTTTGTAAGCAAGATTCTGTCTTTCCAGCAGCTCTTAGGGCTACTCAGTATTTTTGGCAAGAAACCCACAGTGTTCCTTTCTTTCAACTGTAGCTTTCATAAAGCCTGGGCCAGAATTCCCTCTTCCTCTTCACTGACAGCGTAGGACCTCTCTGCAGCATTTTGCATCACAAAAGACACAGGTTTGCTTCTGAGACCAACTTCAACAGATCTCCGTGCTATTACGATCACAGCCCAGCCTAAAAGTGCTAGAACACCATGCACTCATCTCCAGGTCTTCTGGTTCCAAATTCCCCTTCTGCTCTAGTTCTCTCTTCCAATTCATTAGCCCTTTTCTGATGTAAGCAACACTTAAGCAATCAACTACTTACACCTTTACTAAAAACTAATGCTAGTGCACTAAAATACTAAATGCTAATAAAATATTAATACATTTGTTCATTGACTACTGTAGTGGAATGAAGCTGGGTTAATTAGCATTGATACTATACAACTGTGGGTTGGCTTCAGGGGCAGCAGGTTGGCCAATGTAGATAAGGTGCAGCTGTGGCTGGTTGAGTTAAGGGGTTGAGAGCCAGTGAAGAGGGAGCAGCCGAGGAAGAGAGAGCAGGCCCTGGATGAGGCAAGATGAGGAGAAGGCAGCAGAGGGACTGGTATGAAGGGTATGCCCCTGAGATGATAAAAGACCTTGTTGCAGTGTGATAGTTTGGAGAGTGCTGCGACAGACTACAGGGTAAAAATAAAGTCTCAATAAAATCCAGCCTCCGTACAGAAGGGATGTGGTTATCACCTCTTACAGAAAGGAGAGAGCTGGTTTCCGTTCCCACTTCAAATGGAGTTGAAGGGAATACCAAGGGCTGAAGCTGTAGACAAGACCAGACCACAGAACACCACTCACAGAATTCTTTGTAACTATGAGATTCTATCTGACATTCAGCAAGTCTGTACTAAAAGACTGACGCCGGTAGCTACTAATGCTATAGCTCATGCTTCTCCTAGCATCCATCATCCCTAAGTAACTCATTCAAACACCTGACAAAGCAAGGTCTTCTACTACCACACCACCACCGCTGGGATGGATAATACCATAAAATAAAAGACAATATCAGAGGATGGGGAAACAAAAAACCCTTACTAAAGTGAAACTACAAGGAAATAATCAAGGAAGGGAGAGCAATGCAGGAGTAGAAGGGATCCAGAATATGATTTCTTAATGCTTAATTTGGATATAAATTGGGTTTAAAGCTTCCACTGTTCCCCCCCAAAAAAAGTTAAGGGTTTTTAAGTATCATAAATATTACCCGTAGGGCTTTTATTTATATTTCAGCTGAAGCCTTCTTCCAATGGCACAGCTCATACTTGTTTGATACCAGCTCCTCTGTGTCAAGCAACAATACCAATTCATGAAGTATACTGACGTTCCTTGTATATCGTTCACTAAGCAGGCACTTTTGAAACATTTGAAATGTGCCTACATCCCATTGAAAGGCAATGCAAACTAGGCTCAAATTACTTGTCAAAATGATACTTCAGCATTCTTGAAGAATACTCGTCTATGTTTAACCATGCTTAGTTTGTGAGAACTGACAGGATCATAGCAGGACTCGTTATAGCTGGAGGTCTAGCAAACTGAGAAAAGAATTATGCTCCTTTTAGATGAGGAAACAAGCTGACAGGGAAAGTCCTTTGCATCCTTTCCTGTAAAGGATGGAGCTAAGGATGAACAAGAGCCATTACTAGCAATAAGTTGAACCCAGTGCATTTATAAATCAGTGTTCCCACCTTGCCACGGAATGCAAGACAATCTTGGGCAACATTTTCTTTCCCACAGGGCATTCAGGCGGTATGACAAGTCCAGGAAGCTTTCAGTACAAAGTCTGGGCGAGCACCAGCTGCTAGAAAGTAGTTGGCATAGTAACTAATGATTCTGTCTAGTATGGCAGCTCCCAGCATCCTGCTGACTTATGTTCAGGCACTCAGAAAAACACAGAACATTTTCTTTGGCACACTACATGCTTCTACCATCCCTAACAATAGGCCCTAGATTGGGGCTGGCTATGGAGCAATGATAAACATAGTGGGACAAAGCCCAGGATGCTGGGGGCCTGGCTGGGATGCAGGACTGTCGGGCCTCTCACAGAGCCACTTGCCTCAAGGCCTTTCTTTGTCTTTTCTCCCTCTTTCCCTCCCCTCAGCTTCAAAAGCAATAAATTAAAAATTGAAAAACAGAGCAACGAGCCTTTGAGGATGGCTTGCTCCTGGCTTCTGCTGTTATCAGGAGTGTCTACAAAAGAGTGACTTTGCTGTAGATCAGTCAACAAGAGTTTGCATTTTAGCATGCTCCATAGTTCTGATTGCTGGAATGTGCAAGCCCTTAAAGCATCCAGCAGCAGCTATGTTACAAAGGTAAAGGTAGCTTTTCAAAAAACGGGGAAACTAAGCATTTTTAATATCCCTAAAAGAGCTCAGCCTGGGACTTGGGAGTCATCTGAGGCCCAGGGAGCCGTCCAGAACATGCCATGGTGCAGGTACCTGAACAGGGAAAGGGCAGGCAGGAAGCAGCTGGCCTGTATAAAACAAGGATGCCATCACCTGGCCTGCAATCTGCTTTTGAGCTCTGCAAGAGAAGTCAAGGAAAAGCTTTTAAAGTTAATGAGCAGCCTGTCAAGGCTGCGTTGGCACAATAAACATGTGGAACTGCATTTTGGGTTCAAATCCAGTACAAAGCGACAAACACAATCTCCCGTGGTGAAGGTGTTACAGAGATGTAGGAAAGTTTCTGTCCCAGACCATCAATCAAACTTCCCTCCATAGTGATCAGGCACAGATGCAGGCATCTTGTAATAGTTCCAGCCTTAGTTCTTCAGCTCCCCACTTGCCCAGCAGCTCAAGCTACTATTACCTACACAGACGCTCTTACCATCAGTATCTTTGTGCCATGAGACAACAGAGGACGTACAAGGTCCATAGGAAAAGCCTTGGGACTAAATTGGTTGAGGCAAAGAACAAGTGGACTTAACTACAATCTCCAGATCCATTCACAGGTTAACTGTAATAGCTACCAGAGGCATGATTCAAGCATCCGAGGACATTTTAATGTGCATAATCACTAGCAAATGTCAGGAGTCCCCCTCTGCTATTCTCACAATTCCCCCTTTCAACTGAGAGAATTGATGTTGTTACAAGAATTTTATTCAAAAACAAAAATGTGAATAAAAGCATCCAACTCATCTCCTTGTAGTGCAGGATTAGCACATGTTTCAGTGGCTGGAAGAGTTCATGTGTCACACTCTCAGCTGCATAATTCCACAAGCAGGTACAACAATTTTCCCTGAGATTCCCAATTAAACTAATATTTTCTGTGGTTTATTGCATGACCTTCCTCTTATTTCAGGTCTAAACCTTTACTACTAAAGCTATGCCTCCCTTGAGCTTAGCCAGCCTTGGCACACTTCACTTCCTTCATCTTTTTCCTCATTTCAGTCCCTTCTGGCCTTTGCTTGTATATTGCCTTTCTCTGAACTTCTTCCACTTTATCAGTGTCTGGGGCTAGGCTAGTGCTCAAAAC
The DNA here is from genome assembly GCA_035590215.1 of Microhierax caerulescens. Taxonomy (NCBI): domain Eukaryota; kingdom Metazoa; phylum Chordata; class Aves; order Falconiformes; family Falconidae; genus Microhierax; species Microhierax caerulescens. The sequence goes on along the minus strand of JAVJGJ010000060.1, from coordinate 64,592,327 downwards.
TGAGCACATTATTCCAGATGTGCATATACAATAGCTATACAGGGAAAGCCCACTGCCTTCTTGCTCCTTCACTTTATAAGTACTATCAAAGTTCATGGGCCTCCTTTTCTGGTATATGGTGCTGTATAATTTATTTCCTGCTCCCTGGCTTCTGAAAATTATTCCTCCTATTTCCCTGCCATTGAGAAACCTGGTTGCTTTTGGAGCAAAATGATTTTCTTATAACAAAGGCAATGTAGTGCCTACCCAGTTCTGCTGCTGATCAGGACTTAAGTGCATTTTAGGTCCTGGGTCTCCATATACAGGCACATTCATGAGTGTAGCAGGTTAGCAATGGGGTGCATCAAAACAGCCTTTTTGACAGGCTAGGAGGGGAAGGGCAGGTGAGATTATGAAGCACTGGAAAACCTCTGCAGGCAAGGCCTAATCTGCCTCAACTATTCCCGGATTTAGCTAGGATTATCAACCTTTTACTTTCAGGAGCACTAAACCTGCCAGTCTTAGCAAATGAAATATTTACCCTTCAATGGAGCCAACTTTTGTTGGGCCCCTAGTAGCATCCTTGGCTCCATGTCAGTTACAAAATACTGTCAGTCTCTCTGATCTGGAGAATACTTGGCAGGTAAACACCACTGTAGGTTTTTTTCTTCTCTTTACATATGGCAGCTTTGAAATTCACTAGTAGAAAGGCTAAATCAAGAAGAAAACTAACAGCCAGCTGGCTGCAGAGCTCAATGCCTTTGTCCTGTTGTGGCTCATCAGGTCACTGGAGAAGCAACGAATGCATCTGAGCGTATCTCCCCCATGTGATCTAGATTACTGAGCACATCTCCATGCGATCTACGTTAACAAAATCATATAGCCCTCTCTACCCTCAATCAGTACAAACATAAGGGTGAACTTTACTGAAGTGGAAGGTGATTCTGGCTTCACGTTTCCTGCACATACTTCTGCACCTGTACATGTAGTGCAAAAATATTTTAACAACAAGATATACATACAAGAAGATTAACACAGAAATCTGGTATCGTTGTGCTCTCATAAGAAAGTATTGGAGAAGATTAGCTGCTTAAATCTGACATGCAACTGCCTGAACTGTGTCATGGGGTGTCTGTCCCCACCCCGTCAATTTTAAAGTATTAATTAAAGTATTAATTAAGTTCAGACAGAACAGATAGAGCCTGAGTGAGGTTGCCTGACTGCACTGTCTAGCTGCGCTTTGATTAAGGTAAGTAATTCAGACTTAACAGCATGTTAAGTGCCACCTTAAATTTGATCACTTGTCTAGTCCAGGCAGAGCTTCTGGGGTGATTACACACAATCCACAGAACTCAAAGTACCAGAAACTTAAGATGGAATACTGCATCATTTACAGAGATGGGAAGGGTATTTCTTGCTGCACAGGTTCCACTGTAAAATGCTACCATGGATCAAGTGGATTAACAAAAAACCCATGACTTGTACTGACATTCTTCTTCTACTTTTCTGCTATCAATGTAGGCAAGTCTATTGAAAATCAAACTGGAAAAGACTGATAGGCTCTATTTATTCCTAGCCACATATTTTTTCAGCGCTTTAGCCAAGCAGATTTTGTGTTTTATGGGCAGATAGCAGTAGTAGCACTTAAGGATGGAAACAGTCAATAGACACTGCTATCTGCCTAGAATAGGCTTATGACTGGGTCTGTACTTGAAGTCACTAATCTCTCCTAGAAATTGATATTCCCTACCACTCTCCAGAGAGGCAAGGGTTAAGTCAGGACCAGTAAGTTAGCCCTGCACCCTGTAATGCCTCCTTTGAAAAGCCGCTCATACAGTTTACAGGGAAAGAGTGAGAGTGCAGCTGCTGTCCCAGCCAACATTTGGTTCCTATTACAGTGAATAAGTTTCCCTCTCCCCCTTTTCTACTCTTTTTTTTCCCCCCTTTTTATATTAAAAGTCCATCAAACACATTTTTTTCTCCTTAATATTTTCCATGAAGTTTCCTCCTGTGTAGGCTTTCCCAGAGTGTGGTGCTCTTTGCTATATGTGCTCAAGCAGCAGCTGCAGGATCCCACTTGAATAAGAGAACCGGGAATGAAGAAAGCAGCTCAGGCCCCCTCTTCAAGTCCCAAGAGGCAAGCAAGAAGTTTCAGTTGGGCTAAACTGGTGAAATCTAGAGCATTTGAGAAGAATAAACAAACAAAAACCAGGCTGTTGAGTTTTGTAGGGTTAGGATTCATGAGACAGGGTAGAGTAGTCAAAGCACACTGCCCCAGCTCAGAGCTAAGTGCCCCTGCCACCATCAGCCTCCCAAAAGACATAGCACAGGATGGTGTTAACACTACAGGACCTTAAGGGTTCCTCCAGGGTTGTGCTGTCCAGGTGTCACACCACTTGAGGCCCAAATGAATTTTTCAGTTGTGCTGTATGACCGTGGAGTAGAGATGTCGTATGCTTCTAGCTTCAGGTGTTTTGTTGTCTAAATATTTAATATCAAGCACATAAAGAAACCTCTAAAGAACATGACAAGCCTCTAGACTCCATAAAATCTCCACTGAAGTTCACGAAAGCAACCAGCTTTGCTTAGCATCCAGTACACCTATCATCTTGCTATGCGGTAGATGACCCTCCAACGGATGTCTCAGAGAAGACTTGATAAATCTGAAAGCTTAAATGGTCTGTCTATGGGGATGAAGCATGCTGAAATATACAGTTCCCTGACACTGCAGAACTTCACAAGAGAAGTGACACTTCTACACTTGCAATCTATACCTCAAGGGAAGGCCAGGATCTGTTCTGCACTTCCAGAGCAAAGATGTACAAATTCACCTAGCCAGGGGCTGTGGGAAGTGTCACCTGGAAGCTAGCTAGGCAAAGTCCATTAGGAGAAATGCTCAAGGTAAGAAGCAGACTAGCACAGCACCAGCAAGATGCATCTGCTGCTACCATGCAGTAACACAACTAAAGCTGTATAACATCTAGCTGCTGAAATACAGTAAAATATAAGAAAAAAAAAATACAAAACAAGAACTAAAGGTCACTTCTCTGGGTCCTTGCTGTGAGGCTGTATGCTTGTGGTTAACAGACTCTTGGTTTTGGACAATTCCCCAAGCATCGATACAACGGCAGAGTAAAGGTCCTCAAGAGACCTTTTCCCTTAAACAGCTGAAATTTATCAACATAGCTCCAATGTAATGAAGCTAGAGGAGTTTCCCAATAAACAGAAGATAAACTTATGCAGCCCCCTAAGCCAAATGGCACTTGTAAGCTGGCCAAAGAAGCATCTCTAGCACTCTTATCCTCCTGATGTTATAAACTTGATTCTATATGTAGCTTCTGCTCTCCTTGTCCCTCAAGTGGATTTAGATAAGGTAAGAACATGTGACAAGAAATAGACTGGATTTAAGAGTGATCTCCCACCTGTTACACAGAACATTTTTTTTCCTCCTCAGGTTCCTTTTGCTGTTATGTTACGCTGGAGTTACGGGATAAAATTTTACCTCCACCTCCTGCACAAAGATAACTCACCTGCTGCGGCTCCCTGAACATTTAACAATGGGTTAGAGAAAGAATAGGAAGAGATGACTGTGTCATCTCTTCACATCATAGGAAGATGTGCCTGTGTCAGCACACACTTTCTAAAGTCTGTAACAAAGTGCATACATAAAATATAATTAGGGGTAAGGGGGTGGGTGGAATACGCTCATATCTACAAAGAAAGAATACTGGTATGAGTTACTACCTATTGCAGAAACTGACTCAGGAACTGCATATGCTGCATAGACAAGACCATCCTATCACAAACGCAGAGAAAAAAACAAAAAACAACCTACTGATAGAGAGACCACAGATACACAAACCACGACTATATATAGATTTATGGCCATCCTAAGGCCAGCATGGCACATTGGCACCAAAGCAACCCCAGGGCTGTGGTGCTAGTTGTTTTATAGCTATCTTTTCTGGAATCCATGCAAGCCTCGTGATGGCCATACAATGCTGTATTTGTATTGTAAAAGTTAAACACTATTTTTCCCTCTCTCCACTGGTCGCCCAACTTCCTTAGAGGTAACAGGAGATGCATTCTGGAATTGCTTATTTCAACCAAGACAGTGTAAGTTTCTAGCAATGGTCTTCAAACTATAACTGACAGAATTTTTCCAGTTCTGTAGTGTTCCTTCTCAGAATCCTCCAGATATACCCTACTTGCAGCAAACTTCTTTTCAGAAAAGAATTCTGCCTTAAAAATCCACAAGGTATTTTTCAAACAAATTTGCTGTATTTTGTTGATAGCTGAAGCCTAAAATATACCTTCAGAACAAAATGGCAGGTTCAATTTTTAATTACATGTTATAAATTTTAAATATGGAAAGAGAAAATATTTTAGAAAAATCCACAGCCAGCACAGGAACAACAACAAAACCCCAGCACATCTCCTTCCCAAGATTTCCTGTGTATCCATCCCTCACTACTGCCTCCAGAAAGCTGTGGTCACATACCAGGACTGGATTATAAAGAACTACAAGAAAAGAGTGGAAAGACTTTTCCTTTTATAAAGACTCACCTGAAAAAGCAAGCTCTTCAAGTACTGCAGTGCAAGAATCTCCCCATTTATTGGCAGTCTGTCCTCAAAGGATTAATACCACAGAAGCATGTTGCCTTGCCAGAAGGGACTATTCCGGTTTACAATTTTAGCCTCCTTGCTGGTCTTCTGTTTTAAGCTATACAGAATATATATTCTGTGTGTATATATATATATATAATATTATATAATATATATTAAAAATATATATATTCATGGCAGTCCCCATGCCACTCTAATACGTTGTTCCATAAATTACCACCTCCTATTGGGATCAGTCTTCTTCTTTACCTGAAAACAGAGCTCAGCTTGCAGCATTTCCAGTAACCCAATGTTTCAACAAGAAAAATCATGGAGGGGTTCACCTTATCATAAAGGAGTTCAGTATTCAGTGGAGTAAACCACGTTACAGCATCTTGTTTCTGGCAGAGGAGACTTAAGTGCGTAAAGGGGAAACTCCCAGCTAACCCGTCTCCAGCAGATACAGCAGTGAGTAGTGTCTATTCCTGCTTTCTTGAAGCTTTGGTTTAGCCACCACATTTCTCTCTCTTTCCTTATTGGAAAGATGATCTGGTCCCTCTAGTCTCATCAAGAAGTTCTGGGGCATCAAGGATGTAAATCTCTGCCTATTTCATGTGGCCATTACAGAACAAAAAATTAAAATTTCTATGATTATATTAGGAGGGGGCAAAGCAGGAGAACCACGAGGAAGCAGTAATTAGAAAGGCAAAGAAAACCAAAGTGAAATAAATTTATTACTCTAATAGGCCCAAGCAAATGCAAGGTGCTTCACTGACACGTGGCACAAGGCACTGTAACTCAGAGAGTAAAACATAATAAAGCAATACTATTGCTAATGCCCACATACTTGGTTTAAATAAATTAATTGTATTTCCCTCTCTCTATCCTGGCACTGTAAAGGAGAACACAACACACGAAGGCTGGGGGAAGAAGTGCTGCACAGGGCTGAGGCAGCATACCTGGCAGCTGCTAAAACAGAACTTCAAAGTTTCAGCTCCTTTTGAAAACCCATCAGGCAAGAACCACTCCTCCCCTTCAGCTTCTTTAGGAGCTGGTACACTTAACCACTTCAGCATGTTTGGCAGTTCTACAGCCACTTCCAAAGCAGGTGGTGGAGTGGAAAATTGTGGGAGAGCCCCAAATCACTCAGTTGTCTCCCTCTTTCCCCAGCAGGCAGTGACACGTGCTGACCAAGCAGGCCAGCTGACAAACCACAATTAAGCACAGAGAACAGGGATTTTGTGATTACACCTCTGAAACTACAGAAAAGGCCCAGGCTTACTTCAGTAGCTGGGTCAATGATATCTTTCCCCAAGAAACTGTAAATCTGATGACAGACAAAATCTGTCATTAGAGAAAGATGAGTAAAAGGATGTTCAGATAATTATACTGCATAGTACAAAGAGCTGGCACACTCTAAAGGCAGTTCCCAGACTTGCCTAAGATTTGTTAAAAGATCCCTCTCTGTCAGGTCCTGTCTGCCGAAGATGCTCAAGTTGTACAAAACTTGCTTGGATCACCCAGAGCTTGAAATCTTTTACGTGAGATTTCTGCCTCCATCTACAACTACAGCTAGGAGGTAGAGACTGTTTTATTTGCAGCACCTAGGAAAAAGCTTTTTGATTCTGTCCATTTGAACAGGTACCCATATTTGTGATGTTTCCTCCTCCAGTGTGGACAGAAGAGTCTATGATACAGTTGCACCAACTCTGCCGGTCATCCCCACTGCACACTATATCCATCTTTTCCCCTTGGGATTTAAGGATAGGAATCTATGACAGTGCTGCTTCCTTAGGAATGCAACTTTGCTTGATTCCTTAATGACTGATTACGGGTAGGCCTTTCAATTGCCAGGTCTTCTGGACTGTATATGGGTGTTGAATATTTCTAATGACTCTGAAATCTGAAAGCCAAGAGTAGGTATCTTCAGAGGAAGCGCAATAGCTTTCACAGGAATTTGTGGTTAAAGATGAAAATAAGTTATGCAATTCTATATTCCAGTCCAACCCAATCCCTTTTTCTAGAGCCAAAATGGAATTGTTTCCTACAGTGTACAGAGAAAATTGTATAATTAGTCAGAAGCTCCCAGACTCAGGAACACAGATGGGAACCATGGAATCACTACCTCAGGAATTTCACCAAGTGATTGCACATAAAGCTAAGCATGAGCACATCAAAGATGCAGCTGCAGATACTAAACCCTTATAAGGACAGGCTAAAATATCCCAGCCACTTGGTGGAATAATGTCCTTTCAAGAGTCCCCCCCTAACATAGATAAGGCACATCAAGAGAGGACAATATCAATAGTGTCCACTGTTGGATCAAGATTATCTCCATTATATGCCACTTTATACTTGATGCCTTTTTGTGATGTTTCAGCAAACATTCTAAATAAGAGTACTTTTCTCACAAAGGCCACAACTGATACATTTCACAGAAAATGAGTCTATAGTAAAGGCAAATACAAGTGCAAACATGGCCTCCAGATGGCTTGAACTGAACACAGAACATTTGCAAAGAGGCTAACCTTCATGTTGTGTACTGTTTATGGCTCTCTAGGGACTAGTTGGAGTATAAGACTCTTAAGCTTAAGTATAAGCAAGCTCTTGCATAAAGGTGAATAATAGACATTAGAAAAAAGCCGAAAGTAAATGACAAGAGTAGTTGTTACCTAGTTTTGCTACCTAACAATATACACTATAAACAGAGTGAGATTTTGATAAGCAAGATGCAAAGAACCATGCATTCTGTAGCAACAAGCAGAACAATTCAGTCTATGAAGCTACATGCTATCAGGAATTTAGGTAATTTCGAAGTGAGACATGCAAACAACAAAACACCCAGCACTATAGTTCTCTTGCCTTTCACAGAAGTGCTTCTGTAATACAAGCTTAATGTATATACTCATATATTCAGGTTCTGCAATACTTCAGAGGTTGTAACATGTTAACAAAGATTTTGTTCTGTTTAGAAAATACCAGTAAAGAAAACCACTGCATTACATGAATCTTACTCTGCCCCCTATGCCTCAAAATGACCTAGAAAGTCATGCATAGCTTTGTAACTTTCCTTGTCTTCACATAGATAAGTAGAAGATACTTTAGTATTTATATAATTTAGGTTAGCAGCAGCAGCAGGAAAGTGAATTTCAGAAACAAATGAAAACATGACTCTGACCTTTGAAAAAACCAAAATCAGTTATGCAAACAATGTCCTGAACAGAAGGACAAAACACTTAAATGACTAAAACTGGATTAGATCCAAGTTTCTTGAAATCTACCAGAATAATCCAATTATTAAAACTGGGCTTTCAAAACTATTTTAGCAGTATCTATTAAGCTATTTTATTTAATAAATATTTTTAAAATGTTTGATATGCATTTATCTAAATTAAAGTATTTGTGAAATTTAATAAATAACAAAGAAAGTTATTGTTCCTTTGGATTTGTAATGAAATAAATTCCACATTAAAACACAGCTCCTTCTTGAGGGTTTTCAAATTTGAAGAAAGATTAGCAAGTTCTCAATATTCAAAACCAAACTCTATGAAAGGCAGCTGTTCCAAAAAATCTTAATAGGCAGCTTTTGTTGGAACTGTTCATAAGGGATAGGCTCTAAACTTGCTTTTTTTTTTTTTTGTAAGGATTTTTGAAAACAGAAACCTAGGGTGATCACCAGCAGTAGGAACCAAAATCTCACTCTCTTGGAGAATATTCTGGAAATATTGTATGTGGTTCTTTCTAATAAAGAGGTACATGTAGCAACACACCTCATTTTAAGAACAGCACAGTCTCTGAAGAATCACTTTTGGGGCTCTGTGAGAATTTCAAGAGCCTGTGCTTAGACCTTACATGCACACGGTTTTCTTTGCTGATTTCTTCACAACAGATGAGATTGTGTTCTCTTTGCCATGTTGACTGCCTGAGCTGGAAAGCCTTTAACTGCTGTTCAAATTATCATCTACCAGAAGGTATTTACAGAGAAGCCAAAATCTGTAGCATCATGAGACTGGCAAAGATTCTTACACTCAAGTGTCTTCTAGTGGAGCTGCAATCAGAAATACATTGAACAGAACATTTTTTAACAAGTCATTTCAAGTTTTTTTCTAACACCACAGTTTGAGATCTTTTAGGAAACAGCCATGAGAAACAGAAGTCAGTATGTTGTCTTTAATGAGCATTGGAAAGTTCTCATTTGAAATTCATTTTTATAAGTGACAGAAGTCATAAATCCTAGATATTTATTCATCAGTACCATAAAAGACCAACATAGGTGTCAAACCCAAGCTTCTGACTAATATAAAGAGTATTATTCCATTTACACTGTTCTGTGGCTAAAATCTCAGGAAAGAAAAATCCCTTAAAATGCTGTATTAGTTGTAATAATAGATGTGGATCTGAAAGTTCAAACAGTTTCTAGGAATGCCAAGCCTTTGTTGGTATGACTGTTACCTCCTTGCAGATCTACACTCAGTCACCATAAGCAAGAAACAAAATTCTTAAAACTTACTCATTTCAAGTCTTGGCATCTGCAGCTTTTTAAAACGCTAAGTGAGGAGAAGCTGACACCTTTTTACTCATCAACATCTTTATCCCAATATCAAAAAAGAAACAGAAGGTCCAGATTTGAGGTTTCTTCCTCCTCTTCACATGGTCTATCAAACTGAAAGTTTTCTGAGCTGAATTTTGCAGAAAACTCCGTTTTCAACACTAAAGATATTTAGCCCAACTTGGATTCATTCTTCACAGAGAAGATTTTATTTTTTTTCTCAGGAAGAAGCAAATAAAGAATTCTTTATGCATACAAAAGATTTAGACCACATAAACCACAGCCCTTTTGCTCCAAAGGGTGACTCTTGCCCAGGCTAAGCATCCATGACTGACAGCTGCCAAGTAGCGTGTGCAGCACTGCCAGATAACAATCTTCTTAGACTAACTTTTCAGTCAAGTGCCATGTGCCAGACAGCAGAAAGATAGAAAGGGCAGTGGAAGACATTTACTGAGCCAGATGCAATCTGAAATTCAAGCAAAGCTGCCACGCAACATCATGGATGCCAGCAGTTGGAACATAAACAGAGTCTTTGATAAGGCTCTCACACTTTCAAATTCCTTTTACTAAAGGTTATTGTCTCAGGGCCAGTTTTCAGTAGACTTGGATCAGCCAGGCTGCCTTGGCCTCTCCCCACCTGGTTTGCTGTGGACAGTAATTGGATGAGAAATGTTAATAAAAGTTCAGTGAATACAACAGGAGAGTGTCTGGAAACTGTGGTATCTTTAAGCACTACCTAGCATTCCCCCTCACCCCCTCTTTTTTTTTTTTTTTTGTGTGTGTTGTTGTTTGTTTTTTTTTTTTTAAAAAAAGGATATCCATCTTTCAACTATTGTTACAGAATGAAGCCCTAGAAATAACTGCTTGTGGTAAAGGACTCTGGATACATCAGTGGTTCCACCCTGACATTGCAGAGCCTACCTTTAACAGTGCACTTAAACTTTGTAATTGGCACTGGTTCTGGACAATCCAATAACCAAAATGCTTTCTTACTCATTACCAACCAAGCCCTCTTACTCAGAGCACTTTGTACTATCAGCCAGTGAGTAGTTTGACCAGCGTTGGGTAAAGACTAAGAAAGTACTACTGACCACGAACGTTACTCATTATCGTAATTCAGACTATTCCCTAAACAAAAAGCTGGCATTCCACAGTGGCGTTCTGGTTGCCCATCTTACACAATGTACATACCCTTCAAAAGCCCATGAGCTAATGAACAGAATCACCAAGCAAAGCTGTCACCACATGCATAGGGAAGCTGAAATACTTGCTTCTTTACACTTTTTTTCCCCACCTCCCCTTTTTCAAAAGAGGTTTCTGTTAAATGCTGGAGCCTTGCAAGGCTCACAAACAGCTGCTGCTTGATACCTGCAGCCCAGAGAAGCCCTGGAGAATAACAGGCTGTCATAGAGCCAACAGCATACAATTCACAAACTCTTGTGTCAGCTACAAAATTCCCCCAGACATAAAGGTGGTGAAAATTATGTGACAAAGCAGGATCTTCATTGTAAAGGCTGACTAACACTTTCAGGGATAGAAAAGGGGTGTCTGTGCTTTTGGCAGGGAATTCCCATTTATATCACAAGATAAAACACCAAAAAGAGCACCATGCTTATTCTGAGCAAGCCAAGCTAAAGCGTGACCTCGGGCTGGACGGAAAATTTGAATATGCATTGGTGGTGGAAACTTCACTGTACAATGGAAGGTAACCATGAAGCCTAGCAGGAAGGAAAACCTTTTGGCCCCTTTTGCTATGTCCTCCTCTGGCATTTGTACTTGGTCACTGAAACCCTTAACTCATCTGAGTGTGACTTCAGGCCCTTTGGCTGCTGACTTCAGAGTTGTCCAGGGACTGCCCCACATGAGGGCTGCCTTCTAGAAAGGCTTTCCATGTGGATCTCGCATCACACTCTGCTCCCAACATCTGACAGGCTTACTGAGATAGCAAAATAATCCTAATTCAATTTCTCATTTTCAGCTGTACAACACCAGTGTCTTCAACTCAGCTGTTCAAGACCTTTACTCTCACCAGTAACCAAACCTCCTTTCTAACACAACCCTCTAGACACCTCCATTTTCCTGGAGTGAAAAGGTAAATGGCAGACTTGGAAATCTCCAAAATATTCACAAAGAGTTCAACTTCAGGACAGCCCTGGACAACAAGAGGCAAATGAAGGAAAAGTTGCAAACCTGCCTTGTCCTTCATAAGCCTTACAAAGGGGATTTCCATTTTTACAAAGCAGCTTTCTGTTGTGTGTCTGGTAGGGAGGATACAGAACATGCAGCTCTGAGATTTCAAAGTGCTTCACTGTGACCCACAGGAATAGCACAGTTCAAAGATGGGCCCATTCAATCCCTCTGTTCTTAGGCCAGATGGACCTGCCCTAAGATCAATGCCAGAAAGGACGCTCTTCTGGGAAGCTTCCCAATGCCCTTCTCAGCTGCACCACTGTGAACTAATTCCAACAGCTATGGCATGGAAGCCCGACTTTCATTTCTACCTCACTACCTGCAAGACCAATCAACAGACAAAACCTGAGGTCCTTGTGTGAGGAAGAGCCAGGGATGGATAAAAATACTGCTCAAAAAAATTAGGAAAGGGGAGAAACCAGACATTCGTGGGATTCCCTGACAGCTCTGTGCAGAAGGAAGGGCTGGGCTGGAAAAAACAGGGCCCCAGGTTCCTGCCAAGCTGTCTGAGGCCCGTCCTTTCCAAATAGCGCAAAGAAACAGCCAAGGCTTCCTCGTAACCCTTTCAGAACTCCTCTAGAGAGAAAGGCTGCTGTGGCCAGAGCTGCTCCCACAGAGCACCAGACTACAGGAGTCCCTGCATTCCTAGAAGGCTGTAAGCAGCAGAGTCATCTCCTCCATGAGAGCTACTGAAGTGAGAGCTATAGCCACATTAACCCTCTGAATACCACTCTGGAAAGCAACTATTTTAATGGTGATCAGGAATTTTAAATAAGAAGAAAGGGAGATCTGCCAGTCACTTTGCAATGTGAAATATCTGGAACCTACACAGGATATTTCAAACAGATTTAAGATCAGAGATGGCTGGGGAGAGGTTATGAGTCAAGCAGTGCAAGACACTAAAAAGATTTCAACTTGTTCTATACTGAATTAGATGCTTGTAAGAAAACAGCATGTGACTTCCATCACAGCCAACAAAATCCACTGGTGGCAGCTGAAAGCAGGAAGAGTGAAGCTGACCAGTGAGGAAGAAAAAAAAAAAAAAAATTGTATCAGCATGAACTTGTGTTAGCATGAACTGCCTATACCTGTTCCCCAGTTTTACATTTACTGCAATAACCAAAGGAAAACAGCTGCATAATAATAAAAAATTCAGTGTTTAGCATGGTCAGAAGCCAGCAAGATATTAGCATATGTAAGTTATGAGTTAGAAAATAAAGATACAATAGCTTTACTTACATAAAACCAATGTTTTACTCCTACTTGATGTACTGTTTTCATTTCTTGTCATCTCTATAAAGACAGCCAGACAGTTAGAGGGCTGGGAAGATTTCCATTTAGAACTTGAATGGGACTGTTTAGTTTAGGAGAGACAATTAAGAAGGATATGATAGAAACAGAGAATAAACAGTGCAGAAAATAAATCAAGCATTCCTGATTGTCTTTATGTAACAATGGTGTAGAGACTTTTGTCAAATTTTGGGGGACAAAAATAAAAAAAGGAAATTTTTGCATAATATGCAATTCACCTGTGGAACTCATTGCTACAGCTCAGTGAGACTACAGTTTTTCCAGAATGTCAAATTGCATGACTAATGACAACATCCACACTAGACTACGCAGAACAGGGAGTATTGTGAAAACTACTAGCCAGTTCTTAAGAGTTGGAAGGTAAAAGCAAGCTTGCCCCCAGACAGGGAATTTCACTGCTGCTCATCAGAACGCCCTCTGTGTTTCTACTGAAGATGGTGGTGGTAGTTGCTCTGAAGCACAAAATGGGCAAATTAGACAGATCAGCAGCCCAGTCCGGGATGGCAAACCATATGTGTACATTAGGGTAGGGTCAGTTTGTGCAGGCAGTTGAAACGAGAAAACCCAAAACTGTTACACAGTATCGGCTTGGGGAAAGGTATGAAGCCCCTGTCACTCCCCTCCACCTACCAACATGGAGTGCTTGCTGGGAACAATGGGAAAGATCCACCTATCTTCTCAGAAAGGAAGTCACGCAAAGACAAAGCACGTCCCCCTCAAATTTCAAGAGCTATTTGCAGAAACCGTAATTGCCCAAGGCCGGCAGACACACGTAATGCCGATGTTGTTGTCTCCTGTGCTCAGCTAGAGCCAGGCCATGGGAGACCCCAGGCTGCAGCTCCAGCAAAGCCTCCCAGACGCAGCTGAGCCGAGAGGCCACACTTGCACAGGACCGCTGGTGCCCCGCTCTGCCCTGCTGAGAGGCCCCAGCTCTCGCCTCCGGCTCACGGCCCCAGCACTGGCTCCTGCAGTCTCCCCGCACAGAGCCCAAACCCCCTTCGCCTCTGGAAAGGGTCCTGCGATTAATCTCACTTATTACCTCGGAAAAGTAACAGCGCAGCGGCTGCCAGCCAAGTCCGACTCAACAGCGTCTGGGGAGCTGAGGCTGCAGGGCCAGGCCTCAGACTGTCTGGGCAAGTCACGAGCTTTCCGCCTTCCCTTTCCTGGAGGCTCCAGGCAGACAGAGCCAAGGCCTAGCTGTGGGAAGCAGGGATCCTTCAGGACTGTGCCAACCCGTGGTGCTGAGGCTCAGGGCGATTTCCAAGCAGGATGAAGAGTAATTGGACCTGCCATCACAAGTTTCTTTAGTGTGACCAAAATATGTATAGGAAATAAAAAAAATATAAAAAACAAGGCGAGCCATGTATTTCTGAAGTTTAAGTCAGCCAGTTCACAAGTTGTCACCAGTGATCCTGGGAGATGTGTTAAAAGAAAAAAAAAAAAGAAAAGAAAAAAAAAAAAAAAAAAAGAGGGAAGAGGTTGCCAGGGGAGGGGAAGGCTGTTACAGACACAAATATGCATGAGTAGAGAAGAACATGCACAAACTAGAGACAGGATGAGCTGCAAGAACGTACAGCTACCCAGGCAGCACTACAATTTTTTGCTCACCCTTCTTAAACCTCCTCTGAGAGGAAGGTAGTAATAGACTCAAACACTGCTTCTCAGGGACCGCAGGCAGAATTAGCGTGATAGAGTTGCCGAGGATCTGCAGACGGGATCAGTCACAGAAAAATCACCTCTCCACCTCAAATAAAGAAACTGAATTAATTTAGGCATTAAGGTAAAAAGAAAAGAGAAGAGGACAAGCAGTATAAGGAGCAATGAACAGACACAAGGCTACACTAGCACAGGGCTGGACTCAGTGCTGTTGGTCTGCTGCTGCCCTGGCACTTCTGTGCTGCTTAGCTAGGGAGGTGTTAAGGTCAACGCAGTTTGCTCAAACCGAACTGAAGGCCTATTGTGTAACCCTCTGTGCCTGCTGCTTTCTCCCGTCATTTCATCCAGAGCCATCACCACAGCACAGTCTCCAAGTCAGCTTGCACCTAGATGCTATTCAAACAAATAGGCTCCAACCACTTGGCAAGTGCGGCACATGACAGCAGCCAGGCAGCCTCTACCTTGCAAGAGACTTCAGGGAGCTTGAAACAAATTATTTGGAAGAGAATAAAGTCACTGTCAACCCTAAAGATGCAGAACTACAAGGCAATACATACATAACAAAGACAAATAGATTTATTCTTATGAAAACTTGGTGTTAGCTACCAAGATCCCTGGAAATTCTCTCCTCATCACTTCTAGCTACAAACCCGTATGCAATTAGCTCTTTCTGACAGCCCCTACTGCAACATCCTTGCTGCTTCTGCCATGCTAAGCCCACCCTGGCCTGGCTCATAAGCCTTGCAAAAAAGCAAGTGTGCCATCAACTATTCACCCTTCTATCATTTGAGAATCACTTGCATGTTAGTACATCCCTTCATTACTCGAGTATCACTCTTCTCATAGGTCTTCAGAGCCTGTCTAGTTACGGTCCAAGCCTCATTTCTTATTTTACATTCCACACCTGCAAGATTTAAAATAGAACTGAGGAAACAATGAAGCCATTTTCACCTTCTGTTTACATCAAACACAGCAAGCTGCCCCTTTGACACAAAGGATCAAGACCAGTGAACCACAACTAGCCTGTGATGGTTGTCTGGGGTCTTTCTGGCAAAACTCAAACGTTTCAGTAGAAATAGAGAAGCCACTTAACACGTGCATAAAACAAACTCTCAAAAGAGATCAGAGGCTCTTCCACATCCTCACAAGTCCAAAGGATATATATACACACTTAGTATGATCAGAGCAGAGCATCTGAAACCTAGAACACATAGTAAGCCCAGCAATAAATGAAATGGCATGAAGCAGTAGCAGGCACTAGGTGAGGGAGGAAGATACTAAGTATCCACTACCCAGACAAGGCCAGTGATTAAAACAAAGGTCCTGGTTTGGGAGACTGTTAAAGCAATGTAAGATTGTTGGGGGTGCAGCACAGGGGTCTTAATTTGCAAGCTAAGGTGTACAAGAGTGGAGTGTACGGTCATTTTTCTGTGTAGGATTTTTGGGATAGAACAGGTACAGAAGTTAACATTTTAAGTGGTACTGGATTTCCTGCACCCATATTGTTCAGTTGATTTGTACGTGAGCAGTAAATACATGCAACGTGACCCAGAAGCACCTACTATGTGAATGCTCTAACTATGCTGTGAATGGGCACAAAGTCCAATTCCTTCAAATACCTGCAGGGTTCCTACACATTAGGTATTTCCAGAACTTCCAGACACGAGGCATACTGTTTGGGGTTTCTGTAAGCCTGAGATGGCAAATGTCTGGGCAGTATCTTCTATCCCATCCCATTCCATACTTTCAGGCAAGGAAAAATACAAATGAAAATACACAAAGCAGAGCCTGTTTGGGAACCTGAACATATGGCAGGTATGTGCACACAGCCTGTGAAGCCCTGAGCAGTTGCCACTGCTACTACCACTGAGAACAACACCAGAGTGAAATAAACTCAGAAACCCTTAGATAAGAAAATTGATTAGACAGCCTGCCAACAAAACATCATTTCTTGATGAACCTGAGCACCTTGGCTGAAATTATGAGCTAAGAAGTATTTCAGGCATGTCAAGTAATGAGAAGAGGAGAATCCCTTCTTTCTGACTGCAGTAGCCCTCCCAGGCTGTCTGTTATAATTTGGACTGCCATTCTGTCCTCTGATTGATGACAGGGAAGCGTGCTTGCCTGCCTGTGCTAACAGAGTTAGATAAATCTGTCAGAAGATCCCAGGAAAAAAACACGCAGAGTACTTTAGAAGCACTAGGTTAGTCTTGTCTTTAGATTCGAGAAAGATGTTATGAAAGAACAAGCTAATGAAACAGAGGTCTGAGAAAACACTGTCCCTTTCACTGCTGACTTCTTGCCAACTGACTGTGCATGTGAGTTCTGAGCAAGGTTGGCTGCTGTTGAATCCAAGGTGCCCACTGAAAACACAAAAATCTGTACCAGTAAGAAAGAAGTCTTTCTCACTAGCTTTGGTCCAAGTCTTGGAGACTAAGTGAAAAGCAGAGCCCATGTTATTCTCTGAGAAGAAATTCACCAGTGTTTATTTTTTTTTTTTGGGGGGGGGGGGGGGGGGCTTTT